>BSBK01004276.1:390000-831887 GCA_027943335.1 Chamaecyparis obtusa
CATCCCTTGACAACCCTGCCATTTGTTGTCTAGGAATCTCTTGGGCCATGCAAAATGGCCAAATGTTGAAGACTATAATCATGATGAATTGAAAAATTTACGGAGCAATTGCTCAATTAGACATCTGTATATATCACTGATTCTTGCATTAAGCACATCTTTCAGCTTCTAAAGAGGCAACCTGGTTGTAATTAATTGCTGAATAAAAGATTAAACAATCTACAACATCTAGTTGATTAAACAATCTACATCTATAACTAGAAAACTAAAGCAGGCCGAAAGTAGAAAACTGGTCTTCAACATTCAATGTTGGGATTGGAAGGCCAACGAACTTTTGTCTATTGTGCCTTGTCTTTTCAGCTGCTTAGTTTGAGCTTATAAATAAGACTCTTTGTGGTCATTTGTAAACATACCGATTTGAGGTTAATACAATTCTTCTGCTCTCAATGTGGACGTAGCCACTATTGTGGTGAACCACGATAAATAGCATGTTCTTTGTTTGTTTGCAATATGCTCTTTTATTCTGTAATTTCTGGTTTAAATTCAAATTCTTTAAATCTACAATTGGTATCAGAGCGAGGTTAATCATTGATTGAGTTTTTCGGTTTCAGAATTATGGAAGAAGTAAGAGTACATAAATTTTCTAGGAAGAACTATGGAATATGGAAGATTCAAATGATATCTCTGTTAGTCAACAAAGAGCTTTCGCTGGCACTTGAAGGAAAAGAAAAGAAACCCACAGCCATGTCGGATGAAGATTGGGGAAAGCTTGATGAGAAAGCCATGGCGACAATCTTTCTCACATTAGGTGATAATGTGTTGTATAATGTTTCAGACAAAAATACAGCCGAAGATGTATGAGATAAATTGGTTTCTACATATGCACAAGCATTCACTGTGAACAAAGTCTTCATCATGAAGAAGTTATATAAACTTAAGATGAGGGAAGGTGAAGTCATGACAAATCACCTCAACGAATTCAACACCTTGATCAACCAAGCAAATTCAGTTGGCATGACACAAGATGATGAGAATAAGGCTGTTCTATTGCTATGTTCTCTTCCTAATAGCTGGGATGGACTTGTGACAGCCATCAACACTTCAGCATCAACTACCAAGAAGCTAGTTTTTGATGAAGTTTCAGCCACCCTGCTCTCCGAAGATTTGAGGAGAAAGAATGATGAGTCCTCATCCGATAATGTTCTCACAATGGTGAGCACCGAAAATAGAGGAAGAAGCCAATATAGAGGCAGATTTAATAACCATCGGAGGTCCCAATCTGCAAGAAGATCACAGTCAAGAGGGAGACAAAATGGTTGTTGGTTTTGTGGGAAGGCTGGGCATGTTAAAAAGGATTGCAAAAAATATAAGAAGGCACAAGAACAAGTATTGGACAGCTAAGCAAACACAGTTTGTGAAAAGGATCCAGGCATCCTAATTTTGTCAACAAGTGATACAAAAGCTGATTTGTGGGTAATTCATTCGGGAGCTTCCTTTCATGCTTCCTCTCTCATCGATGCATTTACAAATTATCAAGATGGTGAATTCGGAGACGTATATTTGGGTGATAATAAAGCATGTAAAATTGTTGGGAAAGGAGATGTTGTCTTGCATCTTGAAGGAGGAGCAAAATTACTTCTCAAAGATGTTAGACATGTTTCTCAATTAAAGAGGAATTTGATTTCCGTCAGCCAATTATACACCCAAGGCTTTAAAACTGAACTCACGGATACATGGAAAATAGTCAATGGTTCATTGGCTATTGCTAAAGGAGACAAAACTAATAGTCTCTATATTTTGAAACCCATTGATAAGGTGGGAGCTGCTTTGACACTTGTGGACAGTGATGCTGCACTTTGACATCAAAGGCTAGGCCATATGAGCAAGAAAGGCCTTGAGGTAATGCTGAATCGTGATCAATTATCGGGTCTCAAATTTGCAAATTTAGAATTTTGTGAGCATTGTCTTCATGGGAAACAAAAGCGGGTCAGTTTCTTGAAGGATGGACATGACAAAAGGACTACACCTTTGGAGTTAGTGCATTCAGATGTCTTCAGACCTACGGAGGTAACCTCTTATGGAGGTGCATAATATTTTGTCACCTTTCTTGATGATAGCACCCGAAAGGTATGGGTTTATATGCTTTCTAGAAAATTAGAAGTATTCTCTAAATTCAAAATTTTTAAAGCTCTTGTGGAAAATCAGAGTGGTCATAAAATTAAGTGTTTAAAAATAGCTAATGTAGGTGAATTCTGTTCATTGGAGTTTGATAAATTTTGTGCAGATCATGGTATAAGATGAATTAAGGTTGTTCCTTATTCACCTCAAGAAAATGGGGCAGTAGAATGGTTAAATAGAACCATTCTTGAGAAAGCACGATGTATGCTTTCCAATGCCGGTTTGGGTAAAGAATTTTGGGTGGAAGCTTGTAATACAATAGTCTATTTAATCAACAGGACTCCTTCATCTCGTCTAGAGTTTGGCATTCCGGAAGAGGAATGGCTAGGAAAAAGGATTTCGTACTCACACATCAAAGTTTTTGGGTGTGAAGCTCATGTACATGTTCCAAAAGAACGAAGGACAAAACTAGATTTCAAATCACAAAAGGGCATATTCATTGACGTCTATGGAAAAGATCAGTTTGGTTACAGAGTTTGGGATCCGGTTGAAGAGCAAATCATTCGTAATCGTGATGTCATTTTTAATGAGCACAAATTTCCAGCTCTTGCAGACATTGATAAGTCTGAAAAGGATTACATTTCCTTCAGAATACCTTCAAATGGTATTGAATCTACTCAACAGGGAAGAAGTTCCCTTCAGGTGACTCCAACCTCTATTCTAATTCCTCATTTTCAATCCTCATCTAGTGAGGATGATTACACATATAATCTGTTTGATGAAGAACAGAGAAATTTGATTGATGACAGTCAAAGTTTTTTTGAAAATAGGGGAGAGCCCATGCTCTTCCCCTCCTCTCCTCATATCAGTTCTTATCATAGTCCTATCAGCAACATGGAAGACACTTATGACAATAGAGAACTAACCAATTCTCTATTACCTCAATGTAGTCTTGAATCTCCTCACGGTAGCGGAGATCCTCATAAGACCAGTCACGACAGAGGAAATACCAGTCACGAGACCAATCATGGAAATGTGCAGTCTAAGTTTATTGAATGCGGTGATTCCTCTCGCCTCATAGCTCGCCCCTGCTCTCACAGTTTTGATAAAGGATTAGGGACTAATGACTTTAATGGCATTAATGAAAGTGATGGTAGCGGCATTGATCCCTGTCACCCGTTAACTGCTCCTCTTCATACAGTCGAAGCCGCTCCTTCACTGAGAACCCATGGCAACAGTCATATGCATGACAACATAGAGCAATCTCAGTGCAAACAAAGGGATTGATTCAATTTTGGTGATCAACATAGACCACACGCACTTGAATCTACCGCACAGTATTTCCCTTGACCTCCTGTGGAAAATTGTAGTGATGAAAGTAGTCACGACAGGGGAGAAGACACCCATGATAGGGATAATACTCAGAACATGGGAGTTTTAATAGGACAAGCGTACCAAAATAATTTGGGTATACAGAGGACATGCTCCTTTCCCATTTCCAAGGGCAGTCCTCATGAATTACTCACCGAATCAAATACCAACAGAACAGATCTTTCACTTGGAGAAAATAATGATAATCAATTGCAGAGAATTCATTCTCGTGAACCAGATCATCCTAAATTGAGAAGATCCTCATGACAAAGGAAAGTTCCTTCAAAATTCTCTAATTATCAGCTATTATTTGCTGAAGAGGTAGAGCCAGAGCTATTAATTTATGAGCAAATTGAACATGCAAATTTTAAAGAGGCATGTATAAGCAATGACAAAAACAATTGGTTTGTTGCTATGACAGATGAAATGAGTTTGCTTGAAGCAAACGACACCTAGGATTTGGTTGCTTTTCCACCAAATTGAAAAACACTCAAGAACAAGTGGGTCTATAAATTGAAAGATGAAGGAGGAGGTCACAAATGATTCAAAGCTCGGTTGGTAGTAAAAGGATATGTTCAAAAACAGGGGATTGATTTTGCTGAAATATTCTCTCTGGTTGTGAAGATGACATCCATCCGAACAATATTGGGATTAGCAGCCATTTGGGATCTTGAATTGGAACAATTAGATGTTAAGACAAAATTTTTACATGGAGACATAAATGAGTTGTATATGCATCAGCCTAAAGGTTTTGTGAAAAAAGGGCAGGAACATCTCTTTTGCCGGCTGAAGCGTAGTTTGTATGCGCTCAAACAAGCCCTGAGATAGTAGTATGTCAAGTTTGAATCCTTCATGCTTGAACATAATTTTATCAGATGTGAATCTGATCCATGCATTTACTACAAGACACTCCCAAATGGTGAATTTGTTATTCTTCTTCTCTATGTTGATGACATGTTAGTAGCGGGAACAAGCTCTAAAATTGTTAGTGAGCTGAAAACTAAATTGGCAAGCACATTTGCTATGAAGGATTTAGGGGTAGCCAAGAAGATTCTTGGTATGACCATCACCTGGGATAGGAAGAAGAAAGTAATTACATTGTCACAAAAAGAATACATTGACAACGTAATTCAGAGATTTGGTATGGCTGATGCGCATAGTGTTTCTACTCCACTTGCTTCACATTTTTAGTTATCAGCACATTTGTGTCCACAAACACAAGAGGACAAGGAATATATGGAGGACATTCCTTACAAATCTGTAGTTGGTAGCATTATGTATGCTATGGTTTTGACACGTCCCGACATTGCTCATGCGGTGGGAGTTGTGAGTAGATTCATGAGCAATCCTAGGAAGACTCATTGGGAGGCTGTCAAATGGATATTAAGATACCTTAAAGGCACTTCAGATTTGGTATTATGTTTTGGTAGCAACAATGAATAATTATGGGGATTCACAGATTCAGATCTTGCTAGAGATTTGGATAAGCGTAGATCTACTACCGGTTACACATTCATGTTTGCTGGAGCTGCTATTAGTTGGGCCTCAAGGCTGCAACATTCTATTGCTCTTTCTTCCGCTGAAGCTGAGTATTTGGCGCTTTCCGAAGGTGCTTGGGAAATTATCTGGTTGCAGCGATTACTTGGTGAAATGAAGTATCAGCAAAATGATTATGTTCTTTTCAGTGATAATCACAGCGCCATATTTATGGCTCATAATCATACCTCTTAGTGACGTTCAAAACACATTGACATCTATGCTCATTTTGTTCGGCACATGGTTGAAGAGGGTAGGTTGAAGGTTGAAAAGATTGATACTAAGATCAATCCGATAGATATATTCACTAAAGTTGTAACCAAAGAGAAGTTCGAATGTGCAAGAACTTCTCTTGGACTTGTTAAGCTGAAATAGATCAACATGTAGAAAAGGGGAATGCCTGATTAGCTATATTATCCGTAGACTTTTGGTGGGAGTTTGTTGGGATTGGAAGGCCAATGAACTTTTGTCTGTTGTACCTTGTCTTTTCAGCTACTCAGTTTGAGTTTATAAATAAGACTCTTTGTGGTCATTTATAAACATTCTGATTTGAGGTTAATACAATTCTTTTGCTCTTAGTGTGGACGTAGCCACTATTGTGGTGAACCATGATAAATAGCATGTTCTCTGTTTGTTTGCAATCTGCTCTTTTATTCTGTAACTTCTGGTTTAAATTCGAATTCTTTAAATCTACATTCAAAACACATGGCACGACACACGATCCAAAATTCACCGCAAAATTAATGTAAATGTGTTTAGTTTTTTAAAATTCCATGATAAACTAAGATTTCATATTTAACTGGTGTTTCGAATAAGCTGTCGTAAACATGCTTGAGGAAACTCTACTTTTGGTGAGGTCGGCTGAATTTAAAAATGCTCAACAGTTCTAATTCCTAAAATTAGAACGTAAATTATAGACCGAAGCAGTCCCGAGCTCGAAACCCTGAGAATCATCATAAAGCAAAAGGAATAAGCGGCAAATGTCGAATATGTCAGTAAATTTGAAAAAGCGTGCCAGTGAGACAAAGTCGCAAATATAATAGACTCTTAACTAGAAGCGTTCCTATTTTTTAACGTAGGCTGTAGAAATCTCATGTCTACAAGAAACAAAATATGTTGAAATAAAAAGCGGTAGAGTACAAGACAGGAAACGAAAGACTCAAAAATAACTGACGTCGGTGGCATTGAGAAGCTCTGTAATTTTTCTCACTGCGGACATTACCAAAGAGCTCTCCGTGGCTCGTACTCGCGACGCACTGTCTCCATCTTCAACCAAAGAAAGCTCATGCGAATTGGCCACAAAGCATAAGGGAAGATGAAGTAGAGGTAAATAAGGCACAATTTCTATGTGACTGGTTAAGCAAAGCCTGTGAGTCGCCATGCCTCCACAAAATTCTACCCTTCCTCTTTTCACATTACAACTCACAACACTCTAATTACTCCAATATGCCCTTTGCTTTCACCACAGCGGACTAATTCCTCTAAATATTATAATTCGTAATGAAAGTCTAGTGAAATGAATTTTCCGTGCTACAACAATACAAGCCTTTGGTCACAGAGTTTTCATAGTAAAATCATGAGTTACTGATGTAGCGGAGAGTGTAAAGTTGTGACTGGTAGGGCGATGTGAAAATTGAAGAAATGGATTTGATACTACATAGACAAAAAGCCGGTTGATAATTTTTCTGCCCAAATTGCCTTTTGGTAATTTTGTTTCTGACAGATGGATGGGCGGTGTAATTTAAATTAGAGTTTAACATTCTTTGTGAAATAGTTTTTTTTGGGTTTGAGGAGTCTTGCCATGCACATCGATGCGGACAGGTAAATTTTTGGATGTTTGAAAATCCTATGTGAATGGTTACATTCACTTCTTTTGAAACATGTAAAAGTAGCACTTGTATCTTTGAAGGGTCCAAGGGTTACACCGATAGTGCTATATAGATTTATTATTGTTTTGTACATGTGGAATAGGTGTATTTTGTTTCTATTGACAACTGATTTAGATGAGATTTTTTTGTTTTCCGTTTCATTGTATATGGATTTTTTTGCATTTGGGCATATCTATCATAGAATGCAGGTTGGATGCAAAGACTATCTAGATATTTCACTCTTGATATAATTGTAAATGTCATTCCTTGTCTCTCTATTTTACCAATGTCAATTGTTTCTTTTTGTAATGTAAGCCCCTGTGATTTATGTATAGTAATAGCCCATGACATGGTAAGAGGGAATTGTCTTCGACTGCCTAATGTGACATGCACAATTCGTACAGCCTTTGGATCCTGTTCGTTCCAAGATGGCCCACAATAATTATCAAAACGTATGACAACATACATAGGCACACTTGGTGGCTTGCAGTCTGGCCCATTAACAATGTCTATCACCTCACCAAGAGTATTTAGATACACGCCCACTTTTAATAGCAAGCACTATAGTTTCTTGGTGGTAATATTTTTGCTGAAGATTTGCACCTTCTCGTTCAGTTGGTGCCCCCCATAGTGTAACATCTATAGCGGTGCAAGAAGTGTCTAGCAGCTTGATCGTGCACCTAGGGACCTATGTACCATCTTTTCTTTTTATTGTTGAAGTCTCTTGCACATAAATAACAATTCTAATAATATCAACATCTGAGTTGTTTGGCTTACTTTTGAATTCATCGATTGGGGTGAAATTAAATCGATGTTTAGGAATGGAGGGGTCATCCTCACACAGGGTGACCCTTGAATCTGGAGTCAAAGTTATATCCGATCCACTATTGAGTTTGTTGTAAAATTTATTTGCACTTTTAACCATTCCATGAACTATACTGTAAATAGCCCCGATATGTATATTATTATAATGCATATATCAGCTATGTCATTAAAGCAACTGACACATGTCTTTGTACCTTCATTGTCTATGACATGAAAACAAAATACCTAACCATGCCTGCTTTATTTTTGAAACTGATGCATCTCCTTTTTCATAGTTACACGAACTTTTATATGTCATCTTGGTTGGTATGGGTTCAAGCTTTTAATAGGCATAAATGTGGTACGCACTATTTTAGTTGATTTAGTTGTTTGTATTCCAAGAAGAAGTTTTTTTCGAGGTGTATCACTAATCATGCTGGTGTTTCTGACTTCTATTTGTGAAGATTATGACCCTGTGGTATCTTGTGATGTTCCATCTACGCAGCCTACATCTAAAGATCCTGGATTCCCAAGTATCGCGTGTTCTGTATGAAGAATCTCTAGCCCCATAATTATGATCTACCTACATATTTATAGTGAAAGTACTTGTGAGACATACATTTTCCACACATTGAAGAAGAGTATATAGAAGTCTTTTTAAAATGTGTTAGAGTGTGACACTCACCGTACTTTGCTTATTTTGGAGCAATTGTATTTTTTTAACCATATCACTGTCCCTATCTTGATATTTTGGTTTGTTACATAATGGTTGTATTTTGTTGGCAATGCCATTATGTGTTTGTAAGCACCGTCAGATATCTCTAGTTTATAATGTAGAGATTGTTCAATACCACCTCCAAAGTTTTGTATGGAGAACACTTGTACTTGGGGATCAAGGCACACATTACCATCATACATGAGTTTCACTGCATTTGCAGTCAATGCTTCCATGGTTGTAAGTTTGTAATATATCTGCAAAATTTATGCAAGCCCACTTTAATTACTCATTGAGGAATTCAATATCCTATCCAACAGTTGGGACTTAGAAAAGTATATAGGGTAACATTATATACATTTATATTTATTTG
Organism: Chamaecyparis obtusa; assembly: GCA_027943335.1. Taxonomy (NCBI): domain Eukaryota; kingdom Viridiplantae; phylum Streptophyta; class Pinopsida; order Cupressales; family Cupressaceae; genus Chamaecyparis; species Chamaecyparis obtusa. Next base: position 398,786 of record BSBK01004276.1, read on the forward strand.
AATGTAAACACATCTAAGTTCAGTTGAGGGTATGACACAGTCCATTTGTTAGAGTATAGAGGATGCAATTGTTACAAACTGCCAAATGTGATTTATATTCTACAATTACAGGCACATAAAATGTTAACATTACATCAAAGGCACAAATAGTAGGTAGGCTATGTCGAAGGAGTAGTTGATGATGGTAACAATATCAACTCTGAGTGCCTACAATATGCAGGTTGTGCTAGGTTCCTTGTTATGTTTGTTTGATAATGGACCATACATACAACTATAGCATTATATATAAATAATTAGGACAAGTTGTTTCATGGTTTTTACAAATTCCACACTCGGTCCAAGAAGTTACAGAACCAGCACTTGAGATCACTCGCATTTTTAACTCCATAGAGCCTTGCATACCGTGACTCTTTTGCAATGTTGTAATATGCATCTAAGATAGTACAAGCTAGATGATATTTGTTCTTAACATCATGCACAAGTTCAATTTCATGGTCCTCCATTCGTTCAATATGTTAACATAGATGTCTTAGTTGTTTAACAATATTATTATAATTTTGTAGAATGTGGGTGGCAAGGTCGTCGATACTCCCTTCAACGAAGGAAGAAGATTCTACTGAAACGGAGCTTGTCGAAGAATTGGGTGGTGAATTATGGTTCAAAAATATTTCTAAATTCTCAGGTGAACTGTTTGGGATGGTGACTACATCTTCAGAATCATGGTGTCGTGCTATAATATTTCCTAACATTGTAACAACCAATGACAACGATTAATATCCTAATTTAAAATAAAAAAGGGATGTTAAAGTTAAGGATATAATATAATGAAAGTCATTCATAATTTATATAACACGTCTATAAGGAATTTCATTCCTTCTTAATTTGTGTAATAATTCAATTACAACAATTATAGAATGTTAGCCCACATTAATAGCTTCTGAAATGTTTAATAATTTTCAAAAATTTCTTATAAATTCATGAAATAAATAAAATCACAATTCGATATATTAAGAAAAGGAAGAAAAGGTACAAAAGAGTCAAGATGCGAAAGTGGAAAAAAATATTCCACCAAACGGTCACGTAATATCTTTAGGTAGTGCTATATAATAATTGTCATATTATTACATTTTAAGCTCAAATCATTGTTTATTGAAGTCTCATTTAACACTTATTCTAACTTTGAAACAAATTTTAATAATACTTTAACATATTAATATTATATTATGATAATGCTAATTTAAATTTTTAAACAATAATATATCAAAAATAACAAATTTAAATATTTAAATTTAAACTTTCAACATATATGTTACGAACTAACACTTTTTGTGATTTCACTAATAATTTATTTAAACTTAACATAATATTATTACAATATTTGTAATTATATATTTTTCAATAAATTTTAAGTTATTATGATTTTATTATATTTTTTAGCAATGAATTTAAATTTAGTACTTTTTCAAGTTTTAGTTAAAAAATAATAATATTTTTTTATTTTGTGTTTTTTAAAATAAATTTTGTTATATAATGTTTTTAAAGTTATCTTATCATTATGTTTTAAAAATAATTTAATATTTTGTTTTAACTCTTTTAAAAATAAAATTTAGTGAATGTTTTAAATATTCAATATTGTTTTTCTTATACTAAATTTATAAATATATTATTTATATTTATAAAATAAATAAATAAATTATATATATATATATTTCTCTGTGTGTGTGTGGGGAATTTAATGTTGAATCTTTTTTCAAACACAAATTCAAATTCAAATCTTGGGGCTTAGGGTTGAACCTTGTGACTTAGGGTGTGGGAAAATTTAATGTCTTCTCCTATACTAAAGTCTCATCTTGAACTTATTCTAACTTTAACATAAATTTTAAGAATAATTTAATATTTTAATATTATAGAGGGCCTATCCTATCAGTTACCTTGAAAATTCATATATTCATAAATATCATTTTTAATGAAACTTGACAACCATTATCTATTATGGAACTTCACTACAACCCTAAGCTTTTTAACGATGCAAACTTTTGGAAAAACAAAAACTTGCATTTTATTGAACCCTTTTGTCATATTAGTATTTTTTAGCTTACTATAATTTCATGTAAACAATTTACCCGACCTTTAACCACCTAGACAATAAAAAAACCTAACACTTTATATGTTTATTTTCCTTTGTTTCTTTTTAGTTAATATTTAGTAATGGTATAAAAAATAGTAAAACGTATCTAATAATTAAAAATATAATTTCAAGGGACAATATGTAACTAATTTGGGTGAAAATGAAGATATCAATAGGGAAAATAAATTCACAAGGATAATTTTATTTTTTAGGTGAAATATCAATTTTTAATACAATATGAGCAAACAAATAATATTTAAGACATATATTCTGGATAGTGTACTAAAATTATCACTAATAGATTCAAAACTATTGTCAATGATAATCTTTGAGCCCAAGTATATTCAGGGACACTTAATCAACCAAATCCAATGAACAGAAATTAGATAATCAAATGTTTAAACAACATTTCCCTCTATATCTAAACAATGTTTTCCTTTCTGTCTAAACAATATTTTCCCTCTAGGAAAAATGAATATATCCAATGAAATGGATGACAATTTAAACATCATTTCATTAATTTTAAAATTTTAAATATTCCATGTAATCCTACTTAAGAGATTTATGGGAAGTATCCTCATCCTTTGACAACAATATAATTAAAATTTAAATCTAAAAATTAAATTTAATATAAATTTTAAACTTTTTAAACATAAAAATTACTTCAACAAGAATGTAAGTTTCTAGTAAACACACAAATAATTTAAAGATAATATTTTAAAATAATAATTTTATTTATAAAAACAAATACAGATCAAATAAAAAATTATTTTTAAAAATTATTAAAATATACATATATAATTTTTTTAATTATAATAGAAAAATATAAACACTAAAATAATTTTAAAATCGTCTGCTGCGAATGGTGCCGATTAGAACAGGGTTTGCCAAAAGAATATTACGAAACCCTAATAGAGCACATTTTTTTTTATCAAATGTGAGAAACCAAAAGCAATCTACCTGCGTCTGGGGGTTTAAGCTATTGGATTCTTGATCTCTAGACAAGATTTTTGCAGCCTTTTAACAATTATATTGGACTTAATATTTATTGAGGTGAGGTCGGAGGAATGTTTCAACCATCGTCAAATGAACAATGTTTCCAACTATTTTTTTCTAGAAAAAAATATTTAATTCTTGTAGCCCATGCCCACACTCAATTAATTATTATTTTTAATCAATCTAAAAACTTAAGTATCCAAATCCTCCACATATATATACAATCATTCCTTGAGGTCATTTCTAGAGTGTGACTGATACATATATTTGTAGTATCTGTACATTGTTCTGTAGCCTCCCATTTTCGTATGTTATTGAAGGAAAGAATAGGTCAAAATATCAGATGGGGTTTGGGCCTTGATGCATCCCAAACATTAACTACAATATCACATACATCCAAGTGAAACTGAAGGAAAGACTGTGCAAGGGGATTCCTCTATGTAAAGTAACACTAGAGACAAATCAACGCATTTGGAGACTAATGCAGCCACCGTAGAACTTTCCACAGGCACCAATGACTACCCAATTATTGCTAGCTAGGACGTGGAAACCGTCACCTTTTTCAGCACCACTTCCACCTTTCCTCGCGTAAGACTATTAGATTGTCTGAAAATTCCGATGGGCATCTCCTTGGGAGAAAGCCTGTCGGCTTAAATATCTTCTAGGTGGGGATGAAACCCAACTACCCTCTTTGGGTTTATTATTATCAAACTCACAAAGAGAGTCTCTCTATTATTGTCTTAAGAAATTGGCTGTCTTTATATTGTTTAACATTGGATGTAACATCATTAAAAAATAAAAAAAATAGCAATTGCATCTTGGTGTGCAATGGGTAAGTTGAAATCGTACGGAAATTTACATAGGGAAAATTTGGTTCTATTTTTGCATACATTTATTAGTACTTAAGGTCAATTGGTAAGCCAAATTAAAAATGGTGTTCTTGTGTAATGAAGATCTCAATACGGAAGTGATAGCTTGAAATCAAGTATGCATCCAGATACAAGGATCTAAACATGATTGAATTAAAATCCCTAAACTGAGGAGATAATAAGGCTCCAACATCAACAAGCTCATGGTATGTTTATGATAGTGGGAGAGGAAGAGAGGAGGGGAAATGGGGAGAGATAGAGGGCACAAGAGTGAGAGGACAAGGATGAGAGGGGTGAGGAGATAAGGAGGGGGAGATAGGGAGAGGGACAAAGGGAAAGGAGAGAGGGATAGATAGAGATACAAGGGATAAATATATGAAGCTAGAGAAAGAGATAGGAAGATAAGAATAGAGATAAGAAGTTACATATAGAGAGACATTTGGAGAGAAAGATATAGGGGTAGAGAGAGATGGTGAGATAACAAGATAGAAATAGAGGAAGAGATGTAGATAAGTGCATAAAGAGATAAAGATATAGAGGTCTAGGAAGAGGGAGAGAGACATGGATCTATAGAGAGAGAGAGACTATTGCCAGTTGACTGTTAAGCAAATTTTTGACTTCAACCTTGTAGAGATCCCTCCTAGTGTTGAAGATGATAATGATATCCTTGATCCAGATTATATAAAACATCATGTGGAGAATTTTCCCACTCTTCCTCTAGTATGGTCATCTAAGGAGAGTACCTCTATTTGGGATCATTTTTAGTCAATCCTTGTCAATACCAATATTTGGCTAAAAAGGAGAGGCCTTAAATGTATCAAGATCAAGCCAAGTAAAGACTTTGATCTTGCTAGTCTGATCAGTTTAAGGTTGGACATTAAAGGTAAGGGTAAGGATGGTACATCAACCTCAGTCTTAGAACTTCCAGTTGCATCCATTCCAAAGCTTTCCATCAAAGGAGGAAAGGTTACGGTGAGGGTAATTGAGATTAAGGTCACGGAACCTCAAAAGATCCAGATTGATTCCAATGATGATGAAATACCACATCTAATGAAGTCTACTCCTATTGTACCTCCTCCTGTGGACACATCAGTTGCCACTACACTTCCTGACTTTGCTCTTGTGTTAGATGAGTCACCTGATTCACCATTAGATACAGTCATGGATGCGTTCTCCAAAAAATAGGCACCTCCTCTTGAGGATTTAGTATTGATAACAAAAGCTTTTCCCATCTCATCAGTTGCTCCAATGATATTGTCATTGGATCAGTATCAGAGTTTGGAGAATGTGTTTGATGCATACTCCATGACTATCCCCTCTATGACAGATTCATCTATGGTGATAATGGATACCACTTCAACACAATTTATCTAGTTCATGGTTGAAGTCACCCACATCAATCCCACTTTAGTAGATATTTAGATAGAAACTCCCCCCATTGTGGCCATAGTTGCATAGGTTAACTTAGTAATTGTGTAATGGTTACTACATCTACAACATGATCTTCATCTTTTTCTCTACTTCTATGGCTTAGTGTAATCACTCAAAAGAGGAAGCAAGAGGAAATCCCACTTGAGGATCATGATTATAGGCAAGTCGCTAGGACCAAGGTTCCTAAGAACAAAAAGGCAAAAATGGTTTTGAGGGTCATGGTTGACAACAATGAAATCAAGTATGTGGAAGTAGTTGAACCTATTATTGAAAAACCTACATAGGAGATGCAGTCTACAAACTACAAGTTCACTAGAATTGAACTTGGAAAAAAAACACGTCTGGGTTGTCAATAGGATGCACAAGATGCAGTCAACATACTTACTAAAAAGAATGATAAATTGTGGGAAAAGAAGAATAGGTTGAAGGAGGAGAACACATGACTTTTAGACATCATAGAAAAAATGAAGGCTTCTTCTCTATTGGCTAATCCTATCTCTCCTGAGCTTGTAGGACAAGTAAAAAGGAAAGAAAATGCCATAGATGAATGGGGTAGTCATTTGGAATCACAAGGAATGCAATTGATTTAGGATGTTTTTAAGCTATTCAAATGGGGAAGAGAGATCTTAGTTAAATTGAATGAGCTCCTTACTTCTTTCAATCAATGACTTTGATTCCTAGATGTGGATCTTGATGTTTGAAGGAGCATGAAAAAGGTGGATTTGGATGTCTTATGTGATTGTGGAATCATTTCTTTTGAAAAAATGTACTATATTTATTTACATCTAATGGTCAATAAGGAACAAGTTATGCAAGGATTGGTGGCAGAAAGTAAGGCAATAGTGGAGCGCCTCAACAACCATGAACACATGATCAGTGGTTGCTTTCAACAATTGACATGCAAAATAATTATTGAAGATGGTGAACATGTTGAAGAAGGAGATGGTTTGACAAGGTTCAAAAAAATTATTCACCTATAGCTTGAGGCATATAACTTTGACTTTAGTACGATTGACACGTTGACAAGCTATAAAACTTCACTAGCTAATTTGCAGAATCATCTAATTTAGTATAGAAATATTACTTCTAAAAGTACAAGCATAATTCAAAAGGTGACTGTAATCACAACATACAGGAGAACCAAATGAAGCAGTCATTCGTGAATCTCTACAAAAATTCAAAGATTTTGTAGACACTATGTGAAGATGTTCTCTAAGTGTCATAGATACTTCATAGAATATGTGTAAATTTTATGATAGATTGCATGTAGAAGCAAAACACTTTGTAAATACAGGAAAACATGTACCTAGATATAATCACTTCATACAATCAAGTTGGAAGTGCATTAGGCATTATAACAATGAATAAGTCATAGTTAGTTAGTTAGTTAGTTGTTGAATAAGTCAAAGTGGTTGAGGGTATCTCCTTTTCTCTTCACCTTTCTCTCTCCTCTTTTCCTATATAAAGGAGGGAGCTCATTGTAAATAATCATATTTGTTTTAGGCAAGAAAGCTATGCTTGAGAAACTTGTGTGGTGAAAACTTTGTGTTCAATTGTGCAAATTTTCAGAAGTGAATAAAAGGAGTAATATTTTCCATACTTTGTGTTGCAAGTCTTGTGATTGAATGATGTTTTCTTATGTAGCATTATTTAATAATTCTTGAGTTCACTTTATAGTTTAACTTGTGTGAATCATTTGAGTTTCAATTCACCTTTTGAGAGACTTTGAGCTACAAGAGGAACAAGAGGAGAATTTCTATAGTTTAATAGTGACTACAAATACTAGGAGTTGGAGACTTTGAGCTTCAACTTTGGGTGTTTTATTTCAATTTCAGGATTATTAGTGAGAGGCTTTGAGCCTCGCTATTGATTCTATTTATTCAAATAGGATTAATTGCAAGAGACCCTTGTTCTTAATCTACCAAATATGATTATAACTATTTCCTTAGGAGTTGTTCTTATGTCAATTATTGAGTCACCAGTATTATCGTAGCAGTAGATCTTTGTAGAGTTGGATAGTTGCTGTTACTTGTGAATCTTTCTTGAAAAAAGAGGAACAGATTGGAAGAATCACCTCTTTGTTTAACACCCGTGGTAAGAAGGGAGCCTCCCCTATTGCTAAGAGGATAGATTTATCTCACTCTATCATTGCCTAAAGTTATAATTTTGTAAGGTGTAGTCTTAGTGGCTTACAAAAATTTTAGCTAACAGTTTTCATTGGTGCTTGAGAAATGGATATTAGTGTTTTTATTAAAGGTGGGTGCTCAAAGATGAGGATCACTTTGTTTCTAACTGTAGGATAAGTTGGGGCCTTGCATGGTGTGCTTTTTTTATATTTTTTCTTTGTTGAAGTTGGACAATGAAATTTTGGGCACCTAGCTTGTATATCATTGAGTATTTTCTATATTATTGATAGAAGAATGACAAGGTGATTATTTTTAGATGTAGTATGTTGTTTGTGTTTCTATAGAGAATAAAATATGTAATCTCCATGTTAAGGCTATGAAGGTGAAAGTGTATTGTAACTTATCTATTGTAGATTAATATATTGGTTTGATGCTTTGGAGTGATTTTCTTGCCTAAAATGGTTTTCCCATATATAATGGTATTTATTTATTTATATATAGTTATTCTTTCTTTTGTATTCTTGAAGGTATAATTTATGTGGCTTTATACTAATGTGAATTGTCTTTCCTCAAAGGGTTAATGCAATGGTGCAATGGTAAATTAATTATATATTTTCATAATAAAGGAATAGTAGTATGTTCTTGTGTCAAAATACTAAACATTTAATTAAAAGAAACAAATGATACTTAAGATTCATAATGACTATTAGGGGTCTTTCTAAGATGTTCTTTCCCTTTCAACATGTACAAGTAGAATATGGCACTATTGATCACCCTGTCTCTCAAGTTTGTGCAATGAAAGAGAAAGTATATTAGAAGGAAATTAGTAACTAGATTTTTTTTAATATGATGACTTGTGTGAGGATTAAGACTAGAGAACATTCTATGTCAAATTTAGAAGTTGAAACTTATGTATCTTTACTAGGGACATTATATGTGGTTGGTTCATCATGTGAGATATGTATGCTACATATGTAAATACATGTCTCTATACGATGCCCTAAAATACTTCTAATATCATCTTCATTTTATTGTTCAATTATAACTACTAAAAATGATGGATTAGCCTATAATTAATCTAGCAACTTCATTCCCATACAACTCATAGGTTCACAATGTTGTAAAATGACATAGAAAGTTATTCTATCTCTAAAGGGGTTCTTCAAGGTTTAAATATGCCAAATTCATAATACATTAAATTTAAATGTAGTTGTAATTTAATTATAAGTGTAAGTTTACTTTCTAACACAAATAGTGATATATCATACAATGTATAAACTTCTTAGAAACTTCAATACCTTACTTTCAATATTTTCTTTTCTCCAAAAGGCATAAAGCTTGAATATATATATAATATAAAAATAATATACATAGATATAAAAAGCGACTGACTACAAAGCATGATTAGAGAGTAATAGACCTAACCAACCTAAATGCATCAAATAAGAATAGACTTAGTACCATGGTTAAAATAAAAATAGACAAAAACAAAGATTCATAGACTTCCCTTGAGGATCTAACTAACATATACCCTTTTACATTAATTTTGTGGGCATTATGCCATGATCTTAGGAGTTGAAAGGAAGCTAAGCACCTAGAGATAAAGGGAAAGCTAAAAAAATTTAAATTTGAATTGTGTGTAAATGAAAGGAATGAATTAATTTTAATGTTGTTGTTGCACTTGGCATATTTTAAAAATCTTGGTTTTAATAATACTTAGTTTTCACCACATTTGGGTCATTGTTGATGTGACTTGATAATTCTATTGGTAGCATTTAATATCTCTACTACCTCACTAACGATTGCCACATTATAGATGGCAGTTATTGCCCAACGTTCTTTGAGCACAACACAAATGACATTGTAGCATCACTTTAATGAATTGTCCTTAAACAACACAAACAACACAAGTCGTTGTTGATGTGACTTGATAATTCCATTGGTAGCATTCAATATCTCTACTGCCTCACTAACAATTGCCAAATTATAGATGGCAGTTATTGCCCAACATTCTTTGAGCACAACATGACATTGTAGCATCCCTTTAATGAATTGTGCTTCCAACATCATTTTTAAAGATTTTGGATACATCTCTAAAGTAGGAAATATTTCCTTTTGCCTTCAAAAAGGATAGTCCATACCCTTTACTTTCAAAATTTATCCTCAAATCTACACACATAATAATAAAAAAAATTAAATAGATTCTTGATTTATAATAGAGGCTATAGATCTAATAGGATTTCATCACTTGAAAGGAAGTGGTCTCCAAGGCTAAGGGAGCATCTTTTATTAGCTAGATAAGTGGTCACCCTATTAGCTTCCTTATAGTAGTGTAGAATGTGATACAAATGAACACATGACAAACATTCACAAGCCTCTTGAAGAACACACTTGATTTTCCAATTATTAACATCCATTTTCTTAAGGGATAATGTTCAATGAATCTCATGTTCAATTACAAATATTTCCAATTTCATTTTGATTGCCTTGACCTAATCCCTACTAATAGGGACAAGGCTTTTGCCACATCGTTTGATCAATTTGGAAGCTAAGATGATAACATTGCAACTAATTTTCCTTTATGACATGAGACATATAGATTCCCCTTTGTTTCTCAATAAAAAATTAATTTTTTGTAGCCTTCATCTAGAAGTTTCGTCTTTACTTTCTATTTACTTTTGTAATAATGGTTTTCAAACTACTAACTTTAAAAGGTAAATTTATGTATTTTCATTTTGATAAAATTTCTAAATCACATGGCATAAAGCAAGAGTCAATCTTTTTATTTTTCAAATTATTGGCTAATACCGAATTACAAATAGCCAGTCCAATTTTTTCAATAACTTCTTAATTTGAATTTTCTTCCTTCCTAAAAATTCTTTTGTTCCTTTCCCACCACAAGTTCCAAGTTACAGATGCTAAAGCCACTTTCCAAATGACTTCAAAAAAATAATTTCTATGCAGCAGTGGCCACGATTAGAATACACTAGTAAGTTATCTTCAAGAGAAGAATATCAATGAAGCTTGGTTATCATCCACATCTGTCAAGAGTAGGAAAATGGGCATGTAAGAAGCAAATGATTTTTATCCTCAATCAACAACTCAAAAAAAAAACAATTAAAGAGAGTTGCAATACCAAATGTATTTAGTCTTTGAATTGTTAGAATTCTTCCTTTTAGAACCAACCATGTGAAAGCACCCTCTTTGGGAATAATTGCATCAAATGGGAAGAAATTAATATCTCATTCTGAAACTTTGAGCATGATTTGAGACTAAAACATTTATATGCTTTACTATGTAGCTACTTTAAGGAGATTGAGTCCAAATTAACTTGTCTTCTAAGCTTGTGAGGTTTATCTATCTTGATTTGAGGAGTTTCTCTAACAAGATACCTTTTTCAAGAGGAATGGGTACACTTGAGAAAGCTATCCATTGTGCAACTAATACACCTTTAATATCCTTGATTATTCAATAGACTTTAACTCTTTCACACCAAGATTGCTTTAATATGATTCTTTCTTCTTGTAACATCTCATACTTACAAAGTGGTGAGAAACCATTCCAAGAATCCTCCCAAAAGAGGGCCCTACATCTATCATGAACTACACAAGACAAACATGGAAGAATTATCTCTTTGCATTTCATTATATCTTGTTTGCAATGTTATTTCAACTTGTTTTCACCAATTTAAAGTTAAATATGCATTCATAATTGGAGTCATGTGGTTTGACTATAGTCTATTTCTCAAAATTTATAATATACAATTTTCAATTTACAAACGGTCAAATTTGATTCTAGACATAGCCACATTAAAATCAACAAAAAATAATTATGTGGACAATTATATAGTTAGATTAATGTGATTTTATAAAATTTAATTTGCATCCACTCAACGCTCAACAATGTCTATTAGAATTGTTAACACAAGTTTCAAAATTAATTAACATGTTTACAAATCATAAATGATAAATAATTTATTTTTGAAGACTACATTTAACAACAAAATATACATTTTAATATTAGATTCACTAAATATGAAAGTCTAGAATCAAAAAATGATATGCATAAATGCAAATATTACTTTTTACCTTCAAATCTTCACCTCAGAATAATATGCAAATTTGACAAGCATAAACAAAGAAAATGGCAAGTATTTCTTTTTTGGATAAAATGCAAAATGCCCGAACATTTATCAATATTAGTATAAAGAATTAACATTTACATTGAGACACAAGACAAGACTCCATATCTCTAATTATACAAACTCTCCTCTATAATATTCCTTGATTATTTAACTACAAGAAGTTGAAAAGCGTCTTTCATACATTTCAAGCCATATAACATACATGATTAAGGCATGCTTAATTTGTTTTCCTTTCATCCTTTAAAATGGAATAAACTCATTTGTTAAAGTTGATAGTATATACATTACAAAATAGAATGTCATACCTTGATATACATTCCTCTCTTTATTGTCTCTATATGTGACATTTCACATTTTCCTTATTCTTTTTTGTCATTTCCTCATGCCATTTCGCCTAGTTCTGCTAATTATGTCATGACATATCATTTCCCCCTTGTTTTTGTCACTTGAAGTTGTTGGGGTGTAGGGGTTTTGAAATATTTATCCAAAAATGGTTTATGGAGCTGCATTATCATACCTAATACATTGTCCCATCTTGACCTTATAGACTCCAAAACCTGTGTCTTTATTTCTAGCTCGACAACTAGATCAACTAAGCTCTCAGCAATAGAGAGATGATGGTCTCTCTGTAGTAACTCCCTTGTCGTTGCTAATTCCTTCTGCATGACCTCCAGGTGAGGTGTTAACATCATTTGTATGGAAATTAGCCTTGCTCTTATTCATCCATCATTAGCCATCAACTTGGCTAATCTTCCTTGTGCATGTAGCAATCTAGTGAAGTGGATGGAGCTGGAGCTTGCATCTATGCTCAATGAATGACCAGTAGAATTTAAGTCTAATTGCAGTTTATCAATCAACTCTTGATTGTCCTCAGTGAACTCCTCCACATTACATAACTTCTTGTACAGAGAATGAACATTCTGCACAACTTCCTCTAAATTTTTCACTAAGGTAGAAAGTTCTACCTGTTTTACCACAATTTCAATGGAAACCTTTTCTAGTACTTTGGTCTCAAACTTTCTCTCAGACCACTGCATAAGTTTGTCATTTGCCTTGCTATCATCACTATTCACCTTCTTAACAATTTTTACTAGTTGATCCAACATAGTTGCTGACTCATTCACATCATCCATTTCAAAACCTTTAATAAATATACCTTTAATCTCATACAAAACTTGCTTTTGTTGATGTTCTCTTCTTAACTCTTCTTGCTTGCTCTTCTTCTTCAAGAGATCTTGTAATATCTGCATTTTCTCATAAGTTAAGTTATCAATGTACCACTTAGGAATCATTATAACTTCATCGAGTGTAACCTGTGTTCCAAGAGATTTCTCCTTCTTCTTTTGTGATTTCTTCCTAGGTGTATTCCGGCCACTCGACATCTGTATAAGAGATTTTATAGCCTCTTCTTCCTTAGGCTTTGGTTTTTCCTTTGATATCTCTTCTTCAACCTTCTTCTTTTCTTCTACATGAGGACTTGTTATAACTAATGCAGACTTATCTGTTTGTTCTTTTAAGCTTTCCTCTCCTTGTTCTTTCTTTTCCTCCTCGACAGGTGCATTCTTAGTTGTGATTTCTGACTTGTCATGTTTCTCGACACTAGTACTCTGTGAGACTTGTGGTTCAACTGTAGGTGTAGTGTCCACAATTGATGTACTCTCAATCCTTGGATAATATTGTACCTAAATTAATACTGGATTGGTGCTCGATATAAACTTATCTAAGGCTGCTTCAACAAGTATTTGTTTCTGAATTTCCTCCTCAGTTAATACATTTATTTTTATCAGGGTATCCTCAATGATATCCACAATTGTGATCACATCCTATGATTCACTCACTTCTTTCTTATGTCCTGCTTCTTCCTCTACATTCTATGGTTCATCAATATCTTCTTTATTATCCAACTCCACTTGACTGGATGTGCCTACACTCAGTTGTGAGCTCTTCTCAATTATTAGTCCAAAGATAATTTTCCACAACCCTTGTGCTCTATTGAACAATGTCTTCAACCTTATGCTTCAAAATAGAATATGCCTAGAGCTTGGGTACAAACCTATTTCTATACTCTCCATATATTGATTTATGTACTCAGGGGATAGATCTAGCATGACTTAAGCTAGAGTACTCTCCCTTATCTATTTCTCTATCATCATGGCATACTACCATTTTTGATCAATTCTCTTGTATAGCTCTTCAGGGATAATATTCCCCATCTATAAAGGTGTCATCTTGAATGTAAACAACATCTCAAGTATTTCCTCCTCAACTTTCTCTTTGTCCTCATTGCTTAACTTTTCAATTTTTATTTGCTTGAAGCTTGCTAATCCAGTAGTGCTCTTAATATTGTGGCATATTTCATCCATAGTCAATTGTCTTCTTTGTGATGATGCCTTTGCATTTGTATTCTCATCAGTATCTATTTCCTCATCATCATCATCTTTCTCCAAGATTAGCTTCCTTCTTGGTTTCTTCCTAGGGTTGCTCGACACAGCCTTAACTTGAACTGGTTTCCTTTTTCCTGATGTTGGGGTCTTTCTTTGTGGCTTGACAGTTGTGACAGTAGAATCTACCCTTGTTCTTAGTCTAAGTACTATAGGAGGAGTGGGCTTTGGTTTTTGGAATTATCTTTTGCTTGTCTCGGCAACTGATGCCTTCTTGCCCTTCTTTGGAACTTCAATGTCCTCCTCTTCATTGTCATTTGAATTCTCTTCCCACCACAAGTTCCAAGTTAGAGATGCTAAAGCCACTTTCCAAATGAATTCAAAAAAATAATTTCTATGTAGCAGTGGCCATGATTGGAATACACTAGTAAGTTATCTTCGAGAGAAAAATATCAATGAAGCTTGTTTATCATCCACATCTGTCAAGAGTAGGAAAATGGGCATGTAAGAAGCAAGTGATTTCTATCCTCAATCAACAACTAAAATAATAATAATTAAAGAGAGTTGCAATACCAAATTTATTTAGTCTTTGAATTGTTAGAAATCTTCCTTTTAGAGACAACCATGTGAAAGTACCCTCTTTGGGAATAATTGCATCAAATGGGAAGAAATTAAAATATCTCATTCTAAGAATCTGAGCATGATTTGACACTTAAACATATATATGCTTTACTGTGTAGCTACTTTAAGGACATTGAGTCCAAATTAACTCATGTCTTCTAAGCTTGCGAGGTTTATCTGTCTTGATTTGATGAGTTTCTCTAACAAGATACCTTGTTCAAGAGGAATGGGTACACTTGAGAAAGCTATCCATTGTGCAACTAATACACTTTTAATATCCTTGATTATTCAATAAACTTTAATTCTTTCACACCAAGATTGCTTTAATACGACTCTTTCTTCTTGTAACATCTTACCAATTTAAAGTTAAAAAGAGACTGACTGAAAGTGTGATTAGAGAGTAATAGACCTAACCAACCTAAATGCATCAAATAAGAATAGACTAAGTACCATGGTCAAAATAAAAATATACAAAAACAAAACTTCATAGACTTCCCTTGAGGATCTTACTAACATATACCCTTTTACATTAATTTTGTGGGCATTATGCCATGATCTTAGGAGTTAAAAGGAAGCTAAGCACCTAGAGATAAAGGGAAAGCTAAAAAAATGTGAATTTGAATTGTGTGTAAATGAAACTTGAATGAATTACTTTTATAATGTTGTTGTTGCACTTGGCATATTTTACAAATCTTGGTTTTAATAATACTTAGTTTTCACCATATTTGGGTCGTTGTTGATGTGACTTGATAATTCCATTGGTAGCATTCAATATCTCTATTGCCTCACTAACAATTGCCACATTATAGATGATAGTTATTGTCCAACATTCTTTGAGCACAACACAAATGACAATGTAGCATCCCTTTAATGAATTGTCCTTCCTACAACATTTTCAAAGATTTGGGATACATCTCTAAAGTAGGAAATGTTTCCCTTTGCCTTCAAAAAGGATAGTCCATACCCTTTACTTGCAAAATTTATCCTCAAATCTACACACATAATTATTAAAAAAAAATTAAATAGATTCTTGATTTATAATAGAGGCTATAGATCTAATAGGATGTCATCACTTGAAAGGAAGTGATCTCCAAGACTAAGGGAGCATCTTTTATTAGCTAGATAATTGGTCACCCTATTAGCTTCCTTATAGTAGTGTAGAATGTGATATGAATGAATACATGTCAAACATTCACAAGCCTCTTGAAGAACACACTTGATTTTCCAATTATTAACATCCATTTTCTTAAAGGACAATGTTCAATGAGTCTCATGTTCAATTACAAACATTTCCAATTCATTTTGATTGCCTTGACCTAATCCCTACTAATAGGGCCAAGGCTTTTGCCACATTGTTTGATCAATTTGGAAGCTAAGATGATAACATTGCAACTAATTTTCCTTTATGCCATGAGACATATAGATTCCCCTTTGTTTCTCAATAAAAATTTAATTTTTTGTAGCCTTCATCTGGAAGTTTCTCATTTACTTTCTATTTACTTTTGTAATAATGGTTTTCAAAATATTGAATTTAGAAGGTAAATTGATGTATTTTCATTTTGATAAAATTTGTAAATCACATGGCATAAAGCAAGAGTCAATCTTTTTATTTTTCAAATTATTGGCTAATACCGAATTACAAATAGCCATTCCAATTTTTTAATAACTTCTTAATTTGAATTTTCTTCCTTCCTAAAAATTCTTTTGTTCCTTTCCCACCACAAGTTCCAAGTTACAGATGCTAAAGCCACTTTCCAAATGACTTCAAAAAAATAATTTCTATGTAGTAGTGACCATGATTGGAATACACTAGTAAATTATCTTCAAGAGAAGAATATCAATGAAGCTTGTTTATCATCCACATCTGTCAAGAGTAGGAAAATGGGCATGTAAGAAACAAATGATTTATATCCTCAATCAACAACTCAAAAAAATAAGAAAAAAATAAAGAGAGTTGTGATACCAAATGTATTTAGTCTTTGAATTGTTAGAATTCTTCCTTTTAGAGCCAACCATGTGAAAGCACCCTCTTTGGGAATAATTACATCAGATGGGAAGAAATTAAATATCTCATTATGAGACTTTGAGCACGATTTGACACTGAAACATATCTATGCTTTACTATGTAGCTACTTTAAGGAGATTGAGTCCAAATTAACTTGTCTTCTAAGCTTGTGAGGTTTATTTGTCTTGATTTGAGGAGTTTCTCTAACAAGATACCTTTTTCAAGAGGAATGGGTACACTTGAGAAAGCTATCTAATGTGCAACTAATACAACTTTAATATCCTTGATTATTCAATAGACTTTAACTCTTTCACACCAAGATTGCTTTAATATGACTCTTTCTTCTTGTAACATCTCACACTTACAAAGTGGTGAGAAACCATTCCAAGAATCCTCCCAAAAGAGGGCCCTACATCTATCATGAACTACTCAAGACAAACATGGAAGAACTATCTCTTTGCATTTCATCATATCTTGTTTGCAATGTTATTTCAACTCATTTTCACCAATTTAAAGTTAAATATGCATTCATAATTGAAGTCACATGGTTTGAGTATAGTCTATTTCTCAAAATTTATAATATACAATTTTTAATTTACAAACGGTCAAATTTGATTCTAGACATAGCTACATTAAAATCAACAAAAAATAATCATGTGGACAATTATATAGTTAGATTAATGTGAATTCATAAAATTTAATTTGCATGCACTCAACATTCAACAATGTCTATTAGAATTGTTAACACAAGTTTCAAAATTAATTAACATGTTTACAAATCATAAATGATAAATAATTTGTTTTTGAAGACTACATTTAACAATAAAATATACATTTTAATATTAGATTCACCAAATATGAAAGTCAAGAATCAAAAAATGATATGCATAAATGCAAATATTAATTTTTACCTTTAAATCTTCACCTCGGAATAATATGCAAATTTGGCAAGCATAAACAAAGAAAATGATAAATATTTCTTTTTTGGATAAAATGCAAAATGCTCGAACATTTATCAATATTAGTATAAAGAATCAACATTTACATTGAGACACAAGACAAGACTCCATATCTCTAATTATACAAACTCTCCTCTATAATATTCCTTGATTATTTATCTACAAGAAGTTGAAAAACACCTTTCATACATTTCAAGCCATATAACATACATGACTAAGGCATGCTTAATTTGTCATTTCCCTTCATCCTTTAAAATGGAATAAACTCATTTGTTAAAGTTAAAAAAATAACTTCAAATCGATTTTATTTAAAAAATAATTTAAAATATATGAAAGATTCTAACCAATAAGTGTGAAAAAATAAACTATGCTGATATTATATTTCATAGCTATCTATGAAATGCTAGCTCCTTTGATTTCCCCAATTCAAATTTAGCAATATAAACGGCTAGATACCTTTGGTTTCCTCAATTCAAATTCAAAAATATAAACGGGCAAGAAAGCAAGAAAGCCATGGAATACACTATGCCATTGATGGGCAAGAAAGCCTCTAATAAACGGTCGGGAGAATTTTCTTCTCAAACCAGGTTTTAAGTTTTTGAGAAAAATTTCTTGTTTCACCTGCGTATTTGTAGACTCCCTGTTCGTACTCTCTGTTCTTGTCAAGAATGAAAAAGAATTTTCACAAGTTTTGGGTAAATACCTTCTCTGTTTCAGCATTTCCTTGTCTTCTTCCATTTCAAGAAGGGGTTTCAGGCATTCAAGAAACTCAATTGTCTTGTCAATGGGCTCCCATTGTAAAATTTTTAACATCAAGAACAGGGAAATTTGTAAGTTTGTAGATTGAAGAACAACTTTTCATTTAAAGAGATTCCATCTGAGCACAACACATTAGCGTCTACAAGCTGGAGTAATACCCAAATTGCCTGCTGCTGCAAATCTTCGTTGGGAGATTCCAAAAGCTTCACAAACTCAGGGGCTGCCTCAATTTCAATCAAAATGAATATGTTTTTCTTACCCAGATACCTTAACATGCGAGCTGCATTAATTTGAAGCTGGTGTTGATCTGTTCTTCTGAGATAATCAACCAAGGTAGGTACAATTTTCTCGTTGATGTCTTCATTCTTGAAGTTGTAGTTTTGGGATCAGAGCTCCGAACTGTCTTTTTGGATCAAAGCTGTCCCCATCGTTGATTGTTCAATGTGATTGAAATAATTTTGCAGATCAAAGTCGGCCTCATTTTCTTCTTCAACGAATCGGGAACAATGCTGAAAGAATGCTTCAAATTTAACAAAAACCCAAATCCAAGAACACAAAAACCCCAATGCCAAACAAACGTACAATTTTAATTCTCTGTAGATGGGACAAGAATTGACATGAAAAAACAATTGTGAAGTAGAATTGACAAGAATTGACATGAAAAAATTTGGTAGGTCTTTGTGCTTACCTTGGAGATTCTTAATTTCTACAAGATATTTCCTTGATCAGGTCTTCATATGGATTTCAGTTGAGGATTGCTTAAGACTTCTTTGATTGCATTTATTCTTAGCATTCAACAAAAAAAATATTTACAATCATTGGAAATTTTGAATTTGTCATAATTAGATATAATTAGATCATGAGCATTTTGCTAATAAATATTTTTCAACATTGACCATCTACCAAGGATTTATTAGTTGATACTAAGTTTTCAACATGCATGCTAGCAAATTCTCAACTCACTCAGGGAATGTCTTTTTGTTTGTAGATTAAAAAATTTCGCTCATTTTGATAGCCGATTCTCACAATGGTAGGGTGTAAAAGCAGCATGGGAGAGCTTAAAGAATGGGAAGAGCAACAAACAAGCTACAAAACCAAGTTTTCTCTTGTCTGATATTGCAAAAAATAATGAAATAAATTAAATTGCGGAGGGTTTTCATTTTTCATTGGAATGCTTGGATTTTCTTATTTGCAAAGGGTTTCCCATTATTGATCATTTTGTCTTAATTTAGATAAATACATTGTAGATGGCATCATTTTTATTGTCGTTATTATAAAATATTACATTGCACCAAATATATTTGTGTAAATGGTTATGCTAAAATTTGCATATAGTTTTGATTTATTTTCCATTTATTTTCTACAATCACAACTAATAGGTTTTATAGCTCTAGTAAAGACTCCTCATTTTTTTGCTAACTTCATGTAGACGCACCATTTTGGACTTGAATTGTAGAGTTGAATGTACTAAGTATTAATATTATCTGGAATGAGAGGGTATGTTTGAAAATAATCTAAAAATGGGCATAGAAATTATTTTGTTTTGCATGCTACAACGACAAATACTATTCCTAGCATCATAACATTCACTAAGCCTATGTGTGCAACAGTAGTAAAGTAGTAGTTATGGCTTCAATCTAGGATTATCTCCTCTTGTACCCTCATTGTGTGAATAACATTTGAAATTCCTTGTAGCTCCCTAAAGCCTCATGTGATGTAGAGCCCTCGGCTATCACCCTAAGGAGACTAACTCAACTCGAGGATTCAACAAGAAACTTGGAATCCACTCAAGGAGTAAACCTCACTCAAGGATCAAATGGAGTTCTCTGACTTTGTAGTCACTCCCACAACCATACTACTTAAGTTCACTATCACTTTCTTTGTTCCAATCTCTCTAAGCACCAATACCCTCCTAGGCCACCTAGTGCACCTAGTGCCTCCACCATACCAAAACCCAAACCAGACCTCTCCTCTTGATCCTAACTCCTTAGATAATCTTAACATGGTAAATTTTCCATGTTACAACTCCCCATTCACTCCTATCCACTCATCTTTCACCATTCTTCCACTATAGCCCTTCTAGGCCTGCCTAGTAGCCCTGCCAACACTGATTTCAACATTTTTCTCCCAAACTTCCTAAACAACCTAGAAATGTTTTTACATTTTCTAGTACCCTTTTTGGATTTATTAAAGTCATATCATTCTCAGTCCTTCATGTTTTGACTGGTGAAGACTTTCATCACCCACTAACTCTCTAATTAGGCCTTATTAGCCCTTGCTTAAAGAAGCAACTCCTATTTCTAATTAGCCCCAACACTCCACCACCTGAAACAATCTTTTAAAAGGTTCCAAAATTCCATATTCTTAAGTTTATAAGACACTATCACTTACCCATTCACCTATCCACTAAACCCTTTGATCTAGGGTCTCACAATGAGGGTTTGTTCCAAAACTACCACTACAACTCTTTCTAGATCGATCCAATGGCCCAGATACACCATACGGGATGTGAAAATCCCTTTTCCATCACCAAAACCCTTAGCCATTAAGTGTGTTCATTCACACAAGGACTGGTGTCAAAACAGTGCACCCTCAATCAACATTTAACCACCATTCCGTGGTCTATTCTCCACAACATCTTGCACATCCCTGCATATTACTGCAACCATATCACTATACAAGGATATAATACATATTATTAGACTCCTCCCACCAATTACATTAACCACAGGGAGTGGGGGAGTCAAGCATCCATTTAAAACTTCAAAATCAACAAATGCTGATTGCACAAAACCAGTTTTGGGACAGTCAAGATTAACTTGTGTTTTTTCCCTCAAAACTTAATGAAACAACAATGTAATTGCATGAAATTGATAACCAATCAATATAACATCATCATAATCCATTCTCAAATCAAAAACACATTTTTCCAAGCATTCAAAGTGCCTTGGATCAGGACTGTATCCACGGGCCTGAATAACACAGTTTGCAAAAATATTATTTTTTATTTATTCCAAACCATTTCAAATTGTCTCCACACACACCCAAACTCTACCTTCATCTAAGAATCACGTGTATCTCCATTAAATAGACCCTCAAACTCGAAAACCAACCTCTAACTAACTTCCAACTCCCTACAACAGTCACAAACCGACTGTTACACTAATTACGAAATGTAAAAGTTGTCAAGTTGACAACTACCATGTCAACTTTGACCCCAACTTGACATTTTGCATTTGTATTATTAAAATACTTTCTAAAGGCCTTTTTAGGATTTAATCCTAATGTCTTAGACCTATACTAATCTTCAAACCAACTATTAACCCCAACTAAGCCCTTTTTAGGCTCATATTGCCAATAGAGGTAATTTACAATATTATGCACTTCAAGTGCTTTTGACATCATTTAAAGGTTCTAATGGCCTTATTACATCAATTAAAACCATTATTATTCATTTCCATCAACTCCTAACCTAGGATCAATGTATAACTCTACCTAGTGACCCCTAGGTACCTTGTAGACTTAACAATGCCATTAAGGCTTACAATCAAAGTTTGAAGTACAATAAGATCAATATATGATCAAAACAGTATTACATGACCATGATTATTCCTATTACATGATTCAATGACCTTTGAAGCCCATTTGGCTTCAACTCCACCTAAGGATCCATCAGTGATCCTAGTGCTCTTCATAACTCCTGCTTGTGACCTTGGTGCTCTTGCACCATCATGGGAGTGAGGAAGTTCAATTTAACTAATATATTGAGATCTAATTAGGCTAATGCTTTTTAATCAACATTTATAAATATATACAATTGGATGTATAGACTATGGTGGTCTAAACCACTTGAAAGCATTGTCAACTGCCATATATTGTGTACATAATATTTATGATAACTGAAGCCAAGGACCTAGTAACAAGACTGTGTACATATTGTGTTTAAGTTCAAATTCATATCAAAGTAGTGGCCCATGTTTATTATGCATTTGTAGAAATTTATCATGGGTTGCTAGTGAAAAAAACTCATTAAGGACCCATAACGATCTCAAAGGATGTCACAACTGTTTGGGCTTATCACAAATGTTTGAATCAATTGGTAACCATGTTTTACATTGCTACTCACCTAAAATAAACCCACACAATTTTTTAACAATGCAAAAGAGACCTAATGATTTGTAGTAAAAACATATTTAAAGTGTAAACTTCAAACCTGTATGATACAGTGATAGTCATATTTATCGATCACAACCTACTATTAAGAAAGATGAATTATGATTGAAAAAGGTATGTTAATGCAAATATATGACTAAATGCATAAGAGTTTGTATAATGATATCATCCATAATAAGTATCTTCATTAAGTTCATAATGATTGTTAATGCCCTCGGAAGAATGCAAGAATTGGCAATGCGTCATTGAATGTCTTTTGACTTCCAAAAGAAGTTCAATCATTGATTAAAAATCTATGGTTTGGCATTCTAGCTGATAAAATGTGTGAACAACATATATTTCAAAGGTTTTCTTGTGTATGTGATGGGTACAATAGACCTTCATTTATGTATAAAAGTGCCTTGTAACGTGCATTTGCAAGTAAAGGACCAATATGAGTTACCAATGATTCCTTGAGTGTAAATAAAAGGGTTGCTTCACAAACTGAAATTTTGGTTTGTGATTGGATACTTGCAAGAAATTACAATCATTAGATGTAGATCCATATTCATCAACCTTCAATAAAAAATAGGGAGGACAATTGAGAAGAGAATGGAGTTTGTACCTAGGCATCTCCTTTTACCACTAAAATCCAACATGCCCCCTTTGCCAACTTAGCACAAGGTTGATTGGAGTGAGGATTCACTCCTTGTAGGGGATGAATGTGATGCAAGAGCATCCTTGGTGATGCAAGTCATGTTTATTTTGGTGTTTTTTGTCTTGGATGGGGTTGATGAATTCATTTGTGAGTTAGGGGGATCAAGTTCCTTGAGTTAAGATAGATGGTTAAATCTAGAAATTCAAATTTTTGGTTTCCCGCCAAAACTTAATTTGAAAATTTACTAGTGAATTTTTGTTCTCCAACCTTGGATTTGGTTAGTTTTGGAAAAACAAGGCCATTTAATTTGAATTTACATGAGGGTTTGAATGCAAACATTGGTGTTTTTGGTTTAGTTAATAATAGTATTGTTGTGATTGGTTATTGGAATGTTGTGGAAGACCTTACTAGCATGTTATTTTAAAGGTTGAATCAAGTTACTGGTCTACAAAATATTGCATGTTATGTGTGGTGATTGTAGATAAACATCTCTACAAATCACTTCAACCAATGTTATCTAGTAATTTTCCCCATCTCGTATAGTGCATTGTTAATGGCATGCATACAAGGAGTCCAAAAAACATGTTCATAGGTAGGTGCAACCAACATTTTTGTTTCTCTCCACACACAGGCTACATAGCTAATGACCTACACCACATTCTCAGGGCCAGTCTCTCCAATAGTATCTCCAAGGATGTGAAATTAAAACTTTGCATCCTTGCAGTTCCTAAAAGAATTGACAAGTCTAAGGAAGTAGTGGTCTTGTGCACCATGTTACCATGATATTGATGAGTGGATGATGCCTAATTTTTGTCCAACCATCCATGATAACGTCTCAATGATCTATGTGGCCTTTTTTGTCCCATAAGAATGTTCATAAATATATTATTAAATTTTAAATATTAAATTAGATGGAAAAATATTGTATTAAATTGTAAATGGTAAAATTAATTATACTATAAAATAAAATTTATTGAAATTTGAGATTATTACATTTAAAATTAATTATTAAAATTATTTTCTTTTATTTTTATCCACGAAAGCCTAATGAGTCTTATGTTAAGAATTGGCTCTCCACTATCTAAGTGATGTTATTTTCACAGTTAACCCTTTGCCTCACATGCCTCTCATCCTCAACACAATTCCCAAGATTACCTCATAATTTCATTTTGGAGAGCCATGAGCAAAGGGAAATCACATATGCAAAGGAGTTGTGTGAGAAGAGTCATGGTTAGAGAGAATGAGAAAAGAGTTAACAATGGAGCTAGAAGTAGAATTGTGAGTAGAGTGTTGTTATTTGTGATTAGAATTGTGATGAAATCAGTGCTGATCTTTGTTGGGGACAATAGTATAAGGGAAAAAGGGGAAAATAGGGCTAGATTTTTGTGATGGGTTTGTGTGGATTCGCCTAGGTTTGTTCTAATTTTTGGGTCTGATAATCAAGATTCTAGATGCCTCCATAGAGGTACTGGACCCAAATATAGACTAGATTCAAATCAAGCCTGGATCTAGGCCTATTTGGCAAAATCCAACACCATTTCCTAAATGCAGAATTATGTTAATATCAATTATACTTTTCAATTCAAATTCTAAACATACTCTTTTATGCAAAGTAAAATTGTAAAATGCTAAACATTATGGATCAATTGAACTCAAGTTAAAGATTTCTTTGAAAAATTTAAATAGCAATATATTATTACATTCAATATGATAATAACATTGAACTATAATGAGCTGACGCCTTAGTGATCTAATTCTCATCAAATATAATGTTGATCTCCTCATTGCTAGAACTACTAAATCCAATCTAGCCAAAGCTCTTGCAAGTGGAAACCAACCAACCTTATTGTGTAGCCTAATCCTCATCAATAAATGCTACCTTGTTTGATTGTGTTCCTCTTCATAGACTAGTTCCTCTTAGTAGTGAATAAACTAGATGCTTGATAGTTGCGACAATGTGATGTCCCCATTTAGGACCCACTTTTATTTTTGTTCATTTCTTTTTAGATAATGTATAAGTATAATTGTAGTCAGAAACTCTGTAATATCATTGGCTTAGATTGATCAAGACTTGTAAAAGTAACTTCAAATAATTTGATATCTAAATGGAAGTACCACTAATATACTCAATGATGTAGCTTAGTATTTAATAATCACAATAGTAGATAGTGAGGAAGAGCCAATAATTCCAAAGGTTTGATTTGAATTTTATGAATAAGAGATATGGATAGCTAACTTCTACACTACCTTGGATAGATTAATAATAGACCTTCACTTGAATTAACTAGCATAGCTTGATAGTGACCAAAGATGTGGACTTATATCACTCATGTCACCAAATACTAATATTTCCCTCTTTGAGAATCTATATAACATTGTCGTGTCCTTACTTTTGATGATAGTTCCTTGATGAATGAGTTTGACTAATATGGTTCCACCATTACTCTTTGTTCCCAATCTCCCACATTGATCAATCGATATTCCAGTTCTTTATCTTCCTTGCTATGTTGTTTCTTTTGTCAAAAAGTGGTTCCAATGATCTGTAATATTTTTTCATCCATGAGAATTATCTCCATTAAATCCAACCATAAACCATATCAATGTCTTCCTTCCATATCTATATATATGCTCTTTTATCTCTGCACAATCTTCTTTATATTGATATACTCTCTCTCTCTCTCTCTGTGTTAATCCCTCGTATGTAGATCTGAATTTTTCTTTCTATTCTTCCATCAATATATTATTTATTTTCCTACTCCTGTCAATTCCTTTCATATCTACAATATCTTCCCTCCATATAAGCAACGACAACAGTGTTTATACTAAAACACATGATGTTTGATTATTTTCTTCCTACTACCAATGATCACAAGGGATAGTAATTGTCCTTATACCATCAAAGTCACCCAAGATTACCATCATTGCATCAATAATCTCATTTACGTACAAAGATTGTAGTAGAACTCAGTGAATAGAAGAATCCCAAAACTCCACCAACGAATTCGCACCTCTACATAGTAGAGTCTTGAGTAATTTAGTTAGACCACATAATATATTCATCCCAAACTAAGGAGTGAATTATCTTATTTATTTTTTCCCAATATTAATAATCTTGTGGAAACATTAAATACTATGGTTTCAATATATTCCTCTACCAATAATGGTTCCATACCTTTCCTTGTAAATCGATGCATCAATATTGTCAACAAATATGCCCTCTTATAGTCCCTTTGAAGGGCTACTAAAACACTCTTTTTATCTTAGACTAAGGAGTGAATTATCTTATTTATTTATTTCCCAATGTTAATAGTCTTGTGGAAACATTAAATATGATGGTTTCAATATATTCCTCCGCCAATAATGGTTCCATGCCTTTCCTTGTAAATCAATGCATCAATATTGTCAACAAATATCCCCTCTTATAGTCCCTCTGAAGGGCTACTAAAACACTCTTTTTATATATATGATTTCATGTCCATAGTCACATCTCTATTTGGCCAACATTTAATTACTAATCGAATGATATACTATCATTTATATATTAAATCATATACATATATATATATATATTATACTTTTATATTTTGTATTACATTATATATTAAATCATATACACACAAAAAAAATGTTGAGGTTTCTTGATTAGGAGGACCACCACAGTCAGACCCTTGGTTTGGTGTTTCCACCTCCATGAACAACCAAGATAGATAGATAATGGATAATCTATAAACAATAAATGACAATAGATAAACAAGAAATGATCAAGACACTGTGATATACTAAATAAATTAATATGAGGTGAGTGTGAGAGAACTCCCATTCGAAGCCACAAAATTGGAGCTTTCTAGGATTAAGGTGAGGCTGAGTTAGTGAGTGTGACGAAGGTGGTGGATCTTCAATGTGAGAGTGTTGAAGAGCTATGAAAGGTGTCCAAAAATGATGGAGAAGATTGTGAAGAGCTGATAATAAGTTTGAATCACCAAGAAGAGAGTCCAAAATGGAGGAAGAAGAGACAAATGAAGCAAATTCTTGAATTTTTAAGAAGGATGAATGGTTCTCGACATTGGTGGATAGTGGGAAGAGGTGTTACACTACAAAAACAACAATTATAATGTCCCAATAGTCACTTGTGCATCTGTAGATTCATGGGATGAGTGCACACTGCACACACATTTGTACATCACACACGTATCCTAAGCCAAACAAGTCACATGGTCAAGAATTCAAAGAGGGAAGGTGACAAGACAAATGGAATGATACACAACTTACATGGAATTTTGATTTTTGGCTAAGGTAGAGGTATTATACCATGAAGATTACATAGGGTGTAGTTTAAAACACTACAAATAGAATACAAAAAACTTAATATAGCTGTCTCCTACATTGGTCCTCATTCACATGAAGCTTTAGATTATAAAATTAAATTAGCTCGATAATTGCTAGGTGTTGGAGAAAGTCAACCAATTCATTCTATTAATAAAGTTTTCATAATTGATGGGTACATCCAGTTGTGATACCAATACCACTATAACCATTTTAATTGAAATACTCAAGCCTATTATTGACAAAGATTCAATAAGTGGATCAGAAAGGGGGAATCACAATGTAGTTATTATCAACCCAAAGATCTCGCTCTTCATGACTTCCTTAAATATGTCCCCTTGCTCTAATTTGGATTTAGCCCACCAATTCCAATCATCCTCTCTAAGAGAATGAATTTTGAGGCATATATGGTCTCAATATATTGAGAAATTCCTTCTTGGAGAAGGTGAAAAATATTGCATGTTATGTGTGGTGATTGTAGATAAACATCTCTGTACATCACTACAACCAATGTTATCTAGTAAATTTTTCCCATCTTGTATAGTGCATTATTAATGGCATGCATACAAGGAGTCCAAGAAACATGTTCATAGGTAGGTGCAACCAACATTTCTATCTCTCCACACACGGGCTACATAGGTAATGACCCACATCATATTCTTAGGGCCAGTCTCTCCAATAGTATGTCCAAGGATGTGAAATTAAAACTTTGCATCCTTGCAGTTCCTAAAAGAATTGACAACTCTAAGGAAGTAGTGGTATTGTGCACCATGTTGCCATGATATTGATGAGTGGATGATGCCTAATGTTTGTTCAACCATCCATGATAATGTCTCAATGATCTATGTGGCCTTTTTTATCCTATAAGAATGTTTATCTCAGAATGTTATTATCTAAGATATTGATCTTGAGTGTTGTCTTCCTTGATGGCACATATGAATCTCTTATTTTTGCCACCTTAAAATTTTTACCCCCTTAAAAGAAGAAGAATGATCAATATGGAAAAAAATGCAATTAACAAAGAATAATTTTTCAATGGTATCGTAGGCCATTTATTTGGTTTGCATGTTAAACATCTTTTCCATGTCACCCTACATTTCGCCTTGGGCTACACTCTATTGTGTGAAGAAAGAGGAATTTGTGGCTATTGAAAAATTCTAATGAATCTTAGTGACATGGTAGTATCTGGTATGTCACACTCATCACCACCACCATTCAATCTTTCCATCTCTACTCACTTTTTTATAGGCAAAATATCACATACCCAAACATCTTTGTTGGGGATTTGAAGGAGATACAAACTAGCTTGAGTGTTTCCACCATATAATTGAGGTACCCAAAAAATGTATATAGTCAAGTCGTCTTCAATTAATAGAATTATTTGACTCTATCTTGGTAGTAAACTACTGGAAAGGGGTCTTCTTATTGAAGGGAACCTTGGTAAATTCTTCCAACAATTTTGGAAGAGCAACTAAAATGGGAAGCACCCTCAACTAGACTAGCTTCCTTGGGATCTCCTCATCCCTATTTTCAATTCAAATTTCAACGTTTGTCTTTGTAGGCTTCTCATTGGCACTTATGCAGTGATAATTTATAGGGAGATTGCAAGAATTGAAATTTATGGCTAAACTTTACTACATAAACTTAATGCAAGGGCTTAAGATGATATTTTTTTTTTATTTTTCTTCAAGTCACATAGTGTAGAAATAAAGAATTACCTAAGTTTCAATACTTTTTCTTTCAACCTTGAGTTGTTATGTTTGATAATCAAACAACTCCATAGTAATAAAAATAATATTCATTAATAATAAATTTTCATTAACTAGTTTGTAAACAAGGAAGTTATTGGTTCAAAAGATTTTACACTCCATGTATGCTTACGACTAATATTAAGGAATGGTTAATTCCAAATGTGGGAAATCTATAAGCAACTGGACCAACTATAGGGACAAGACTGCCCTCTTTACTTTTGGCTCTGCAAAACCAAGGCGGGTACACATGATCCAATAGATTCAACTCTATTCCTTACTCAATACTGGATCTTACAACAGATGACAGTGAGAAAGTACTAAATAACAACCTATTATTCATTGACTCTCCATCACTGGGTAAAAAAACTTATATAAAGTAAATAAAACTTTTAAATGACTGGTATTGGTTATATGTTTTAGGATTACAAGATTTTGATCATTCCCCACAAAACAAAGATAGGAAAATACAGGCCAATGCCTTATTCATTGGGCCAAATATCAGAAGATAGAATGAATACAAAGATGTTTTTAGAATAACTGGTCTTTAAACATAAATACAAATAATCCAACTCCTTCCTACTTATAGAAAATCCTCAGATAAACTCAGTAAACATGTATCCCACCCTAAGCAATATTTAATCTAATCCTAGATCGGAACTCAAAGACAAATACATACATATAAATCTCAGAAAGATTTAAAGATTCATAGAATAAAATCAAAGGAGAGACAAAGATTTGAGATTTGTATTAATTATAATCTTGATCATTTGTATACATCATATTTTGAATAACAAGCTTGAAAAATAGCAGCAACAACCCGTACTTCTCTATTTCTTGATGAAAAATAATGCAAAAAGTTACAATCCTCGATTGAGGGTTAGGGTTTCAAAATTTCTGTCTTCTCAACACCTAAACTCTCAATGCCTATAATGATCATGGAAAATCCTTTATATACAAGGAAATGCAACAAGCTACCAATCATTCTAGGGCTTACAAAATTCTAAACCTAAAAAACTTTACAACAACCCTATTAGGTTTACAATAAATACATTGATCAAAATTGGAGAGATATTTGTAGATGAGCCACCTTGCTTTATGTCTTCAATTTTGTCCTCAGCTTCTTTCAACAAATCTGATTGCAATATCTCCGCTGTCAATCCTGCAATAAATACCTTTCTGCATCTCAACAACCTTCATGACTCAAAAGTTGCTATCTTCACTTGTCTCAAGAGGTTGGCGGAGTATTTACTATTTCTACATGAGGTATGTATTGATACTTCCACCTGTTATACACCTCCTCACTTGGGAACTCAAAATTTGCAAACTCTGCATTTTTACCAGACAACTATTCCCACCTATCCTCCAATTGACTGATCTCTCACTGAATGAAATCAAACTTAGACTTAGCAGAAATTAAAGTTTCAATAGTATGAATAAAGAATAAAGTATTCTCTAGAGTCAAAATGCTAGTCATTCTAACAGAGAAGTCATCATCTATTTGTGCTCGCCACTTGATCAATTCTTTAAGTTCACCATTCTTCTTAAATACTCCCGGGATCAGGTCACAGCTAGGGAGTGTCAATTCTTTCTTCATCAAATTTGATTTCCTCTCAAAATCACCCAAAAGTATGTCATGCTCCATAAGCTTCTTCCCATTCTGGTGCAATGGTTTAATTAGAGGGTCAGGATCATTTTGAGATTTGGACAACCTGAATAATCTCACATTTGGAGATCTCTCAATCCATTTCTTAAATATTGGTTCAAATTCATTCGTATACTTATCCAATGATACAAGCAATATCCTTAGCCTTCTAGCATGGTCAAACAAGACTGTGGGATTCAAGTTTGTAGCAAACTGCATCATAGCCTCTATTACCTTCTCTTCATATTCTTGCTTTAACAAGCTCTTATCTTTCAAATATTCCTCCCTTATCCTATCCAATTCTTTCCTTTTTCTTTTAAAATGATTGGTTTCCTCAAGCAATTGTTGCTTCTCCCAATTGAGTCTTGCATCAAGGTGTATCTCTGGGTAGGGTGATGGTGGAAATTTTATGATAGGGCTGGATGATGAAACCATTGTAGGTCTATCAGCTATCATTAATTGTGGTGACCTGTGATCCTGTGGTCCTGATAGCTTAGTAATTAACTTGTCCTTTTGAATCAACTCTATCTTAAGCTCATTATATGACTTGAGGATAGTTTCAAACTTGAGCCTCAGCTCTTCCTTTTCTTGTGCATCCTTCTCTACCACCTTGACATTAAATTTGGTAGTTTCTAAAATAAGGTTTGAAGCTTCTACACCAAAAGTCTCACCTACTTGTTGTACCAACAAATTTCCTGCATATTCTGAAGAGAGAGCCTCTCTTTTTCCTTTGTTCTCTTCCCTCTTAAGGGACCATATTACCAAGGCTACATGATCATCTAAAAAA
This sequence comes from Chamaecyparis obtusa, assembly GCA_027943335.1. Classification (NCBI taxonomy): domain Eukaryota; kingdom Viridiplantae; phylum Streptophyta; class Pinopsida; order Cupressales; family Cupressaceae; genus Chamaecyparis; species Chamaecyparis obtusa. The sequence goes on from BSBK01004276.1 coordinate 430,518, forward strand.
GAAATTCCCTTAGCAGCTTGTTGAGCCTGTTCTGCAGTAGCAAGAGTCTTTACCTTGCTCTTCCTGACCTGGTCAAAAACTATTGAATCAACAATATCCCATTCTGCAAAATCAGCACCCCTACAGTATGGACCATAGCCCTTCCCTCCTCAGGAGTAATCTTCTCAAACTAATTTACCATCTCTCCCTTGGTCTTCGTTTCTATTTCTATTATGTCCCTATCAGGGAACTCTTCTTTCTTTTTTTCACAAATTTCTTTAAATTGATTTATTTTCATTCTCCATAAAAATTGAAAGAATGCCCTAGTCTTTACAAATTTTTCATCAGTGACAAAAGAATCACTAGCTTGTTTCAAGATAGGGTCAATTTGTTTACCCTCAAATTCAGCAACAGTAAGATCCATTGCAACCTCCTTAGGTGCCTTTGGCATTCCTTCTTGTAACTCATCATTGGAAACAAAAATGTTCCCCTCATTCCTCATCTGTACCAACTACTCTGCTACCCCATGTTCATCTAAGTGTAAGGGGGATTGAGAAGGAGAATATACATTTTGTTCTGATCCTGATCCCTCCTGTCTCTATCTCTTTAGAGAGGGTCCTTTCATTGTTGGATCATCCATAGGCCTCTTTCCTCTTGAAGTAGAAGGAAGATCCTCACCTCTCTACTATGTTGGTAGAAGAATAGTGTACCCACTTCTCTTTTGCATAGTATAAACTCCCCTCGGGGTCAATTTTATATATCTTGGCTAGCTCAAAATTTGCCTAGCTCTCTCAGGGTCTGTCTTACTCACAACAACCCTTTTCTCATTCACTGCATGCATGGTGCCTTCAAAATGCTCCATAAGAGCCTCTACCTTTCTTGCCCATGGCTCAAAGCCCTTCAATGGATCATAAGTTCTATCAAAATTTCTAATGAAATCTACAGTCTTCTTGTAGATCACCCACTTCTCTTTCTTAATCTCTTGAGTTTGGAGGTCAAACTCATTCCTTATTATATCCTTAGGAAAATTGAATTGGTGCTCCATAAGAGCACACCTTATCTTGTCCCTAAACATTCCTGATAAGAAACCCTCATTATCTGCACATCTTGCTGTAGCTGTAGGCATTCTGTAGGGTTGCAAGACCTAGTTTAAATATACCCATCCTCCCTTAGTGATAACATACTGATGAGAAATTGTAATATCAGAGAAGAAAGTCCCTCTTCCTTTACCAGTAAGGGCAGTTTCGTACAAGTCACCAATCTGCCTTAATATTTCAGCATATCCTATCTTTAATGGGACTTGGTAGGGAAAAATGTATGGTGCCTTCCTACAACCATAAACTCTAAAAACTATGGAAACAAGATACAATATGATATCACCAAAATTGTGAACTATAGTAATATCTTGACAATATTCTTTTGGTCTAATTAATCTCAACAATTCCCTTGGAATTCTTGGGTTGTCAAAAAATAATAATGTCCTAAGCCTTGAAGCAAAGTCCCTGTCAAAAGCAATAAAACTTGCATCAACTATATCCCATGACAAAGCTGTGGTCCACAACTGAACTAGAAGGTTTTCTCCATTTCTCTCCTTAATAATGTTAACTGTTGAGCTGAAAAACTACTCACCCTTGTATAAGAACATATGCATGAGCATAGAATACCACCCAAAAGGCCTACTAACCTTCATATTATTTATTCCCATCAATCCCTCATGGATTAGGTCAGCCAAGTGAGAGGCAAAATAAAAAATTAATGCCAACTAGGGATGCAAAGATTGCACCATCATGAACATATATGGAACTAGCATATGAGTGGCCTCATCATTACTTATTTCAACCAATTGAAAATGAGCATATCAAAGTGACATGGAAATTTAGGGCCCACATTCTATCTCGTCCATCATAGAGAATCGGATGGTCATCGCTATACCATGAAGCTTAAATACTTCACATCTTTCATCAATGGTATAATGACAAATGTAAGATCAATCAATGTTTTATCCTTTGAAAAGTCCAACCCCACAGCCACTACGTCACCTAAGACAGGTGTCAACCTGAGAGAAATGCCATGGAGACTGACAAGCCAGAACCTGTCGCTGTTAGTAAAGCTTTGATCAGATGCTTGTCGCTATACCATGACGCTTAAAAAGAGATCAACTATTCCCAACGGTATAACGACAGCCGTTGATGCACTCCTCTATTTAATTGCCAGTACAACACTGAAGACAAGCCCACCTGGACAGATGTCCTCTTGTCGCCAAATCGCATGTCAAAAATTCTGACAACAGGAAGCCTTGAGATTTAATGATAGCCACTTGTTTTAAAAGGTTAATTACTTGGAAAAATTTATGGGAAACTTAAGCTTTGAAAGAATTATTAAAAAGATACCCCATTTGACAACCTAGCGGTATAACATGTAAAGTGGTCACTTAAAAGGGGTCGATATCACACATGTCTATTTGGAAACTTAGTGAGCCAAAAAGTAACATGAAATTATAAAAATGCTAAGACCAGCATGGCTTCCATCAAACTTAGGGTTTTAACCATAAAACCTCACAATTAGGTCTAAAAATCAGATTTTTCAAAAGTTTTAGCATAAAACTAAATTTTTTTAGGATAGTGATAACATAAGTCACTTTAGTTTTTCTTTCTTCAAGTTTCTCAAAGAATAGAAGTAAATGACACAAAAATTGCAATCCTAAGTTGACTATAAGAGTAATAAAACTAAAACTAAAACTAAAATATGTCAAAAGGGTCGTGGTTGATTGGTAGGACCACCTATTTCTCATGGAGATCTAGTGACAATAGATAAACATTCATCTAAATTTTGATTTTAAAATAGAAACATGATTCATTTATTGATATTTAGGTTTTGTTTATTTGAATATTCCTATTGCAATGCTAGAAGAAAATTTAAAAAACAACACTTGAACTATGTTAAAGATAAATCTATGAGTGTAAGGTCCTTCCTTGAACTTGAAGGCTTGATGAATGATGATTCATGAAGATGACTGATGTGGATGTACATATACTTACTCTTCCTCTTCCTCTTCTTCAATTCAAATACCAAATTATTGACTTTGATTTCAATTGAAGGCATGATAGTTTATTTATAACTTTTTTGAGGATGTGGGGTGTTGGTGGGCCCCATTTGCATATTAAGGATAGGGTAAGAATTTAGTTTTTAATTTTTTAAAGGTCTTTTTATATAAAAATATGGTTTTTCTCTTTTTGGGATGGGGGATTCCTTGCCATCCTTGTTATGGGTGAGTGATGCCTAAGCATATCCTAGGTATCTCAAGGATGATAGTTGAGGAGCTCCTTGTAGGCATACATCCCTTCCTAAAATTAGTGGGGGGCAAGAAGATGATGTTTTGTCCCTATCATAGAAATGCTCGGATTTTTGAGGGGACATATCCTTATGAAATACTAATTAATTATAATATATATATAAATTGAATAATTTTCATAGTAGAATTTGTGTATTTAAAATTTTAGATGTGTAAGTCCATTTAAATTATTGTGGAGATAGCCTAAAGAAACTCAATATGAGAAGCTTAGGTGAATTTAATATTTGAAATATGCAAGTAAATCAATACCAAGATGAGAAACTCTTCATGTTTGAATATGAACTAGTAATTTTTTGTATAACATTATTGTCAAAATGTTTAAAGTAAAGGTACACAAATAAAGATCTGAAATAACTAATGTATTAAGGTAGAAGTCCTCTACCTTGCAGTTCATCATTGTGGGTCCTACACCAAACAAGAAGGATACTACATGAGAGAAATGAAATTACTGGAATAGGTCCTATAACAACATCATTCCTGAACACCACCACAAACTTGAAAGTTAATGGACAAATAATTTCTTGTAGTTACTATGACAATTGATTAGGAGCTACCATAATGAAACATATTTGAACCTGATCCCATCAATCCTTGTCAAGAAAAATAGTTCTAACTTGAACTACCATTTTTGGATTGAGATTTCCTTCATTAATTTGAACTATTGCCGACCACTATAGAAAACAAAACAACCTTTAATTTAAATAATTCTTGAAGAAAATAATATTGGGAGGAAAAGTTTCTTTCTTTAACCTTTAGTAGAAACTTTACATGTTGCTTATATCTCACTTGGACATGTTGGAAGTTTGTAATGAAATATACATCAATAGTTGTATTATATACTTACTTTATTATACTTAGAGGCCAAACTACCATGACAACAAGGGGGTTGTAATAGGGTGAGAGTGTTGAAAAAAAAAGTCCGTTGCTGGCCACATACCAAAAAAGCAATATGAAAAATTAATTAGCCCTTAAAATTTAAAATTAAAATTTTAATAATAGATAGATAGAAAAATATTGGGCTTGAGGTATCTATATTGAAAATATCACATAGGTTAGATAAGTGTCTCAAGATTGATATCTCTTGTAGCATCTTTTAGATAGATAGACATGCCTAAAAGTTATAGAGAAATATTAGTTTAAAGTCTTTATATTGAATTTTCCACATAGGTTAGATTGTTTCTATATGAATAATATCTCTTATGTCTTTTATAAAGATAGATAGATCTATTTAGAGGTCTTAGAGAGGGATCAATCTTGCTATATTTAATTTGTAACATAGGTTAGATAGGTGACTCAAGATTTATATATCTTAGCATATTTTCAATGGATAGTTAGATCTAAAAGTCATAGAGAGATATTAATGTCTTGAGGCATCTATATTGAATTTGTCACATAAGTTAGATAGGTATAGGATATAGATATGTGAGTAAGACAAAAAAATTTCCTTGGGTATGGGTATGGGTATGGGTATGGGTACAGGTATGAGTTCATCCATACATACATACACACACACATTATAAATTTATATATACATATTCAAATGTCAAAGTTATAAATATAAAAAGAAGTGTGATACTCATAAATCCATAATTGCCAATAAAATACCTCACATATTATATTTATAATTTATGAAAAAGATAATATTGAAGTCTTAAAAATGTCATTACACAATGAATATTCAAATTATAAGCCATATTTAATATGCATATTCATCTTCATCAAAAGCATCAAGTTCAGCATTTTGTTCAAATTCATTTGAACCACAATACATTATATTACCACTCCCACTAGCTACATCTATGTCATGTGCAAGAGCTACCTCATGTTCATGTATAGAAACTTGGGCAAGTTGTACAACTATTGCATCTAAATCAGGATACACATGGTCTAGATCCCAATTCCTTGTCACACCCTCATTGTATTTTGGTTGCTTATGTGACAATGGATGAAGGTTGGATTGTATGTAGACCAAATCCATTACTTTTTTTTTTGCATTGAAATGTTCCCTTTTGGGATTGCCCAAAAATTTTCCCAAGAATCACAAGTTCAATTAAAACAAGAGGTGTAATATACTAAGAATTATAACTTTACCAATAAAATACATCTTTAGCATGATAAACCTTGGAATAGGTCTTGCAATCATGTTAGGTAACACACACACACACACACACACACACACATATTTCAATTTGTTTAAAACTTCCATTTCCATAGTCAACCATAATAGGAGTTGGAGAAGAATCATGTTAGGGTGCCTTGAATTCACCACAACTAAGCCCAAGATCGTGGAGTATTTAAACTCGAACTCTTGACCCCAAGTGGTAGGAGCTCTTGTCCATCTAGCATGAGGTGGGCTACTCAAAAGGGCCGTATATTCTCCCCTAATCATGACTCCATGACAAGTCTCCTTAAATTCACCATAACTAAGCCCAAGAGCTTGGAACATCCAAATTTGACCTCTTGGCCCCAAGTGGCAGGGGCTCTTGTCCATCTAGCATGATGTGGGATACTTAGAATGGGAATATGTATCTATTGTCCTTATTGAGGTCCTCCCTAATCCTTACATGGTGGATTATAGGAGATTTAAATAAGTGATTACATAGATTAATTACTTTCTGTATAACAATTTTTTTTTATCATTATCTTGCATACCACAAATGTATAATCTTTGATATATGTGTGTGTGTGTGTGTGTGTGTATATATATATAGATATATATATATATATATATATATATATATATATATATATATATATATATATATATATATATATATATATATATATATATATATATATATATATATATATATATATATATATATATATATATATATATATATATATATATATATATATATATATATATATATATATATATATATATATATATATATATATATATATATATATATATATATATATATATATATATATATATGCCCCAATGATGAACAATATCTGGTTACAACAGTTGAAAATCCATTTTCTGGTTACCGACTTTTCTCTGAATTGGTAGGTACAGCTCCCTATGTGAATGGTATTCAAGGAATTATGTTTTGTTCCTAAAACTAATGCAAGATATGCTCTTAACCTGAGAGTAGAAGAGGCAAACCAAATTAAGCCTAAACAGGACTTAATCCAGGCAAGGAGAGCTTTCTAATCTAAGAACCAAGTTGCAGAACTCACACATCTTATGAATTCATACACTCAGCACTAACTAATCTACAACAACTACTAACAGAGATATAAATGAAATGATGAAAAATTCTAATGAATCCTTCTCTGAATATCCCACAACACATCCTACTGAGGTTTATTCACATCCTCAAAACAAAGGAATGAAACATCCTTTCCTTCCTACTGTAACTCAGATTAAGAGAAAGAATCATAGAATTAACAACCAACAGCTAACTGGAATAGAAAATCATTGACATAAAACACTTTCAATTGTCTCTGCAACATCAAGTCTCTTACACCAACAATTTTGCCAACCTTTTCATTTACTTTTACAACAGTATTATAGAGATTACATCATACGGCCTTCCTGAGAATGCCAAGTGTTTCAACTTCTGAAATTTGAAAGGACTTAGGATAGATGCTCTCAAAATTACAACGAGAAGGAGCCAAAATGACTTTGACTCTTCATCTGATTCACCTTCAAGAAGGTGAAATGAAAAGACTTCATCAATCCAATATGATTTACAATAAAACATCAAAATTAATGAATCATAAAATGGAAATGACACTAGATAGCTGCATGCTAGTACTCATGAAGGAATTATCACTGCCAACATTTTCTCTCTATGCTATTGAAATGAATCTGACATAACTCTACTCCCCTGATCAGAGCGACATATTCCCTATTTATAAATGTTCAACCATTGCACTATACCAAACCTCTTCTTTGTCTTCATTTAATAATATTTTCTTTTATGCCAAGCTCGGGTGTCAAACCACGTGATGAAATCCCGCTTTGCCTCTAAGAATCTTCCCCCCAATCAAGGGAAAATGGGAACTGTAGATTCACCTTCGCCGATGAGTCTTTGGGACCCACCGCCATGTGTCCGCATCTCGCATGATCACATAACATGTTTTTAAATTCATGCGATCATGCGACCGCTCTATGAATGACGCAATATTTAATAACTATTCCATCTCATCATCGCACTTGCACTATTGGCCTTCGTGGGTCCCAACAAAACACACTCCCATTTGCCCAAGCTTTTATTTCACCTTGTCGCATAAAACACTAATTGAGTGAGCGAGTACACGTGGCATGATCCCGCATGATCACATAGAATCTCCCACACCATAGTGGCAAAGCGGGAAGTCGTCGATTAAGTATCTACCACTCTTTTGAACCCATGGGCTACATGTCCACCTCCTGCTAAATTGCAAAGCATATCCCTTCCCACAGCGGCAAAGCAGGAACCATGGATTTGGAACCAGGAATATTCTAACTGCGTACAAAAGATTTCAGACCCACCAACTCATGGCACAATCTCGCATGATCGCATAGCAATATTTTAATCTATGCGATCATGCGACTACTCCTCTTTCCTTTGCCTTTTCATTGGATATCCACCTGTCAACCGCCAGACCTTTCTATCTGCGTGGGACCCATTGTTTCATGATCGCATAGCAATATTTTAATCTATGCAATCATGCGATCACTCTATGATTGGTCAACTCTAAGCATCTTTGGTCCCACCTGGACATGTGAAAGGATCTTGGGAACGCTTGCTGTTTTCAACCGTCTTGTCTTTTCTCATTGGACATAGAATTGCTACGTGTCTTTATCCCGCTATCCCGCCAAGATAACATGACATCATTTAGGGAAAGCGGCAACCACAGATTCATTAAGAGTTGCAAAGGGGTTAAGAAAATAGCTAGTGCACAAGGCATGACAACCACAGATGAAATCTCTTAGGCCCACCGGAACATGTGGCAAGATCTCGCATGATTGCAAGACAGTTCTTTTAGTCTTGTGATCTTGCGACCTTCGTTGATTCTTCTTTAGCACGCCACACAGTATAAATGCCTTCAGATCCACCACTCCACATGTCTCAATCCCGCTATGCCGCAAAGAAAGGCTACCGTCAATTCTAACCAAAATGAAAATATGAATTAGGCCCGCATCTGCTAAGGAGTCCACGTGGCTGCATCTCGCATGATCGCAAGACCGGTTTCTTAGTCATGCGATCTTGCAGGAACCGTAGATTTGGGGACCTTAGGGCTTCCACTATCTTGTCATTGACTTTTCACCACTACTCGGGCTCCCATTTCATATTGTCACATGATCGCAAGGTACTATTTTATTTCTTGCGATCATGCGACCACTTTGAAGAGAAGCACTTCTTTGAAACATACACAGTCAACAACCATGATACTTATGCACATGCCTCTTTACACTATAAAGTTCGGCTTCATTGAATCTTAGTCATCTCTACACTAAGAAGCTCCCAGTGAATTGGATTTAAATAATGAACTTCTTTCAAAATTACCATAATGAAACCTTGTTCAAAAAGATCCCAAATAATCTTCAGTGCAATCCATTCCATGACTGTCCACGCTTTGCTTTTTGCAATGTACACACTATTATATAAAGTGAAATCTGAATGATTCAATGCTGATTCTATCACAACATCCATCACATGAAGAGTCCTCTCCTGATTCTTTTGAATGTCTAAAACTCAAACATCATTCCTCTTATTGAAAAGATCATCAATAGAGCACCATTTTCTTTGCCAGGTTGGGGTCTATAACCTACCCAATGTAGAAAGACCTTTAGAACAACCCACCCGGCTCAGAGAAAGAAAAGAAATGATAGGGAAACCTGGCAAAGAAAGCCTACCTAAAAAGACTTAGACCTAGACTGAGACATGACCAGACATAGCTATGAGATCAAAACCTTCCACTTTGACAGCATGGTTATGGGGTGAAAAGTGGGGCAACAGTATGTATGTATGTATGTATGTATGTGACTTGATTCTATGTATTGGTGAATTATGATCAATTAATTATTGATTAGATTATTTATAAGTGATGATGATGTGATGAATGTTGGTTTGATGTATGGGTGAATGATGATTGAATATATTCTGATTTGATTGCTGAATTGTTTGATTTCTTGAGGGATTAATGATTGATGGATGCATGATTTTTTTGGATGGATTCATGAGTGATGATTACTAAGTGATCCTTGAATGATTGGAATGATCTCCTTTATACTTCATTGGTAAAAGGGTCACCACCTTTCATATGAATTGAGTCACTACTTTTCATTGTTGCCTTCGAGAATAATATATTATTCCCCATTTTGATCTACCTTAGATATCCTCCTCAAATGACACCTTCTCCCCTTTGTATCCTCCAATGTGTTTTAGAATCACAACCTTTCACAACCTTTCATCATTACTACCCTTTGAGAGTGTAAAACCTTTCATAATTACCACCCTTTGGAAGAGTCACAACCCTTAATCATTTCTCCCCTTTGAGAGAGTCACAACCTTTTATAATTACCACTCTTTGGATGAGTCACAACCCTTAATCATTTATCCCCTTTGAGAGAGTCACAACATTTCATAATTACCACTCTTTGAAAGAGTCACAATCCTTCATCATTTCTTCCCTTTGAGAGTTAGAGCCTTTCATAAATTCCACCTTTTGGAAGAGTCACAACCCTTTATCATTTTCCCCTTTGAGAGAGTCACAAATTTTCATAATTACCTCTCTTTGAAAGAGTCACAACCCTTCATCATTTATACCCTCTAAGAGAATTGCAACTGATCATAATTACCACCCTTTGGAAGAGTCACAACCCTTCATCAATTCTTTCATTTGAAAGAGTCACAACCTTCCATAATAACCACCCTTTGGAAGGGTTGAAACTTTTTGAAGGAGTTTGGTCCAAGAGAACCTAGGAAGGTGGATGAAACCATGATGAATCCAAGTGCCAATGAAGGATTTAAGACCTCAAAAAAAAATCAATTGGAACATTTTGAGGCAAATAATGCCATATTGTAATGGTATAAAAGATGTAAAGTTTAAAAGTCTTAAGGGTCCTGACAGGGACCCTAGGACCAAGTGATCTAATAAGGGTGAATAGTACCCAAGGGGTCTTAAGTAGTTTAGAATGTTTAGGATAAGGATTTCAAGTCATTTAATAAGATTTTATGAGTCAATAATTTCAAATAAACAATAATTTGTAAGTTTGGAATTTCAAAATTTTGAATTCCAACGGTCACATAGAATTAGGAGAGGAAACTTCATTTCTCATTTTTTAGGAAATATAATAAAATCTAACCACTTGGATTCAGTTGAGGAGGTTAATTTTTATCTATTTAAGTCTTTGTAAGGATGGGAAAGCCATAGATTTTCTTTTACACATGACTGTACGATTGGAAGTAGAGATTTTGCAATAAAAATCAAGGTTTTCTACGATTTCTTGTTTGTATTGACTAATCTCAGTATTTGGATGTATAGATTAAATTAATATGGTCATATTTAAAGACTTTTTATGATTTATTAATCCATTACCATCATAGTTTCTGATTTATGCTAACTGGTGCAAAGAAATCAAGGTTTTATTTGACTAGTTTTGGTAGACAATTGGATTTTAAAGTTCATTTCTTGGATGGATTCCTAATTTTGAAGGAATGGAATAATATTAACATGTAAATTTATGGACTAAAATTTTTCTTGCAAGAAAAATAATGTTTTCAGGGGTACCCAATGAGTTTGGTGAAGAAAAGTGCATGAGAATAGTGGCTAGTCTATAGCAGAAGGAGATCTACTTGAACAAGGGTATATTTTTATGATTTCTAAGGTTTTATACGGTTTATTACAAGGTTTAGGATCCATAAATTGATCCTAGAAGTGATGGGAAGGTGGAGATTCAATAAACCCTCCTTGTAGGCTCAAGTTGGTGAGGGTTTTGGGGTTTTTGTGTCTAAACAACTCAAGGGTCAAATTTGATTGTAGATTCCTTCCATTAGAGTCATAAGAGAATATTTTACAAGGTTTTCTAGATTGGGAATAAATATTTATTATAATTCCTTTGTAAAAGTGGGTGTTTTTAAACCTAAAATAGGGTCACTTGTGTGAGCAATAGATATTGTCCAAAAACAACCCTCTCTAACCTCTTGGTATGCTATAGAAGCCTGAAAAGGGTATCCAAAAATCTATTTTTTTTGGTCGGTGTTTTGGGAAAAGTTGGAGAAAATGTTAAAAAATAGTCCCAGCAAGGCTAGAAAAGGGCAATTAGACCTACAAGGGGTAACTTGGGGTTAGGTGATAATCCAATGCATATGAGCCTAAAATCTATTGAATCACATCATATTAGGCATTTTAAAGTGATCCAATTCATTTGGGGTGCTAGGTAAGTGTTGATTTGAGTTTTAACATCTTTCAACCATTTGGATGCCACTAGGCCTATTGGTCAAACTTTGTCAATCCTTTTATTTCCCTTATTAATTCATACTATCTTGAGATTCCATCCTATTCCTCTATGTTACCTCTACATTAGGTGGTATCAGAGTATCAACAAGTAGATCCTTGAGAAGGGAGAAGCCGCAAGTTTCAAACATGACACCAAAGAATCAAATGGCAAGGGAGATAGAAGAACTTAGAGAAACCCTTGAACAAAAAAAAAGAGATAAGAGGGAGTTGGAAGAAACAAAGGAAAGGGAAGAAATAAAAATGAGAAGGGAGAGAATTCAATTTTTGGAGAGAATAGAAGCCTTGGAGAAGGAAAGAAGAGAACCTAGTAGAGAAGAGGTTCATGAAGACAATCATGAAGAGGAAGAGCATTTCCATGAAGGAAAAGTGCATCGAGCCCATAGAGATGAAGAAGACCCTGAAGAAAGAAGTTTTATTAAGGAAGTACAAGGTATTGTTGTGAAGGGAAATGTTGACTTACCAATGTATTAAGGCAAGATGGAAAGTGAAGAAGTGCTTGGATGGATAGTAGCACTTGAGAACTATTTTGATTTAGAGGATGTAGAAGAAGACAAAAAGTGAAGATAGAAAAGGAAAGTCTAAGGGTAAAAGTGCTTACATGGTGGACTAGTATTCAAGATTAGAGGATAGCAAGAGGGTTGAACAAAATCTCAAATTGGGAAAGAATGAAGACCATTGTAAAGAACCAATTCCTACCATCAGATTTGGAAATCCAAATAAAGATGAGGAACAACTTGAAGCAAAGGGACATGGATGTTATGTCTTATACTGAGCAATTTCATACTCTAATAATCAGAGGAGGACTGGAAGATGAAGAAGAGGTGGCCAGGTACTTGAGTGGCCTAAGGTACAACATCCAAGATGAGATTGGTTTAAATGTTCCTAGAACCCTTGGGAAATGTTTCCAACTTGTAGTTAGAGCATAGGAGAAGTTGAAGAGGAATAATGAGAGACAAAGCAGAAATAGAGGTGGATCATTCATGAGAGGAAGAGTTGGAAGAAGCAATTCTAACTAACAGAGAAACGATGACAAAGAAAAAAGTTCCACATCAGACCAAAGAGGAGGATAGAACCATAGAGGTGGAAGATTTGGAGGAGGAAGATGAAGTGGTGTCTTCATGGGTAGATGCTTCCATTGTAATGAGGTGGTTCATTAGTCATTTAGATGTCCTAAATGGTGTGAATCAGATCAAGGTAAGGATAGAAGGGTACATCTAGTTCAAGAGGAAGAGATGGATGAACCAAAGTTAGCACTTCCTAAAGAAGGGGAATGTCTTCTCATGAGGAAAGGAGAATCATTACCACAACCACCACAAGCAAACATATTCAGATCCAAATGTCTAGTTCAAGTCAATGTATGTGTTAGGATTAGGTAATACTAAGAGGGGGTGTGAATCAGTATTACAACACTTTAATTTAAACTTCAAGCAATTGTAAATAAACCATAACAATGTTAAAATGAAAAGAACATAAATGCACAACACATAACTCATAACACCATGATTTGTTTTCAAGGAAACCCTGGCCAAGGGAAAACCCTGATGGGGATGGTACCCACAACTATGCACTAAAATATAGTATCCCTATTAGGAGATCTAGCCCTGTTAGGATCTGATTATTACATAGTGCATTTCCTTGTTAAAGGAATACAAAACCTTATTAGGGATGGTATACAAAAACCCTGTTAAAGGTGGTGAGCTTACAACTCTTAAAATCACAATACTGTCACCAAGTGTTCTTCAAAAGTGAACAATACAAACATCTGTCATGCTTAGATAGTTCCAATTATAGCTCTGTCAAACACTGATCTTACATCTGCTTTGTGCTCTCAGGTTTGCATCCATCACATCATCATCATAATCAAACTTATCACTTCCACAAAAACACTATATACTTATATTAATTCTACCATCCAGTTGGCTCTCTAAATACATTACAAAACATAATAATTACTTATGCAAATGATCAACATAGAGTCAATGATCATATATTACCAAAGTTTCAACAATATACAACATCCATCTAACTTAGCACATTTCCATACCAGCTAACCTTGCCTCAATCATCGCAATTGTTCATATGCCCTGTTTCATTGATTCTTTATCTTTGCATACCTTCATATTACTATATCTTCCTAATCTCATCACCAAAACATGTGCAACCTTAACTAAAGGTCATACATATCCAAAAATGTCTTCAAATAACTTTTCAAGCCATAATACATCATATATTATCTTCGCTGACCAAAACTATAACACATTATACTGTTATCCTGATTTTATACTTAATAATTTTCATGACTGAGTCTCCAATACCAAAACTTGTTGCATGCGATCATTCCAGAATAAGTGTTTCCATAAATGACAACCCTTAAGTGATGCCTAGTGCTTCCAAAACATCACTTGCCAACAATCTCTCCCTTTGGCATTGATGGCAACACTTAGCGAAAAATGACTAAGTGTTGAAGCACTATCTTCCACTTCTACATATATACATATCTTTTCTTCTCTTTCTCTTTTTCTCTTTTTCTCTTTTCTTTTATTTTAATTATTTTTATTCTTCTTATTTTATCTTCTCATCCTCTTTTCATTTTTCTCTTCTCTTCCTCTCCCTTTGACATCAATGGAAAAGGTACTTGCAAAATTTCAAAATTTTAAGCATATAAGAATTCAATGCTTACTCACCAATCTCAAAATGTCTTGGAAGGAGTCTTCCAAGGTCTTTACTTCATCTTCCCATTACTTAATCAAAATTTCACTTACATGGATTAGTCCATTCAGTGCATAGGATGTTATTTCTGTTGTCTTTAGGTCAGTGGGTACGGAACTTGTCATAGAGCCTTCTATTTTCTCCATCTTCATAAGATGAGCTTCAAGAATTGATAGCTTAGGAGTGATTAGACTCTTCAACAAACCAAATATTTACACTACTCTCCCTTTCTCTGCATTCAAAGCACTAATCTTATCCAATATCTTGGATGCCTTCTTATCCATCTCCAATACAGTTTATGAAGAGGTTTCACAACTATCCATTATGTTGTCTAAGGTAGCCCTATCCTTGGCTATGATATCTTTTTTTTTCTTACATGTATAATAGGATTTATGCAATAGTTGTATACCTTTCTTCCTCTTGCCACACAACATTTGGCCTTGCTTGTAGTTTTTTTTAGAATTCCCAAGTCCTATAAGATGGACTAACAAATTTCCTTCAACTTCTTTTCTATGAAACTCATTTTTGCCTTATCCTCTGTGGTCTTCAATAGTGACTCAAAGTGACTATCAAAGCTATATAATGTCATGCCTAGGTTCTCTACATCATCCTTTCCTTGAAAAATGATAGGTGTAGGGAGCATTTTTTTCACCATCTGCACTGCCCTAGAAATTATCTTTACCTCTTTTATCTCCTTTTTGTTCAGACCTTTTTTTTCCTTAGAAAAAGCCATGAAGGATAACCTCATGAGCTCATCCTCATCCATGCTTTCTACATCTGTGCTCATTGTTTTGGCCATACTTTCCAACAATAGAGTAGAGGAGGTGTCTGGTTCTTTCTTTTTCTCAACTCTTACTTCAATTAGTTTTTCTGCTCATGTCTCTTCTACCTACCTTTCTTCTTCTTGTATCTCCTTCTATTCCTTCTCTTCATGTTTATCTTCTGTATGCTCTTCCTCTATATGTCCTTCTTCAACTATCATCACATTGTCTACATTTCCTTGAAATGGGTCATTTACATCAAGTGACCTATGTCAAGGGTCACAGGCACACCAGAGACAAAGAAGTCTAGTTTCATGTCAACTTCACTTGCTTGCACACACACTTCAACTATCTTAGAACTTTCTCCAATTCCCAAAGGTGTAGGTTTGATAACCTTGGGAGGTGAGGTCTTCACACACATATTGCTCATAAGAATTTGATCTAGTGCCTTTTGTGTGTCCTCTATGACTTCATCATACTTTCTTGCCATAATTTTCACCAGTCTAGCCTTAGTCATCAACAAAGGTTTCAATTCTTTGATGATTTTCTCCCTTTCTTATATTGAGACAATAGGTAACATATCTTCAATAGCCTTGTTTCTTATGTTCTCATCCTCAGACTATGCCAACTATTTTCTAATCTCCAACTTGCTATACAATTCCTTATGGATACTTCCTTCTATCTCTAACAAGTTCTTCTTGAAAACTAACAATTACTCAATTATAGTGTCCTCAATTATTGCTTGATTTTTAGGGTCACGCCTTTCATAGTATCTATTTATTGTTTTTTAGATTTCCATCCCTTATCACTCTCTTTTGTAATATTTGAAATTTTGGCTTCCACAGATCTTGTGGCCTCTTTTGTACTACTTTTTCTTCTTCTTTCTCAATCACTTTTTCTTCTTTCTTCTATGTTTTGGCTACTACCTTTTGATTCTTAGGACTGCTTTGTTTGGTATATCTTGTGGATCTTCCAGGTGTGTTTGTAGGTACAACTTCTTTTGTAGTTTTCTCATGTGTAGATGATAAATCAATAATATCCAGAGTAGGACTTATTGTCTTTTCAACTTCAAAAGGTGGAGGTGCATCAATTTCCATGTTAGAAGATGCTTCTGTCATCTTTGTCCTTAAGTTCTTCAGCTTTTCCCTAGTGATTCCTACCTTCACACTGATATCTTCAACTATTTTATCAATCTTTATCTTCCTTGTCCCTTTTTCTTGTTCTTCTCTAACCTTTTCAAACCTTTCCCAATATGTTCCCCATCTTTCTTCAGAAGTATCTATTTATGCTACTAATACATCCTCAACTTGCATAGTTAGAACCTCAAAACTAATTTCATACCCCATAGGGTAACACCATTTCATCCTAGGCTCATCTGCCTCAAAGCATACACAATCAGTTTCAACCATGAAACATAGTGTCCTTATATTTTTCAACTATATCTTTATATATCCTATATCTTTCCTTCATTTGTCTTTGTAGGATTTTGGTCATAGAAAATAGTTCTCCATCTACCCAATTCTTGTTTTGTCTTATGTAGCTCTCAGAGATTTGAATGCCAGTAGGTACATAATCCTTCCATGCTCTAGGGTGCATGCCAAGGAATTTGCACTCAATGTAGATATACATATGAACCAAAAGTGAACCAAACCTGAATGCCTTAGACTTGTCTTTCTTAATAACCTTCACATTTTCCAAAAACTATTGTGCTAGAACTTTGCATAGGTTATATTTCTTATTTTCCTTAACCATTCTATAAGCCATCATAATAACTCTAGCTGATGCTATGTTAGGTATGCTAATGTGGAACATCTTGTAACCTAATATCATAGCTACCAACCTCACGTCTTGTTGATAGATGTCATTTACTGTCATTGCTCTCTTATCCCACTTAGAATTGGTTAGGGTTTCCACTTGTTTTCTGATATTCTTCTCTGCTACTAGGAGGGCTCCAGTATTAGCCAATCTAGTTATTTCATGGATCATCTGTGCACATATTTTAACTGGTTATTCTCCAATCCATATAAACTAGTCAGAGATTCTACTTAGGATTATCTTGAACTATTCGGTTTCATGCAATTCATTCAGTAGGGTTAACTTGATAATGGACTGGTCTTCCAAGTGTTTGAACTCTTCTACCATATTTCCATCTACTTATATCATCCAATCTAATTCAATATAGATATTAACATCTCCTATGATCTCATACTTGTAGTCTATGTATGCCCTAATATCCTCAACATGCAACACGTCATAAGGGGTTTGTGAAAATGCTCCTTCTGGATCATACTCACAAGAATTAAATGGATGTTTCTTAAACTTGTACCTCAGTCTATCTATAACATCAAAAATCATAGGTGCATCCATATCTTCTAAAAGAGTATAAAGTCTAAATACCTTTAACACACTAAATTCAAAAACTTTTGCTCGAAATGATCACACAAAGTGGCTGAAATGCTTCTTCACACTGCTCTCCATTGTCACTGACTATCAAATGGTGCAAAAATTATATCCTTCAAGCTCTTTTATCCTTCACAAGTTGAGTAAGTGCATTAATTACAGGTACCTCAACTTTTCACATTGTCCAATCAAACAAAATCTCATGAACACATAATATGAATCTCCAAGTGCTGCGATCACAAACATAGACTTCATAGTATCTGTACGTACCATATCTAAGCTTGCATGAGCTCATTCCACATAATTAGGGGCTGGATATATTCTAGCGTCTTCATCCAATGCTCCCCCTAAAGCCATGGGGCCTTCTAGGTTGACGTCTCAATGAAATCATCATGCAAAGACACAGTAGAATCTACTGTCTCTCCCTGAACCAATGCCTTATTGAACTCTTTTATCTTCCATACTTTCTCATCGTCTCCAGTTGAAAATTTCTTAAAATGATTCTCAAACTCATCCATATACTCATTAAGAATTTTTCCACTGTCACCAACATTCTTCTTTGTAACCATAGGAGGTGGTCCTCTTGGTCCTCTTCTATTGTCCTCTCCATTGTATACACAAAACTTCACTATGTGTCTCAGGTTGTTGCATTTGTAACATATAGGTGGTCTCCTTCTATCTTGAGTTATGTGTAGCTTACAATGCCTTGCAGTATGCCCAAAGTTATTGCATTTGAGGCATGTGATCTTGGTTGTTGACTCTTCTCTAATGTAGTCTTGTTTAAATATAGACTAATCAGGTTTTCTACATGCCACTTTCTTATGTACATAATCATAATAGTTATAACAATAACCGAAAAAAGGTTTGAAAGAACAGTTACCTCTGCAATCTATTTTCATGTGTCCAAGTTTGTTGCATCGAAAGCATCTACCTCTGAAAGGTCTGGTTTGATCTCTAGGTCTCTCAAGAGTAGGCCTCTCTTCAGTCTTTGCTTCATGTGTTTCTTCATTAGTTTTAGAACATTTTGCCTCATTGAATCCAACTCCAGTTATGTCTCCTTTAGGTTTTTGTCTTTCTCTTTGTTCATGAATCTTATCACTTCTCATGTGCAACTTCTCAATATGAAATTTGGATTGTGTGAGTTCTTTTATGATCTGATTGTACTTCTCCAATTCCTAACACTTATCCTTGTAGTGATTAAGTTAAATCTTCATTTGTCCTATCTTCTCATTTGGTTCTTTTAGTGACTCCTCAACTTTTTATCTTGCATCTTTTTCATGTTGAATCTCTTTAATCATCAAAAGATTGATTTTCTCTTTTTCCTGCTCCAGCTTCTTTACTTGGTCTGATGTATCATTGTCTAAATCCTCTTTCATATTATTCATAAGGTCTTATTTTTGAATTATTGAAGTTTCAAGTTGTTCCTTTAGTTTCTTGATGAAACCCTCTGCTCTTCTCAATTTGAATTTTAGTTCTCCATTCTTAGCCTTTTCTTTGTCTAGGTCATCAAGTGTTGCTTCAAATTTCTCTTACAGATTTTCCGAATCCATTCTGATCTCCCTTAAGCTGTTAGGATTTCTCTCCAAGGGCCAATAGCTCTAATACCAATTGTTAGGATTAGGTAATATTGAGAAGGGGGGTGAATCGGTATTACAACACTTTAATTTAAACTTTAAGCAATTGTAAATAAACCATAATAATGCTGAAATGAAAAGAACATAAATGCACAACACATAACTCATAACACCATGATTTATTTTTGAGGAAACCCTGGCCAAGGGAAAACCCTAATGGGCATGGTACCCACAACTGTGCACTAAAATATAGTATCCCTGTTAGGAGATCTAGCCTTGATAGGAGATGATTATTACATAGTACATTTCCTTGTTAAAGGAATACAAAACCCTGTTAGGGGTATACAAAAACCCTATTAAAGGTGGCGAGCTTACAACTCTTACAATCACAATAATTACTTATGCAGATGATCAACATAGAGTCAACGATCATATATTACCAAACTATTGCCAATATAAAACATTCATCTAACTTAGAATGTTTCCATACCAACTAACCTTGCCTCAATCATCACAACTATTCATATGCCTTGTTTCATTGATTCTATGTCTTCGCATACCTTCATATCATTGTATCTTCTTGATCTCATCACCAAAACATGTGCGACCTTAATTGAAGGTCATACATATCCCAAAATGTTATCTACTAACTTCACAAACCATAATACATCATATATTATCTTCACTGACCAAAACTGTAACACAATATACTATTATCCTGATTTTGTACTTAGTCATTTTCATGACTGAGTCTCCAATACAAAAAATCTCTGCATGCGATCATTCTAGCATAAGTGTTTTCATAAATGAAAACCCTTAAGTGATCCCTAGTGCTTCCAAAATATCACTTTCCAACATTATGCACTTTAATTATTGATTTAGAGGCACATGGCAATTTGGTTTCAATGGATATGGTGACTAATTTGGGATTGACAATGGTAGATTATCCTAACCCTTACAAGGTCACTTGGGTGAGTCAAGCACTACATGTAGAGGTTAGTAAGAGAGCTCTTTTTAATTTTTTAATTGTCCCTATCATGATCAAGTAATGTGTGTTTTTATTCATATGACTTGTGGACATATCATTTTAGGAAGACCATGGCAATGTGCTAGGATAACCATTCATGATGGTTAAATAAACACTGACATTGTGCATAAGGGTAATGAAAGGTATAAGTTGCAACCTTTTTTTTGTAGGGACATGGAGAACATCATAATGTGTTTTGGAGATTAGATCTCTGAGAATGTGCAGGGTCAAAGAAAGCATGATATTGGTTGGAGTCAAGGAGAACAAAATGATAAAGGACTGGTTATGACAACGGTACAAAATAGTCCACAACAATCAGAGATTGGGGACTTTGAGTATGTTCAAGTGGGCACCATTCATTTCCAATCAAAGGCCCAAAATGCAGTGATAAAGATTAGGTGTTGCAAGCACATGGGAGACCAAGTGGTAGATAACAAAAGGAAGAAATGGAGTAGCTACATGGTCCTAAACAATGATCCAAAAGTTTGGTTTTTTGTTCTAATATTTTTAATAAGATGAGTGCAGGGTATAAAAGACACAAGGTAACTCTTGGAGACTTCATGTTGGGTGTCAAATGATTCTTTTCATTCCCCTCTAATGAGCAGCATACCAATTGGAGCAGATCATGCAGCTCTTGTGACAAGAGTTCTTTCTTTGGGGGGAATACGGTGCAGGAGCACCTAGGAAGGTGGATGCAATCATGATGACTCTAAGTTCCAATGAAGGATTTAATACCTCAAAAAAATCATTTGGAAAATTTTGAGGCAAATAATGCCATATTGTAATGGTATAAAAGATGTAGAGTTTAAAAGTCCTAAGGGTCATGGCAGGGACCCTAGGACCAAGTGATGTAATAAGGGTCAATAGTACACAAGGGGTCTAAAGTAGGTTATAATGTTTAGAATAAGGATTTCAAGTAATTTAATAAGGTTTGATGAGTCAAGAATGTCAAATAAACAATAATTTGTAAGTTTGGAATTTCAAATGTTTGAATTCCAAGCGTCGCATAGAATTAGGAGGGAAACTTCATTTCTCATTTTTTAGGCAATATTGTTGGTGTAATTAAATATTCCTAATTACACTTAACTTAATCTTACTTAGGATAATGCATTGCATAGTAGTTAGTGATTGAGACACCTAGGAGTGTGCACCTCATTCAAGCACACAGTGTAGGAGAAATTCCACTTTAGGTGTGATAGTTGTCATCACATACCTCTTTGTGTGTGAGATCCACCTTTCGTGCTCTTATCACATTATCATCCTAATCCATTGCACATACTTTATTGCATAATGGAGAATGATCCACATTCGGTGGACATGTGATTACACCTAGCATAGGTGATAGCTTATCATCTCCTTATCATTGTCTCTTATTGCCTTTCCTATATAAGGAGGCCTATTATGTAATCATTCATTCATTGAGGATCATCAATTCATTAGATCTATTCAATCCATCCTTGCATTCATATTTTATCTCTTGTGCTTTTCTTCAACCTCTTGATCTTGGTTCAATATTTGCTATTTGCAAATTTTTACATGGTATCAGAGCCATTGGAGTGTTTAGATTAGCCAATTTGAAGAGAGCTTTATGCAAGCTTTGAAGGTCCAAATCTCAAATCTGGCAACCAGCGTGTGATAGAGGCATCTTGGAGTAGATTTGACCTCACCATTGTGTTCGAGAGGCTATTTTAGTTAAAATCGACTATAAATTCACCCATATTTGGTGAAAGTCAAATCCGAGGCAAAATATTTTTGCAAATCGGACCGTACGACCCGATCTGCACCTCCGGTATGATTTTGTAAAATTTTTTTATAAAAAAATTCTGTAAATTTTTTCAAAATTTTTTTTGCAAAAATTATTCTTTTGGCCTTGGTACGTGGCCCGAACCCTCTGCCATCACCAGAGAATATTCTTTGATTAACAATGCAATGGTGACATCATCATTAAAGGGGCCCATGCACTGCGCTCAAGCTGAAAGCAAGTTGGCTGTGAGCTTGATGTTCTTGTTTGTATTGGAAGCAGGCCTTGGCATTGATAAAGGGCTTAAAAGCCCATTTCCCATTCAATGTGGGACTAAAAGTCCCACAGCTCCTCCGGCAGTGCGGCCAGATCCACCACACCGCTCATCCTCCATAGCACCGCCTTGTGAATGACCTTGGCCACCACTTGACTGCTTCAACTCTACCAACCGCAACCTCAGCTCCTCTGTGGTCCGTCTACTCCTCGGTCGGATCTCTACTTCTCCACCCTAGCAGCGAGATCCGCCGCCTCTCGCGGCCACCCTCCATTGCTCTGCAGACCAGCTTCCATTGCCACATCAGCCGGAGATACCGCACAATGCCACTTGCACCTTTTCGGTGCCTTGTTAGCACCTGTCCATGCCACATGACAATCCAAGGAGCCAGATCAGCTTATCCGCATAGCTTGGCACCCCAGCCCACAACGGCCTCATTTGACCACCTCATCACAACTACAACGAACCAGCAGAAGACACGTGGTGTCCTGCCACACATGCAGGCCACATCACCTGCCACATCATCCACCATACAGTATGGAACTATACGACTGACTCAGTCATCAGTCACGTCATTGAACGGGGCAATTTTTTGCTTGCGTCATGAGTTTTGCTATGTTAAAATTGACGACTGTTTAGCCATCATCGCAGAGTAGAATTGGGTTTTTTTGACGACCGTATGACCATCAAATTTAACCCAGTGTTTTTCTGACATCAACAAGGTTGGAAATTTTTCTGCCTTCACCATTTGCATTTTGGTTTTTATAGTCCAACTTTGAGAGGCCATAACTTGGTCATCCGGGCTCCAAATCGGGTGCAATTTTTTTTTAAATTGGGTAGAATTTCCTAAATGTTCCAGTGGTGGTGTTGATTTTGCATTTTGGTGGTGTCATTTGTCAGAAATTTCAGATCTTGTTGACTGTTCCTGTTTGTTCCTGATTTTTGCAACTTTCAAGGCTTTGTTTGGGCACATACGATAACATTTTGAGGTGAATTTTTTTTTGAAAGTGCATGATTTTTTGTCTACTTTCCAGATCTACAATCAGATTTGAGTGATTTTGGGTAGACATATCACTTTCAGAAATAGGTCATTTTGGGGTTATAATTGCACTTGGTTAATCCTTGGATTTTAGTTTTCTGATTTGCATCAGTAATTTGAAGGAGTTATCAGTAGTTATCAGTCATTATTTGGTGTTAATATGGACAATTCAAAGGTTAAAATCCTCACTCCATATAACTACCATGAATGGAAAGTTTCTTTAAATGATCATTTGTTGAGTCTTGGATTGCTTAGAATGACTCTTGGGCAGGATCAAGAACCTCAAACAAGTGTTGTAGAAAGGAGAAAATGGTTTGATAGAAGAGATAAAGCACTTGGCTCTCTTAGATCATCCATCTCTCGCGACATGCTCTTTCATATTGAATCTTGCACACATCCTCATGATGCTTGGATCACATTGGAAGGACTCTTTGGTAAACCTGATAGAATGAGAAAATTCAGATTAGAGAATGATCTCATAGGTCTTAATCCTAGGGATTTTGATAATATTCAAGATTTCTTCTCTAAGTTCAATACTATTAGATTGGAGCTTTCTTCATGTGGCATTGTTAAAGGGGATGAACAATTGATCTTTTCTATTCTTTCCAAGCTTGGTCCTGATTATTCTATCTTTGTTTCTACATTCTATGCTACTATGGATTCTCTTGGTAGTGCATACAAATTGCCCTCTCTTGATGAATTTGTAGCGCAGCTCACAAGGGAACAAGCAAAGTTGGCACACATGGGTTAGTTGAAGCCTTCCACACATCAAGCATTGATTGAAAGTGAGTCTACTTCAAAGGCTTCTAATGGAAAAGGAAAGAAACACAATAAGGATCCTAAGCCTCATGACAAAGGTAATGAATCTTCTTCACCAAAAAGTACTGAATCCAAGTCCTCTTCAAGAAAGGAATCATCTAGAAGAAAGAGAGATAAATGTGCATATTGTCAAAAGTTAGGACATGATGAGCATAAGTGTTTTCAAAAGAAGATTGATGAGCTAACTCACACAATTCAGAAACACAACATTAAGTTGCCCTCATCATGTCTGCTCCTTCTTCTACACATTTGGCAGCTTCTACATCTCCATCATCATCCAAAGATAAAGGTAAAGGACAAGCACTCATGGCTTCCATACATCCTGAGCAAGGTAAATGGCTTCTTGATTCAGGTGCATCACATCATATGGCATCTTCTATGGATATGTTTTCTTCTATTGAGCCTTGTAATTCTATTAATATTTTGATGGGTAACAACACATTCATGAGAGTTTGTGGGAAAGGTTCTATTCCTATGGTAGAAGGGACATTTAATGATGTTCTTTGTGTACCATCCTTGACCACTAATCTCCTTTCTATTTACCAAATCACACATGGGGCACAAGGTAAAACTATTGAGTTCACTTCTGATTATGTCTACATTAGGGACATGGAGACTAGAGATGTCATAGCTATGGGAGTTGTTGATCATACATCCCACTTGTATTCTTTTTCTACTTTTGTTGATAGTGATGATGATATTCATGATGTACCCATCCCTTTTCCAAGGGATAATTATGAGGAGAACTTTGGGCACTTGAATCATTTTGTTGTTGAGACAAGTGTTGATCTTCCTACTCCTCCACTTCCTACTTCTTTAGACATGGGCTCTACTATTTAGCAGGATGATTATATTGTTGGAAATATAGATGTAGTAACTGAGAGGGGGGGTGAATCAGTTAACCACAAAAATATTACCACTGATCCCTTAAATATCTTAAAAAATTATTTACTGTGCCCCTCGGTAAATATACAGAGAAATACTTAAGAAATTTGGTCCGGAAGATTCAAAACCAGTTGGTACACCCATGTGTACTGGACTGAAGCTTACCAAAGATGATGATTCAAAAGAAGTAGATCAGACCTTATACAGATCAATGATTGGAATCATGCCACTATTCCAACTGCTAAGGCAATATCAGGCCTTGTGTGTACTACATACTATAATTTTCCAATCATTGATCTGTATAAGGTCTGATCTACTTCTTTTGAATCATCATCTTTGGTAAGCTTCAGTCCAGTACACATGGGTGTACCAACTGGTTTTGAATCTTCCATACCAAATTTCTTAAGTATTTCCCTGATATATTTAGACTGAGTAATGTAGATACCATTTTTATTCTGCTGAATCTAAAGTCCAACAAAGAATTTTATCTGACCAAACATAGACATTTCAAACTCTTTGTTCATAAGCTCTAAAAATTCTTTGCACTGATCATCATTTCCTGTAAACATAGTATCATCCACAAATATTTCTACCAAAACAATTTTGTTATTTGATCCTTCTTTGATGTATAAATTGTTGTTGTCATTAGCCCTTTTGAAATCAATCTGAGTAAGATAGTTATGTAATCTTTCATACCATGCTCTAGGAGCTTGTTTCAGACCATACAATGCTTTGTGTAATTTTCAAACCATATCCCTTTTGTCTAGATCAATAAAACCTTCAGGTTGCTCAATGTAGACTTCTTCCTCAAAAATACCATTGAGAAAAGCAGATTTGATATCCATCTGATATACCTTAAATCCTTTATGTGCTGCATATGCAAGTAAAGTCCTCACACCTTCTAATCTTGCAACAGGAGAAAAAGTCTCTCCATAATCTATTCCTTCTTCTTGAGAATATCCTTTACATACCAATCTTGCTTTGTTTCTTGATACTTGACCATCTTCATTCAACTTATTTCTGAATACCCATTTTGTTCCAATTACATTTTTATCTTTAGGCCTAGGTACAAGAGTCCATGTCTTATTTTTCTCTATTTGCTCTATTTCTTCATTCATAGCCTCAATCCAACTTTCATTTTCTAATGCAAGTGGTGGAGCATTCTTTCTTGACAAGAGGTTAGTATCTTGGACTAGTAAAAAGAAAAACTACACATCCCAATCCACAACAGAAGCAGAATATGTTGCTGCAGTAGTAAACTGCTCTAATATTATATGGTTTAAACAACTTTTGGAAGGCATGAAGGTTGAGATCAAAGAACCAGTTATTATGTTTTGTGATAATACAAGTGCAATAAATATTTCAAAGAATCCAGTAATGCATTCCAAAACCAAGCACATTGCAATTAAATATCACTTGGTCAGAGAATTGGTGCAGGACAGGGAAATCAAATTGGAATATATTCATACAAAAGAACAAATTGCAGATATCTTCACCAAGCCACTACCTAAGGATGCATTCTTGTATCTAAGGGGAAAGTTAGGGGTCACTCCCCTGTCTGAGGTTCACTAAATAAAGTTTTAGTGATGCATCAACCAGAACATGTTGAAGATCAATCAATTGATGCAGCATAGTCAGGGAATCATTGCATATGAATCAGTACATAAGGTACATTGATATTTACTGAAACTATGTAAGTTGTCTTTGGCATGTGTTGTCAAAGAGGGAGAGTTTTATGTCATTTCAAGAAATTTCTAAGAAGAATAATTTGAGAATTTAAGAGGGAGAGTTCTCAGTCAGAGAAAGAAGTTTGAAGATAATGAGAATCAGAATGAAGCTAAGGATATGTTTCTTACTCTTGGTTTCTCTGTGAAATTTCATTGTGCTATGACATGTTGTGTTGCCATCAAAGACAACACATAGCTAATCCAACAATGTCCTTCAGACAATTGTATCCAACACATATTATTTCAGATCTTGCAGAGTGTGCTGACTACTTGGATGCATCTTCAACATTTGTTGATTCTCATGATGCAGATTTGGAAGACATACATGAGGGGTTTTCTCTTTCCCTTGATGATAGTTTCATCATAGATGGGGATACTTCTTCACCTTCTTTGGAGATTGGTGTACTTGATTCTTCTCCTTCTTCATTTGATTTGTCACATGAAGTGATATATTCTTTGAGCTTGGAGATTCCTACTCAGTATTCAGAGATTCCTTCATGGAGACCTTCATCTTCTTCCTCATTCCATTTGCACATGGATTGGCTTCTTCATCATTTGATGTATCTATTTCTTCCTAAGGGGAGACATGTTTCTTGTAAGCATTGGTTGATCTATTGTTGGTAGGTACTCTTCATCAACATGGGAGCTTCTACATTATGGGGGGGATATCATGTCTCCAACTATCCTTCTTATGGGGGGATACTTCTTTGTATATACATGATGTATGTAGTTCTTGGGGGGTCTTGAGCACTCCATCCACGCATCTTGTTTTCTTCTCTTTTTTTGGGGGAGGGTTTTTCCCATGAGGTTTTCCCTCTTTCTCCACTTTATGAGAGTTATGCATTTCATGTATTGCATTTTTTACATGGGTACCTAACATGGCCTAGTAGCTAGGACCCATCTTGCATTGTGAGTTTAAGTGCATTCCCCTAAGTTGCACTTAAGGGGGTGTTGGTGTAATTAAATATTCCTAATTACAGTTAACTTAATCTTACTTAGGATAATGCATTGCATAGTAGTTAGTGATTGAGACACCTAGGAGTGTGCACCTCATTCAAGTACATGGTGTAGGAGAAATTCCACTTTAGGTGTGATAGTTGTCATCACATACCTCTTTGTGTGTGAGATCCACCTTTCGTGCTCTTATCACATTATCATCCTAATCCATTGCACATACTTTATTGCATAATGGAGGATGATCCACATTCGGTGGACATGTGATTACACCTAGCATAGGTGATAGCTTATCATCTCCTTATCATTGTCTCTTATTGCTTTCCTATATAAGGAGGCCTATAATTTAATCATTCATTCATTGAGGATCATCAATTCTTTGGATCTATTCAATCCATCCTTGCATTCATATTTTCTCTCTTGTGCTTTTCTTCAACCTCTTGATCTTGGTTCAATATTTGCTATTTGAAAATTCTTACAAATATAGTAACATATAACCATTTGGATTCAGTTTATGAGGTTAAGTTTCATCTATTTAAGTATTTTTAAGGATGGAAAAGCCATAGATTTGTTTTTACACATGGCTGTATGGCTGGAAGTGGAGATTTTATGATAAAAATCAAGTTTTTCTATGATTTCTTGTTTCTATTGACTGATCTCAGTATTTGGATGTATAGATTACATTGATACAGTCATATTTCAAGATTTTTTATGATTTATTAATCCATTACCATCATAGTTTTTGATTTATATTGACTGTTGCAAGGAAATCAAGGTTTTGTTTGACTAGTTTTGGTAGACACTTGGATTTCAAAGTCCATTTCTTGAATGGCTTCCTGATTCTCAAGGAATGGAACAATATTAGCATGTAAATTTATGGACTAACATTTTTCTTTCAAGAAAACTAAGATTTGCAGGGGTACCCCATGAGTTTGGTGAAGAAAAGTGCATGAGAATAGTGGCTAGTCTATAGCAGCAGGAGATCTGCTTGAACAAGGGTATATTTTTATGATTTTTGAGGTGTTATATGGTTAATAACAAGGTGTAGGATCCATTTATTGATCCTAGAAGTGGTATGAAGGTGGAGATTCAAGAAACCCTACTTGTAGGCTCAAGTTAGTGAGGGTTTTGGGGTTTTTGTGGCTAAACATCTCAATGGTATAATTTGATTGTATATTCCTTCCATTAGAGTCATAATAAAATATTGTCCAAGGTTTTGTAGATTAGGGATAGATATTTCTTATACTTCCTTTGTAAAAGTGGGTGTTTTAAAACCTAAAATAGGGTCACTTGTGTGAGCAGCATATATTGTCCCAAACAAAACCTATCTAACCTCTTGGTATGTTTTATAAAGCTGAAAAGAGTATCCAAAAATCTATTTTTTTTGGTTGGTGTTTTGGGAAATGTTGGAGAAAACGGTAAAAAATGGTCCCAACAGGACTAGAAATGGGCAATAACTTGGGGTTAGGTGATAAAACTAATGCATATGAGCCTAAAATATGTTGAATCACATCATATTAGGAATTTTTAAGTGGTCCAAGTCATTTGGGGTGTTTGGTAAGTGTTGATTTGATTTTTAACCTCTTTCAGCCATTTGGGTGCCACTAGGCCTATTGGTCAAAGTTTGTGAATCCTTGTATTTCCCTTAATTCATACTATCTTGAGATCCCATCCTATTCCTTTGTATTACCTTTTCATAAAAGTTAATTTATTATTCTCTTCTCATCCTTCATTTCTTTTCCTTTTAATCTTTCTTGATTCACATCTTCAATTCTTTCATCCTTGATATCTCCCTTTGAAACAAACTCTTATCCCTTTTATATTGTTGGCTATTTTTTAAAAAAAAGTTGCTAAGACTACACCTTACAAAATTTTAACTTTAGGCAATGGTATAGTGAGATAAATCTCTCCTCTTATCAATAGGGGAGGCTCCCTTCTTACTACAGGTGGCTTCAATAGGATTTCAACTGAAATTAATATTGAGATACAACCAAGAAACATCTTCACCTGATACTACTGTTGTACTGATAAAGAAATCATAATTTATCTTCAAGATACTTAATTAAAGCTTATAAAAATATTTATCTTTGAATTCTTAGTTTCTAATGTCAAAAACATGAATATTTGATGTCGTCCCTTAATTAGGGTTATAACCTTTGATTTGTGGATGTTGGGTCCAACACAAAATACTATGCCCAACATTCTCAATTAACCATTGACTTAATATACTGCCTAGTCATATTAACGTCATTAAGTAATATCACACCACCAAAATATTTATTTTCCAACTATATAAATATTAATCTAACCCATGATGGTATATTGAGCCGCTGCATAATATTTTCACATATTTGCACTTAAAATCTTAGTAATAATATTAGAATATCTTGCAAATCACAACATATGATAGATATCAAAATATCCAAAGATAACATGAACAAAAAGGACTAACAATAATAATATTATATTTTAGAATAAACTTATATTTCCCCAAGTTAAGAATCTCAAGATATAAATGACCATAGACGTGTGGATATCTTATTTCTGCAAATTTCTCTTTAAATGAATACTTCATGAATATGTATAATCTCTTGTAGGTACAAAGTGGAATATCTAAAATGATATTTCTAACTGTAAACTAGGGTAGATAGTCTCACCACCGGAACTGCACACTCCTTTAGCTTGCATGCCTCCAATAAAAGAAATAATAAAATTCTAAACGTTTGATGATGATTTACTTCACCCAACCAACTATCATATAAAGAGCTCTAGGAAACATTTGGAAGGTTAGGCTAAATAAATAAAGTGACTTATTTTATTAATTTACTATTCACTATATTTTCTAAATAAATAAATTAATTGAAGTCATCCTTAGGATATAAAATTAATTTCTGGACAACTTAGTTAATTAATTTAATTAAGTCACTTTTGAAAACTTGGGGACATTAAAATCCCTCTGACCTAAAGATTTTTTGCCCTCAAGCAATCCACCAGCAAAATTGACTGTCCTTTGAAAGAGAGTACCAAGATCACAAGCCAATTGTGGAGGCCAAAATAAACATTTGGTGAAAGCTCTATTTTGCACCATGACTGCAAGTACTACCTCCTTAACTTTCTTGGATGTGGGCTAATAGAGACTTTGAATGTATTAGGATAAATTTCCAATGTTGTGAAAATATCCATTAGGCTTTTGTTGCTCCACTCTGATATAAAAACATTATGCCTATAGTTGAGAAGTAACATGTCATGATCTCACTAAAGTAATGCACTAGACATGTCAGTGTCATTTCTAGGGTTCCCAAAGCATCATTCTTATCCTCCCTCATATAATTAGAGCTCCTCAATATAATGGATAACCAAGGTAAGAATTTGAGGAAACCATAACAGGGTGTCTTGAGCATCCTTCCTTTTGAAGCCCAAGGGTGAGGCATCCTTGTGCCCTGTTGGCCTCATGGGACTATTTGTCATTACCATTCATAATAAATGAGTCACCACAACCTACATGTATAGAAGAGTTGGCTTGGGCCATGGATTTTCTCCCAATTGGTATCAGGTTTGAATTTGAGGCTCGATCTTACCCAATGCAGATGGTTTACAAGTTATTGTGTGCATCCTTATAGGGTCATTCTTACCTTAGGTCACCCTTCCTGAACCCCAAATTGGAAATATGTAAGAGCAAGGTAAGGTAGTTGGACACTGGGCTGAGTTGTGGAAATACCTCAAAGTTAACAAAAAAAGAAGAATTGAGTCACCACTTTTCATTGTTTCCTTTGTGAATAATATATTATACCCCATATTAATTTCACTTGAATATCCTCCTAAATTGAAACCTTCTCCCCTTTATATCTTCTAATGTGGTGGAGAGTCACACCTCTTCATCACATTTTCCTTTTGCAATCATTACAACCTTTAACAATTTCTGCCTTTCGAAAGAGTCACAATCGTTCACCATATTTGTCGTTTGCAAGTGTCACAACCTTTCATTACTTTGTCTTTTAAAGGAGTCACTTCATTATTTTTCTTCTTATTCCTTTTTCTTTTCAATTAATTCTTAGAGAGCTACTCTTGCTTAAGCTCACCCCTTTCCGAATCCCAACTTGGCTATATGTAAGACCAAGGTAAGGTAGGTTGGACACCGGATCGAGTCATGAGGATACCTCTATGTTAACAAAAACATTAATTGAGTCATCACTTATTAGTGTTGTCTTTGTGAATAATATACTATACCCCACATTGATTTCACTTAAATGTCCTCCTAAACAAAAATCTTCTCCCATTTGTATCTTATAATGTGGGGGAGAGTCACATCTCTTCATCATATCTACCCTTTTCAATTGTCGCAACCTTTTACAATTGCCACTCTTCAAAAGAGTGACAACTCTTCACCATTTTTGTCATTTACGTGTCATAGAGTATTATAACTTTGTCTTTTCAATAAGTCACTTCTATATTTTTTGTTTATTCCTTTTTCTCTTACATTAATACTTAGAAGGCTAGTCTTGCCTCAAATCCCCCTTTTTGAACCCCAACTTGGCAATATGTTAGACTAAGGTAAGGTAAATTGGGCACCGGGCTAGGTCATAGAGATACTATGAGTTAACAAAATAAAAAGAACTTAATCACTACTTTTCATTGTTGCCTTTGCAAATGATATATTATACCCCACATTGATTTCACTTGAATGTCCTCCTAAATTGAAACCTTCTCCCCTTTATATCTTCCAATGTGGGGGAGAGTCACATATCTTCAGCATGTATTCCCTTTCCAATCATCACAACCTTTCACAATTGTCACCCTTCGAAAGAGTCACAACCATTCACCATGTCTGCAATTTTTGAGTGTCACAACCTTTCATAATTTTTTCTTTTGTAGGAATTACTTATTTTTTAATTTATTATTCTTTCCCTTTCTATTAATTCTTAAAGGGCTCTTCTTGCTTCAACTCACAACTTCATGAACTCCAATTTGACAATATATAAGACTAAGGTAGGGTATGTTAGGCACTAGGTTGACTCGCAATGATACTATGAGTTAAACATATAAGAGTTACACATTGTTGCATGTATTCTCCAAATACAGGGTGACATAAAAATATCATATTCATACACATTATTTACAAGAAAGAAATCATAAATAAGACCATTCTTCATAAGTAATAAATCATAAATAAGAACCAATATAATGTTTATTATAAGAACTAATACTTCATACCAATTTATAATAATATTAAGATTTTGTATGTTGTAAGACAAATAGTTGTAAGACATATGTGATTGGTTTGATGATATGAGGTATTGGTGAGTTATGATTAAGTAATTATTAATTTGATAATAGAGAAGTGACAATATAATAAATTCTAGTTTAACATGTTAATGGAAGGTGATTGAATGCATCTTGATTTGATAGAGTGAAGCTTGATTGATGAATTTTATATATTCTTAAACCCAAGTTGAAGTGATGATTGATGTGAATTTGATTATTGTTTACCAGATCTTTCTAATTGATTGATTGGTTGATTTTTTGTGAGACGATGGATGAAGTATAATGATTGATAACTCCTCCAATACTTGGTATCAAATATCCTTTATATTTTATTGGAGAAAGGTTCACCACCATTCATAAAAAATGAGTCAGCACAACCTACATGTATAGAAGAGTTGTCTTGGGCCACAAGTTTTCTCCACATTTGTATTAGGTTTGAATTTGAGGCTTGGGCTTACCTAATGCACATGGCTTGCCAGATATTATGTGAATCCTCAAAGGGTCAATCTTATCTTAGCTCACCCTTCCTAAACCCCAACTTGACAATATGTAAGAGAAAGGTAAAGCAGTTGGGCACTGGACTGAGTCTTGACAATACCTCTAAGTTAACAAAAAAAAAAGAATTGAGTCACCAATTTTCATTGTTTCCTTTGTGAATAATATATTATACCCCACATTAATTTCATTTGAATGTCCTCCTAAATTGAAACCTTCTTCCCTTTATATCTTCCAATATGGGGGAGAGTCACACCTCTTCATCATGTTTTCCTTTTGCAATCATTTAAGCCTTTAACAATTCCTACCCTTACAAAGAGTCACAACCCTTCACTATTTTTTTCATTTGCGAGCATCACAAACTTTCATAACTTTGCCTTTTGAAGAAATCACTTTCTTATTATTTTTTCTCTTCCATTAATTCTTAGAGATCTATTCTTACCTAAGCTCACCCCTTCTTGAACCCCAACTAGGAAATATGTAAGACCAATGTAAGGTAGGTTGGGCACTCGGCTGAGTCATGAAGATACATTTGAGTTAACAAAAAAAAGAATTAATTCACCACTTTTTCTTTTGAAAGAATCACTTCGTTCTTTTTCTTCTTAGTCCATTTTCTATTCCATTAATTCTTAGAGAGTTACTCTTGCCTAAACTCACCCCTTCCCAAACCCCAACTTGGCAATATGTAAGACCAAGGTAAGGTAGGCTAGGTGGTGAGTTAAGTCAAGAGAATACCTCTGAGTTAACACAAAAATGAATTGAGTCACCACTTTTTATTATTATCTTTATGAATAATATACTATACCCCACATTGATTTCACTTAAATATCTTCATAAAATGAAATCTTCACCACTTTGTATATTTTTGAAGGTGGGTGAGAGTCACATCTCTTCATCAAATCTACCATTTTCAATCATCACAACATTTTATAATTACCACTTTTCAAAGAGGTCACAACTCTTCACCATTTTTGTCATTTGCAAGTGTCGCAATGTATCATAACTTTTCCTTTAAGAAAAGTCACTTTCATATTGTTTTCTTATTCCTTTTTCTCTTACATTAATACTTAGAGGGATAGTCTTGCCTCAACTTAGTTCTTCCTGAACTCCAACTAGGCAATATGTAGGACCAAGGTAAGGTAGGTTGGGCACTAGGCTGAGTTAGGAGGATACCTTTGAGTTAACAAAAAAATGAATTGAGTCACCACTTTTTATTGTTACCTCTATAAATAATATACTATACCCCACATTGATTTCACATAAATATCCTCCTAAAATAAAATCTTCTCCTCTTTATATCATCTAATGGGGGGGAGAGTCACATCTCTTCATGATATCTATCATTTTCAATTGTCGTAACCTTTTACAATTTCCACTCTTTTAAAGAGTCACAACTCTTCACCATTTTTATCCTTTGCGAGTATGTCACAACGTGTCATAAATTTTTCTTTTGTAAAATTCACTTCTATATTTTTTTATATTGATTTTTCTTTTACATTAATCCTTAGAGGGATCTTCTTTTCTTAGCTCACCCCTTATTGAATAACCAAGGTAAGGTAAATTGGGCATTGGGATGAGTCACGGGGATACCTCTGAGTTAACCAAAAAAAAAATTTGAGTCACTACTTTTCATTGTTGCCTTTGTATCTTCCAATATGGGGAGAGTCACATTTCTTCATCATGTCTGCCCTTTGCAATAATCATAACCTTTAATAATTTCCACCCTTTGAAAGAGTTACAACTCTTCACCATTTTTGTCATTTGCAAATGTCACAACTTTTTCTTTTGAAAGAGTCACTTCAATCTTTTTCTTCTAATTCCATTTTCTCTTCCATTAATTCTTACAGAGTTACTCTTGCCTAAACTCACCCCTTCCCAAACCCCAACTTGGAAATATGTAAGACCAAGGTAAGGTAGGTTGGGTGGTGAGCTAAGTCAAGAGAATACCTCTGAGTTAACACAAAAATGAATTGAGTCACCACTTTTTATTATTGTCTTTGTCAATAATATACTATACCCCACATTGATTTCACTTAAATGTTTTTCTAAAATGAAATCTTCACCACTTTGTATATTTTAAGGTGGGCGAGTCACATCTCTTCATCAAATCTACTCTTTGAAATGGTCACAACATTTTATAATTATCACTTTTTGAAAGGGTCACAACTCTTCACCATTTTGTCATTTGCGAGTGTCGCAACGTATCGTAACTTTCCATTTAGGAAAAGTCACTTCCATATTGTTTTCTTATTCCTTTTTTTTTACATTAATACTTAGATGGATAGTCTTGCCTCAAATCAGCTCATCCTAAGCCCTAAATAGGAAATATGTAGGACCAAGGTAAGGTAAGCTAGTCACTGGGCTAGGTTAGGAGGATACCTTTGAGTTAACAAAAAAAGAATCAAGTCACCACTTTTTATTGTTGCCTCTATGAATAATAAACTATACCCCACATTGATTTCACATAAATCTCCTCCTAAAATAAAATCTTCTCCTCTTTTTATCATCTAATGGGGGGAGAGTCACATCTATTCATCATATCTATCATTTGCAATTGTCACAATCTTTTATAATTTCCATTATTTGAAAGAGTCACAACTCTTCACCATTTTTATCCTTTGCGAGTATGCCACAACGTATCATAACTTTTTCTTTTGTAAAATTTACTTCCATATTTTTTCATATTCATTTTTCTTTTACATTAATCCATAGAGGGATCTACTTTCCTCACCTCACCCCTTCCTAAACAACCAAGGTAAGGTAAATTGGGCATTGGAATGAGTCATTGGGATACGTTTGAGTTAACCAAAACAAAGAAATTGAGTCACTAGTTTTCATTATTGCCTTTGTATCTTCCAATATGGGGGAGAGTCACATTGCTTCATCATGACCCCCCTTTACAATGATCATAACTTTTAACTATTTCCACCTTTTGAAAGAGTCACAACCTTTCACCATTTTTGTCATTTTCAAATGTCACAATCTTTCATAAATTTTTCTTTTGAAAGAGTCACTTCATGCTTTTTCTTCTTATTCCATTTTATCTTACATTAATTTTTAGAGAGCTACTCTTGCCTAAACTCACCATTCGTGAACTCCAACTTGGCAATATGTAAGACCAAGGTAAGGTAGGCTAGGTGGTGAGTTAATTCAAGAGAATACCTCTGAATTAACACAAAAATGAATTGAGTCACCACTTTTTATTATTGTCTTTGTGAATAATATACTCTACCCCACATTAATTTCACTTAAATATTTTCATAAAATGAAATCTTCACCACTTTGTATATTTTTGAAGGTGAGTAAGAGTAATGTCTCTTCATCAAATCTACCATTTACAATCATCACAACATTTTATAATTACCACTTTTCAAAAAGGTCACAACTCTTCACCATTTTTGTCATTTGCGAGTGTCGCAACGTATCATAACATTGCCTTTAGGAAAATTCACTTCCATATTGTTTTCTAATTCCTTGTTCTCTTACATTAATACTTAGAGGAATAGTCTTTCCTCAGCTCAGCTCTTCTTGAACTCCAACTAAGCAATATGTAGGACCAAGGTAAGGTAGGTTGGGCACTAGGCTAAGTCAGAAGGATACCTTTGAGTTAAAAAAAAATGAATTGAGTCACCACTTTTTATTGTTGCCTCTATGAATAATATACTATACCCCACATTGATTTCACATAAATGTCCTCCTAAAATAAAATCTTCTCCTTTTTCTATCATCTAATGGGGGAAGAGTCACATCTCTTCATGATATCTATCATTTATAATTATCGTAACCTTTTACAATATCCACTCTTTTAAAGGGTGACAACTCTTCACCATTTTTCTCCTTTGTGAGTATGTCACAATGTGTCATAACTTTTCCTTTTTGTAAAATTCACTTCCATATTTTTTCATATTCATTTTTCTTTTACATTAATCCTTAGAGAGATCTTCTTTCCTTAGCTCACCCCTTACTGAATAACCAAGATAAGGTAAATTGGGCACTAGGATGAGTCATGGGGATACCTCTGAGTTAACCCAAAAAAAATAAATTGAGTCACTACTTTTCATTGTTGCCTTTGTTTCTTTCAATATGGGGGAGGGTCAAATTTATTCATCATGTCCACCTTTTGCAATGATCATAACATTTAATAATTTTCACCCTTTGAAAGAGTTACAACCCTTCACCATTTTTGTCATTTGTAAATGTCACAATTTTTTCTTTTGAAAGAGTCACTTCAATCTTTTTCTTCTAATTCCATTTTCTCTTCCATTAATTATTAGAGAGTTAATCTTGCCTAAACTCACTCTTTTCTAAACCCCAACTTGGAAATATGTAAGACCAAGGCAAGGTAGGCTGAGTTGTGAGCTAAGTCGGGGGAATACCTCTGAGTTAACAAAAAAATAAATTGAGTCACCACTTTTTATTATTGTCTTTGTGAATAATATACTATACCCCACATTGATTTCACTTAAATGTCTTCCTAAAATGAAATATTCACCACTTTGTATATTTTTGAAGGTCGGTGAGTGTCACATCTCTTCATCATATCTACCATTTGAAATCATCACAATATTTTATAATTAGCACTTTTTGAAAAGGTCACAACTCTTTACAATTTTTGTCATTTGTGAGTGTCACAACGTATCATAACTTTGCCTTTACGAAAAGTCACTTCCATATTTTTTTCTTATTCCTTTTTCTTTTACATTAATACTTAGAGGGACAGTCTTGCCTCAACTTATGTCATCCTGAACCCCAACTAAGAAATATGTAAGACCAAGGTAAGGTAGGTTGGGCACTGGGTTGAGTCAGGAGGATACCTTTGAGTTAACAAAAAAATGAATTGAGTCACCACTTTTTATTGTTGCCTCTGTGAATAATAAACTATACCCCTCATTGATATCACATAAATTTCCTCCTAAAATAAAATTTTCTCCTCTTTTCATCATCTAATGGGGGGGAGAGTCACATCTCTTCATCATAACTATCGTTTGAAATTGTCACAATTTTTTACAATTTCCATTCTTTGAAAGAGTAACAAATTTTCACCATTTTTGTCCTTTGTAATTATGTCACAACATATCATAACTTTTCATTGGGCATTGAGATGAGTCATAGGGATAC
Source organism: Chamaecyparis obtusa (assembly GCA_027943335.1). NCBI lineage: Eukaryota > Viridiplantae > Streptophyta > Pinopsida > Cupressales > Cupressaceae > Chamaecyparis > Chamaecyparis obtusa. Next base: position 469,097 of record BSBK01004276.1, read on the forward strand.
CTCTGAGTTAACCAAAAAATAAATAAATTGAGTCACTACTTTTCATTGTTTCCTTTGTATCTTCCAATATGGGGGAGAGTTACACTTCTTCATCATGTCCACCCTTTGAAATGATCACAACCTTTAACAATTGTCACCATTCAAAAGAGTCACAACCCTTCACAATTTTTGTCATTTGTGATTATCACAACCTTTCATAATTTTTTCTTTTGTAGGAGTTACTTATTTTTTTTCTTTTCTTTTTCTATTAATTCTTAGAGGGTAGTCTTGTCTCAACTCACAACTTCATGAAGCTCAACTTTGAAATATATAAGACTAAGGAAAAGAAGGTTAGGCATTGGGATGCATCACAATTATCTTGAAAAAATGGTTAGTGCTCCCCTTGGGATTCATGATATGGCTTAACCGCCTCCTGTATCTTCTATAAGTCTAGTGGTTGTATCGAGCATTAAAAGGTTGATCTTTTGGTGCAATGACAACCACTACTTGTAACAAGTGGTATCAAAGCTTGGTAACAGGTTTTAATCCCCTTATGTAACACTAAGGGGGAGATTGTTGGCAAAATGGTCAATGCTCCCATCTGGATTCGTGACATGGCTTAAACGCTTCCCGTGTCTTCTATAAGTCTAGTGGTTGTATCGGGTATTAAAATGTCAATCTTTTGGTGAAACGACAACCACTACTTGTAACAAATTATACCTCTGAGTTAAACATATAAGAGTTACACATTATTGAATGTATCCTTCAAATATAGGGTGAGTCAAAAATATCATTTTGATACACATTATTTATAGGAAAAAAAATCATAAATAGGACCAATATTCATAAGAAAAAAAATCATAAATAAGAACCACTATAATGTTTATTATAATAACTAATATTTCTCACCAATTTATAATTATATTCAAATTTTGTATGCTCTAAGATAGAGTGTTGTAAGACAGATCAGATTGCTTCGAAGATTTGAGGTATTGGTGAGTTATGATTAAGTAATTATCAATTAGATGGTTGAGAAGTGACAATATAATGAATGCTAGTCTGACATGTTGATGGATGGTGATTTAATTAATATTGATTTTAGAGAGTGATGCTTGATTACTAAATTGTATGTATTCTTGACCACAAGTTAAAATGATGATTCATGTGAATTTGATTATTGCTTGCTTGATATTTGTAATTGAATGAGCTTAATTTCTTGCGAGACAGTGGATGAAGTATAATGAATGATAAGTACTCCTTCAATATGTGGAATACAATATCCTTTATAATTTATTGGAGAAAAGGTCACCACCATTCATAAGAAATGAGTCAACACAACCTACACATATAGAAGCGCTGGCTTGGGCGACTTGGGCCATGGGTTTGCTTCCCATTGGTAGTAGGTTTGACTTCAAGGCTTGGTATTACCTAATACACATGGTTTGTGATCTATTGTGTGCATTCTTATAAGGTTAATCTTTGTTACAAGTAGTGGTTGCTGTTGTACCAAAAGATTTACATGTTAATACCTGATACAACAACTAGACTTATAGAAGACACAAGAAGTGGTTAAGTCATGTCAAAAATCTCGGGGGGAGTGCTGACCATTTTTCCAGCAATCTCCCCCTCAAAGATACCCAAGGGGATTCGATCTTGTGACCAAGATCTGATACCACTTGTTACAAGTAGTCATTGTCATTGAACCAAAAGATCAATTTGTTAATGCCTGATACAACCTCTAGACTTATAGAAGACACATGAGGAGGTTAAACCATGTCTGAAATCTTGAGGGGAGAAATGACCATTTTGCCAACAATATTTCCTTAGCTACCCTTTCTTGAATGACAACTTGGCAATGTGTAAGAACAAGATAAGGTACTTAGGCATTGGGCTGAGTCAAGGCGATACCTCTGAGATAGTGAAAAACAAATTGAGAAACTATTTTTCATTGTTGTCTTTGTGAATACTATATTGTACCCCACATTGGTTTTACTTGAATGTCATGCTAAATTGAAATGTTATCCAATTTATATCTTCTAATGTGGGGGAGAGTCACACCTCTTCATCAAGTTTTCCTTTTGCAATTTCCACCCTTAGAAAGAGTCACAAACCTTCACCATTTTTGTCATTTCCAAATATCACAACCTTATATAACTTTTCCTTTTCAAAGAGTCACTTCATTCTTTTTCTTCTTATTCCATTTTCTCTTCCATTAATTCTTAGAGAGCTACTCTTTACTAAACTCACTAATTCCTGAACCCCAACTTGACAATATGTAAGACCAAGGTAAGGTAGGCTGGGTGCTGAGCTAAGTCAAAACAATACCTCCGAGTTAATAAAAAAATAAACTAAGTCACCACTTTTTCTTATTGTCTTTGTGCATAATATACTATACCCCACATTGATTTCAATTCAATGTCTTCCTAAAATGAAATCTTCACCACTTTGTATATTTTAAGGTGGGTGAGAGTCACATCTCTTCATCAAATCTACCCTTTGCAATTGTCACAACATTTTATAATTACCAATTGTCATCTCTCTGGCACTCGACAATTTCCCTGGCACTTGACTTGCTTATCTGGCGCTCGGTTTTCCTTGCTTATCGAGTTGTTTGTTTTAGTTTCTTGTTGAGGTTGAGTCTTGCAATTAATTTTGGTTGTGGATTTAATGTTGGTATCTATCATTGGGAAGCATGTGGACCTAGATCTAGTAATTCCTTTCGTTGATGGTGGATCTGAAGGCTGACTTGTTCAATAGCCTCTTGTATAAATGTAGTTGTTTGGTTAGAGTTTAGAGTCAGTTTTTTGGGATAGAAGATATAAGCTAGAAGTTAGAAGATTGTTTCAGATCCTTGCATGTTAGAGGACCTTTGTACTTGAATTGTAATATCTAGCCTAAACTGGGAAGGCCTTACAGCTTGACATGTATGAATCAATTGAAGTAAATATATGAATTGTATTTGCATTCTCTCTCTTGCTTGTGTGTTTTTTGCTTCCGCGTGTGATCTCTGCAAGGTGGATCTTGTTAGGGTGTGCCTTTGGCCCCTCTACCTATCTATTAGGAATGAATGCTAAAGTGTTTGGTAGCCATTTTGTAGTAGTTGTTGTTGCATTCATGACTATGATTGTCATTGATGTCAACATAGTGATTTACCAAAGAATTGCAGAAAAGAAGATAGAGTTTGGATTAGCGCACATGGGTTATTGTAGTTGGAGCTATGTGATGTTGAGGTTATACTCTTTGATATGTCATATGTCCATGGTTAAGAGAGAATATAGTAATTCATTGATTCATGGAAGTTATGATCATTTTGTTGGAAGTAGTGTTTAGGCAGTGTTCCTGAGTAGCGGTTTGTGGAAATCAGATGATATCTCCTAATCAGGATGGAATCTAGTTTTGTGTAGTTAAAGGAAATTTGAAGACACATTGATAGTGATGTGGATGATAGTGCAGACTTTGAGGTCACACGAGTGAAGATTTATTGTATCTGGAAGCTGACAATTTTATGTAATTTTGGTGTAGCATGTGGAAACTTTTATTTTGTAATTGAATGCCGACTCATTTGTAATTATTTGAGTGTGGTATAAAGGAAGGAATGTATTTAATTGTTGAAATGAAAATTTAAATGTAGTTGTAGTGATGATGTGTGATGCGGTATGCATGAAGTGAAGAAAAGTGCTAAGTATGAGAGCGAAATTATGAAGGAAGATATGCGAAGTACATAGATCTGAAATTGAGATCTGATGTAACAGTGAGTGCGGTTTGGAATAGTTAGAGAAGAGGTAACATATTATTCTATTGAGTAATGCAAAGATTATTTGGACAGTGTGTTTAGTGATCTTACCCTGAAGCTGTTTGGGCAGTGGGTCCTTCTGTCTTCTATAACTCTTAACCGGGTTAGAATATTTTAACAAGGATTCAAAATCTCCTAATAGGGATTCATATGTACTAAATGTAATTCATAAGACTCCTAATAGAGTCCATCCTCTCACAAGGAATATTCATATTAGTGCATCTTTTGTGGGCATCATTCCCACCAGGGTTTACTCTTTGGTCAAGAGGTTCCCTAGTCAACATATCTTGTGTCATTGTGTTATTGTGTATGAATATCTTTCTATGGTTGGTAATTATATTACTTATATGGTTTAATGCTATTGAAGATGATAAAAGTTATAATTATTTGATAACTGATTCAACCCCCCCCCCCCTCTCAGTTATCTTGGTGGACTTTACTTTCTAACAATTGGTATCAGAGTGACAGGTCCTTGAAAGAGAAGTTTAACAGCTTAAGGAGATCCATGGAAAATTTCAGGAAAGAAAGCCCTAAGTTTGATGGAGTAAATTTTGACAGTTGGAAAGAAAAGATGAAGACACACATATTATGTTTAGGATCAGGTTATTGGTTGATTACAAAGAATAATAAGACTATCATTGAAGAGGACAATCTTGAAACATGTACTATGGAAGAGAGAGATCTATTCATGTGTAACATACTTTCAAGAGAAGCACTTTTGACAGCACTACCAGAGAATGAGTAAAGTCAAGTAAAATATTTAAAAAAATCTCATGAAATTTGGAATGCTTTACACTCTACTTTTGAAGGTGATGAACATGCAAAAAGAGTTAGATTACATAATTGGATATGTGCATTTGAAGATATAAGAATGTTGGAAGATGAATCTGTTAGAATTTATATTGGTAGAATGTCAGAAATCATTTTAGGTATAAAATCTTGTGGAGGAACAAAGATAGAGAATGAAGTGATATGGAAAATTCTAAGGACATTAACTCCTATATTTAAGCAGACAACACAGATGATTGAACAAGTGATACCTAGTACAAAAAACTTTACAAGAGAGACTCTTCTTGGAAGATTGGAAGAAATAGAAATGAACCTGAGATTATCAGGAGATTTACCTAGAATGGAGACAACATTCAGTGCTCTTAGTGTTCGCCCTACTTTGTCAAGAAGCATCAGTGTGAGTGGAGATTATGCTAGTAGTAGCAAATCTAGAAATGAAGAAGACAAGAATATTGAAGAAGGTATTTCCTTGCTTGTGAAAAGAGAACCACACGGTAAGAAAATTTTTAAATGTTGGACTTGTCAAGAATATGGTCATTTTGCATCTAAATATCCTAAGAGAGTTAAAAAGTACAGAAGCAATTTCAAACCTAGAAAATCTAAGGAATGTTATTATGCTAATGATGAAGATCTTGAAGCTAGTATAGAAAGAACTTTAAGTGAAAGTGATACTGAAAATAATGATGACATAGGATTTGTAGCAATTAAAGAAGAAAATCCTAAATCTGATGTTAAGGAAGAAAAAGCCTTATTTTCTCAAGTTGAAAAAAAAAGTTGATTGTATTATAAATAGTGGTTTCTCACATCATATGACTGGAGACATGAAAAAGTTCATAAAGTTGAATGAATATGATGGTGGAGTAGTTAGAGTTGGAAATAATGCACCTTGTTTGATTAAAGGTATAGGATCTATCACTCTTGATGGAAAGACTAATACTGATGATGTTTATTTTGTGGATGGATTGAAACATAATCTTTTGAGTGTTGGACAGTTAGTTGATAAGGGATATCAAGTTTGGTTTACTGAGAAAACTTGTGTGATAAAGGATAAATATGGAAATCTAATTGGAACTGGATCTAGAACCAGAGGTAATGTATTTCAGTGGAATCCTACTAAGATGACATGCTTGATTACTAAAATTGATGACAGTTGGTTATGGCATAGAAGGTTTTGTCATATAAACTTTGATAACATTGTGAAAGTAAGTACTACACTTGCAGTAAGAGATTTACCTAGAATTATGAAGCTTACTAACATGATTTGCAAAGAATGTGTAATGGCTAAATAGAAGAGAAGTTCTTTTCCTAGTAATAAGTTTACATCTACAGAGAAGTTGGAGATTGTTCATACAGATTTGAGCGGTCCTACCAGGACTAGAGGATTCTATGGAGAAAGGTATTTTATGATTCTTGTTGATGATTTTACAAGAATGATGTGGATTGCATTTCTTAGAGAAAAATCTGAAGCATTTGATAAGTTTAAGATTGTTAAGAATAAAGTTGAGAATGAATTTGGAATGAAGATTAAATGTTTAAGGTCTGATAGAGGTGGAGAATTTACTTCTAGAGAGTTTAACAACTTTTGTGCATAAAATGGCATTAAAAGATAGTATTCAGCCCCTAGAACACCTGAACAAAATGGCATTGCAGAAAGAAGGAACATATCAGTGACTGAAGCAACAAGAGCTATGTTGTTTGAAAATAATTTGGCAAAGATATTCTGGAGAGAAGCAGTGAACACAACAGTATATACAATGAACAAAGTACAAATTAGAGTAGACACAGACAAGACACCTTATGAATTATGGTTTGGACATGCACCCTCAGTTAAGTATTTTAGAATTTTTGGAAGTAAATGTTATATAAAAAGAGATGATGATATAGGAAAATTTGATCCTAGAAGTGATGAAGGTATATTTCTTGGATATTCTTTGAAAATAAAAGCATATAGATGTTTCAATAAAAGAACTAAGACTATTGTTGAGAGCGCAAATGTTAAAGTTGATGAGAAGTTCAAAATTCAGGAAAGAATGCTTGATTATGAATCTGATGAAGAAACTCATCCTATGCCTAATACTGGAACTACTGAATTGTTTTATGAAACTGACAGTGATTTGTTGAATGAAAGCAACAGTGAAGTTATTGAAGAACCTACATCTAAAGAGAGATCTGAGATAGTAACACGTAGCAAGAGTTTGTTAAAGAATCATCATTTTGAATAGATTATTGGGAGCATCAAAAGAGGAGTTCTTATTGAAATAAGGCACAAGAAATGTTATGTTTGATTTCTCAAATTGAACCTAAGACTACTAATGAAGCTTGTGAAGATGAAAGTTGGACTAATGCTATGAAAGAAGAACTAGATCAGATTGAAAAGAACAAGACATGGGAATTGGTCCCTAGACCTAAAGACAAGAATGTTATAGGAACTAAATGGGTATTTAGATACAAGATGAATGAACAAGGAGAAGTAGTAAGAAACAAAGCAAGATTGGTATGTAAGGGTTACTCAGAACAAGAAGGAATCGACTATGAAGAGACTTTTGCACTTGTTGCAAGAATTGAAGGAGTAAGAATGTTTTTGGCATATGTAGCTTACAAGAAATTCAAAGTGTATCAGATGGATGTGAAGTCAACATTTCTGAATGGAGAATTGGAAGAAGTCTACATTGAGCAGCCTGAAGGTTTTCCTTTAAATCAAGAAGGAGACATGGTATGTAAATTAAAGAAAGCTTTATATGGACTTAAACAAGCACCTATAACTTCGTATGCAAGATTGGATAAGTATTTGTTAAAGTTGGGATTTATAAAAGGTACAGTTGATAGCAATCTATACATAAAAGAAATTGAAAATGGCTTTTTAGTTATAGTTATTTTTGTTGATGACATTATCTTTGGCAGAGAAGATGACACTAGTGACAAATTTGCTAATGAAATGAAGACTGAATTTTAAATGAGTATGATTGGTGAAATGAAATACTTTTTGGGATTATAGATAACACAAAACAATGATGGTATCTTTGTAAGTCAGAAAAAGTACCTGAATGACTTGTTGAAATTTTTTTTAATGGAGGATTGTAAACTAGTTGGAACACCTATGGTGACCGAACATAAGTTATCCAGCACAGATGAGACTCCTGCAGTAGAATAGAAGAAATATAGATCTATGATTGGAGGATTACAATATCTGACTCATACAAGACCTAATATAGCACATTTAGTTGGAATTGTAGCATGATTTCAAGTTGAACCTAGAGAATCACATTATGCAGCAGTAAAGAGGATACTGAGATATTTAAGAGGCATAATGGACTATGGATTATGGTATGAAAATTCTGATGATTTTACCCTATGTGCATATACAGATGTTGATTGGGGAGGAAGTGTTGATGATAATAAAAGCACTAGTGGAGGAGCATTTTTCCTTGGAGGAAGATTAGTTTCTTGGCTAAGAAAGAAGCATAATTGTATCTCATAAAGCACAACAAAAGTAGAATATGTAGCAATAGCAAACAATTGTAACCAGATAATTTGGATGAAGTAGATGCTGAAGGATATTGGAATAAAATTTGTTGAACCTGTTGTTATACATTGTGATAACACCAGTATAGTTAGTATGTCTAAGAATCTTGTATTACATTCTAAGATAAAGCATGTAGAGATTAAGTATCATGTTGTAAGAGAGAAATTTGCTGAAAAAAAAGTCAGACTTGAGTACATAAGTACAAAGGAGCAGATAGCAGATATATTCACAAAGCCTTTGCCTAAGGATACATTTGAGTATCTAAGAGGTATGCTTGGGGTTATACCCTAGCCTACTTTTGAGAAGTGATACGGTTGGTTGCATCCGTCCAGTGGTATATGAGCCTTATCTTTCTTCTGGACTGGATGTTGGTACTTCCTCTATGGGGGAGTATGTGTATCTGAGCTGAGTCATGAGGACTCTAGTAGATGTATTTTTTGAAAAGTGTCTTTTGACATTGAGTTGTTGTTGACTTAGTGATGGAATTTCTATCATTGATGTCAATGGGGGAGAAGTATGCATGAAAAACAATATGAGACATTTGTTGGAGAGAACTGAACAGGATAATGAAGTAAGATTTGATTGATGAAGAGGATTTGAAGAAGCAGTGTTGCAGTATTGTATAACATTGGATGTTTTTCATCTATGTTTCCATCAATTCCAATGGAGGAGATTGTTAGGAATGAATGCTAAAGTGTTTGGCAGCCATTCTGTAGCAGTTGTTGTTGCATTCATGACTATGATTGTCATTGATGTCAAGACAGTGATTTACTGAAGACTTGCAAAAAAGCAGACAGAGTTTGGATTAGCACACATGGGTTATTGTAGTTGGAGCTATGATATGTTGAGGTTATACTCTTTGATATGTCATATGTCTATGGTTAGGAGTGCAGATAGTAATTCATTGATTCATGGAAGTTATGATCATTTTGGTTGAAGCAGTGTTCAGGCAGTGTTTCTGAGTAGCGGTTTGTGGAAATTGGATGATATCACCTAATCAGGATGGAATATAGTTTTGTGTAGTTAAAGAGAAGTTGAAGACACATTGATAGTGACATGGATGATAGCATAGACTTTGAGGTCACATGAGTGAAAATTTATTGTATTTGGAAGTCGACAATTTTATGTAATTTTGGTGTAGCGTGTGGAAACTTTTATTTTTTAATTGTATGCCAACTCATTTGTAATTATTTGAGTGTGGTATAAAGGAAGGAATGTATTTCCTTATTGAAATTAAAATTTTAATGTAGTTTTAGTGATGATGTGTGATGTGGTATGCATGAAGTGAAGAAAAGAGCTAAGTATGAGAGCAAAATTGTGAAGGAAGATATGTGAAGTACAGAGATCTGAAATTCAGATTTGATGTAATAGTGAGTGCGGTTTGGCATAGTTAGAGAAGAGGTAAAATATTATTCTATTAAGTAATGCAAAGATTATTTGGACAGTGTGTTTGGTGATCTTACCGTGAAGCTGTTTGGGCAGTGGGTCCTTCTGTTTTCTATAACTCTTAACCGGGTTAGAATCTTTTAACAGGGATTCAAAATCTCCTAACAGGGATTCATATGTACTAAATGTAATTCATAAGACTCCTAATAGAGTCCATCCTCTCACAAGGAAAATTCATATTAGTGCATCTTTTGTGGGCATCATTCCCACCAGGGTTTACTCTTTGATCAAGAGGTTCCCTAGTCAACATGTCCTGTGTCATTGTGTATGAATATCTTTCTATGGTTGGTAATTATATTGCTTATATGGTTTAATGCTATTGAAGATGATAAAATTTATAATTATATGATAACTAATTAACCCCCCCCTCTCAGTTATCTTGGTGGACTTTACTTTCTAACACTATCTACCCTTGCGTTAGGTGGTATCAGAGTGAGGTGAGATCTAGATCTAGGTTTACAAATCTAGGCTTGAGGGTTCCTTCTTGTCAAATCCTAGTTGAATTGTTGTGGGGTAGCAGATTGTGATCTAGCCTACAATTGTAGAGGGTTTCAAGATGGTTTGTGGGAGGTGAGATGTAGATCCAAGATTGACAGATATGTTGATGCAGATTGCTGTTAGATTGGACGCTGTTGAAATAGCCCAAAGAAGAGGAAGACATCCTGAAGATGTTAGTGATGATGAAATTGAGGAAGAACAAGGTGATTCATAACCTACACCAATAATGGATCAAGGTGAAGAAATATTATTGAAAGCTTTGACAAATCTGAAGTCTACACCACACTTTAATCCTCCCGAGTATGGTGGAAAATTGGATTATGATGAATTGGTGGATCACCGAGATGGAAAAGTACTTTGAGTATGAAAATGTACTTCAGGAAAATAAGGTGAAAATTGTAAGCACAAATTTGAAAAGTCATGCATCCTTGTGGTGGGAACATTTGTAGATAGATAAAGAAAGGAAAGGCAAAGACAAAATCAAGGTATGGAATAAGATGGTGAATAAATTGAAAGGAATTTTTTTTACCTTGTGATTATTAGAAAAAACCTAGTTAGGTGAATGCAAAGTTTGAGGTAGAAAGATAGCTTGGTAAAAGAATATACTTAAGGAATTCTATAGATTAGATATCAGATTTGGACATGATGAAGATGATGTGGAAAAAATTGCTAGATACCTAAATGGTTTGAGAGTTTCCATCCAAGAAGAAATTAGTTTTGTCAAATTGGAGAACATTGAAGAGGCTTATCAATTTGCATTGAAATCGGAGGAGAAATTAAACAAGAAACATGAGCACAAACAAAGAGGTAGAGGTGGTAGATTCCCCAGAGTAAGAGGTAGATCTTATTGTGAAAACAATATATCTGAACCTGAAAAAACAAATCTGGATAAAGGCAAGACCGAGTGGAAAGGTGAAAGTTCAGCTAGAGGAAGAGGCAATAACTACCGAGGTGGTTATAATAGAGGTGGTTTTTGAGGAACTTGTTACAATTGTGGAGAAGAATGACATAGATGATTTGAGTTTACACATGCAAGTAAGAAGGTTGGTAGTAGTAGAAATGATTTGGTGCAAGAAGAGTCACCGAATGAACCTGAGAAGGAAAATAACTTGATGGTAAGGAGAGCACTTTGGAGTGAAAGTAATAAGGAAGATCTGGTAAGGAATTTTTTTTTCAAGACCAGATGTAGAGTTTTTGATGAAGTTTGGAAGGTAATCATTGATAGTGGTAGCTCAGAGAATCTGGCATCTGAGGAAATGGTTACAAAGTTGCAGTTGAAAAGGTTGGAACATCTGAAGCCCTATCAGATTTCATGGATCAAAGATGAGCATACACTCTCGGTAAGTGAACAATGTTATGTGAATTTGAAAATTGAAAAGGACTATGATAAGGTGTCATGTGATATTGTGTGATGCAGAGGTGGTATGGTGGTCTTATTTCTACATTTGATGAGGGACTTCATACAACTTTTCTCCACACATAGCAAGTATGGCTCCAAGGATCATTGCTCTTGATCCAATACACACATTGATCTATCAGAGTGCACAAACCACTTGTGGTGCGACCAACCACTCCACATCATTGAGAAAATTTCATTGTCCCTCAATCCAATCCATGGATCCAACCAAGAAACTATCTCTTATTAAGTGCTCACTAGCCCAATCACTAAAGATATGCCTCCTTGCTGTCTCTGGACAGACCCATACACCAATAAGTATAACTTTTGAATAAGATTTAAATTGCTCAATCAATCTAGTGAGGATGGGTTTCATTAGTTTCTCTCAAACATATTAAAATCTTAGTAAGATCCAATGGTGGAGTTGGTAGATATGGTCCCCGCACTAGGACTAGTTTATTCTAAGACAGTCTTTCATTCACATATGCTTGATTAGAGATCACCTTCTTCTCAATCTGACCTTACTTGCATGTGAAACTTCATTCAAAGAAATCAATGCATAAAATATCTCCTCTCTACATCCCATATCCATCCATGGTAGTGAGGGACCTTTACCAATACACCATTATTTCAAAATAAATGACTATTGCACAAGAACACTATTCAAGAACAATCAACATTTACAAGGTTTGAACACCTTTAAAACTCCCTAAAAATCATTCAAGAGTCAAAATAACTGCATAAAAATTATGGTCTTAGTCCATTTCAATCATATTTTCTCTTCAATTCTTATTTCATGGTAGATCCTCGCATGTTTGAGGACTTTTGTACTTGATTGTAATATCTAGCCTAAATCAAGAAGGCCTTACATCCTGACACGTATGAATCAATTTGAAGATAATATAAGAAAGTGATATGAATTATCTCTCTCAATCTATTGTGTTGTTGCTTCTGCATGTTTTTGAACAAGGTGGATTTGGTTAGGGTGTGCCATTATTGGCCCCTCCTGTCCCCTCTTGCGTTAGGTGGTATCAAAGCAAGGTGAGATCTAGATCTAGGTTTGAAGGTTCCTTCTTGTGAAGCCATAGTTGAATTGTTGTGGGGTAGCAGATTGCAATCTGACTTACAATTATAGAGGGTTTTCAAGATGGTTTGTGGGAGGTGAGATGCAGATCTAGGATTGGCAAACATGTTGAGACAACTTGCTGCTAGATTAGAAGCTATTGAAATAGGCCAAAGAAGAGGAAGACATCTTGAAGATGTTAGTGATGATGAAATTGAGGTAGAACAAGGTGATGTAGAACCTAGACTTGTGATGGATCAGGGTGAGGAAAGATTCTTGAAGGCTTTAGCAAATTTGAAGTCTACACCACACTTCAATCCTCTTGAGTATGGTGGGAAATTGGATTCTGATGAATTGGTGGACTGGATCACCGAGATGGAAAAGTATTTTGAATATGAGAACATACCTGAGAAAAAGAAGGTGAAAATTTCAAGCACGAAGTTGAAAAGTCATGCATCCTTATGGTGGGAACATCTACAGTTGGACAAAAAGAGGAAAGGCGAAGACAAAATCAAGGTATGAAATAAAATGGTGAATAAATTGAAAGGAAAGTTCTTACCTTGTGATTATCAGATTAACCTAGTTAGGCAAATGCAAAGTTTGAGATAGAAAGATAGCTCAGTAAAAGAATATACTGAGGAATTCTATAGATTAGATATCAGATCTAGACATGATGAAGATGATGTGGAAAGAATTGCTAGATACCTAAATGGTTTGAGAGTTTCCATCCAAGAAGAAATTAGTTTGGTCAAGTTGGAGAACATTGAAGAGGCTTATCAATTTGCTTTGAAAGCTGAGGAGAAATTGAACAAGAGACATGAGAAAAGAAAAAGAGGTCGAGGTGGTAGATTCCCTAGAGGAAGAGGTAGATCTTATGGTGAAAAAAATAGATCTGAACCTCAAAAAAGACAAATGTGGATAAAGGCAAGGCCGAGTGGAAAGGTGAAAGTTCATCTAGAGGGAGAGGTAGTAACTACCGAGGTGGTTATAATAGAGGTGGTTTCCAAGGAACTTGTTACAATTTTGGAGAAGAAGGACATAGATCATTTGAGTGTACACATGCAAGTAAGAAGGTTAGTAACAATCAGAATGCTTTGGTGCAAGAAGAATGAACCTGAGAAGGAAAATAACTTGATGGTAAGAAGAGAACTTTGGAATGAAGGTAAAAAGGAAGATCCAGTAAGGAAAAGTTTGCTCAAGACCAGATGTAGAATTTCTGATAAAGTTTGGAAGGTAATCATTAACAGTGGTAGCTTAGAGAATCTGGCACCTAAGGAAATAGTCACAAAGTTGCAGTTGAAAAGGTTGGAACATCCAAAGCCCTATCAAATTTCATGGATCAAAGATGAGCATACACTCTTGGTAAGTGAACAATGTTATGTGAATTTTAAAATTGGAAATTACTATGATAAGGTGTTATGTGATATCATGCCTATGGATTGTTGTCATTATTAAGAATAACTATCTATAATACAACTGAGAGGGGGGGTGAATTAGTTGTATAACAAAATATTAAAATTTAAACTTTAAGCTCCATAATATCAGATCCAATGAACACAATTATTGCCAACACAATAACATAATATTTTAGTTTTGGGGAAACCCTATTAAAGGTAAAAACCCCGGTGGGAATTAGCACCCACAAATGATGTACTAAGAGTATAGTAATCCTTGTTAGAAGATATAGCCCTGTTAGGAGCTTATTTAAACATTATAGTACATAGTCCTTGTTAGAGAACATAACCTATTAGGAGTCAAGAACAAAAGAGAGGGCCGACTACCCAAGGCTCACTACCCAAAGAAGGTTAAATCCACCTTCAGAACTCACTAAATTGCGACAAGTGTATATAAAGAAATACACAATCTTTTGAACTATTTGTTAGAAACTATCTTTGCTTGATCAGTTCCAATGAAGTCCACTAGTAAACCTCTGCTCTACATACAATAGACACAAGCTCACAAATTTTCCAACTTCTTTTTATTATCTATATGCCATCCATAGGTTTTCCAAAGAAAATACCTTTTATTTATACCTTATTATAATTTACCATGATCAGGTCGGCCCATGAGGCTTTCCTAATTAAAAAAAATTACATAAACCCTTGCTAAGATACAAATAGTATCTAAAACAAGTTTATACTGATTACATTACAAAAATTAAGGACTGACATCCTTAATTTATGCTTGCCAAACAAAACACATGCTTCATTCCCTGAGTCAGCTTCAAAAAACCATTGCCAAAGCACACACCATAGATGATGTCACCAATCATTCTGTACCTTGCACTGACCAATGAACATCCTTTAGTACCCTATCCATCAACCTTCAAGTTCACATACCTTGAATCCAAATCCTCTGAAAGATATACCATAAACCAAGAGACTAACTCTGTCAATTCTCATTGTCATAGTCCAGTGACCATTCTTTACCAAAATAGCTATAACTCTCTCAATATAAAACATATAATGATGTGATCTTAGATATAAGATCACAACATCTACCTGAACTCTTATCTAGCTTCACATCATCTAAAACATCCATACAATATCTGTACACTTTGATTATCGGTTTGTTTTCTTCATAGAAACATATGTTGACATCAATGACAAAACACAAATGACAATAGTATGAGTTCCATTCAGTAATGTAGTGATTAAACATATTAAATGTCTTAATCACCTCCCATGTATTAACAATATCCAACATTCTCCCCCTTTGGCATTGATGTCAACATATGGAAAAATCTTATCCCAAAGTTATATCAATCCAAAGTCTTGCAACCAAACAATCTTTTCATACAATAGGGATTTTCTCATAGCAACACTCCCCCTTTGAAAAGAATGGAAAAGGGTGCCATGAGGCTTTGGTTTCCTTCATAGATAAAATTTCTTCCATGATCACTCCCCCTAAGGAGTAGATCCTTGCATCCAATCCAGATAATGATAAGGCTTTGAATACCTCTTGACTGATGCATCTCTACATCATTTGGTTCTGACTAGGAGGGGCTTGAACCCCTAGCATACTTCTGAGATATTCAAAGGTATATTTTAGTAGTGGCTTTGTGAAAATGTTTGCAATCTACTCTTTTGTACTGATATATTCTAGTTTGATTTCCTTTTCTACCACCTTGTCTCTCAAGAAGTGATACTTGATAGAAATGTGTTTAGTTTTAGAGTGCATCACCAGACTCTTTGACATATTTATTGTACTGGTGTTATCACAATGGATAACCAAAGGCTCATCAAAATTTATTCTAATTTTTGTCAACATTTATTTCATCCAAATAATTTGAGTGTAGTTTATAGCAGTAGCAACATACTCTAATTTAGTAGTAGATTGTGCTATACAATCTTGTTTCTTACTTAGCCAAGAAACCAACTTTTTCCCAAGGAAAAATGCACCACCACTGGTACTTTTTCTTGATGAACTACAATTGATTGAGAACCTGATTGGAGAAATTTAAGTGATTAGTGATCACCGAGCACTGAGCCATTATGTAAGATAATTGAATCAATTTTATGTTGTCATTGATGTCAACTTGTTTTGACAGTACTTATCATGGAGTTGAAAACATCTAACACATCTGTAGAAGAGAAGAGAAAGATGAAGAACTAAGATATCTACATGGAGGAAGATGGATATGACAGATGAGGATAAGGAATACTCTTGGTAATTTATTGATGAGTCTATGACTTCATATTGTTGACTTGACTATGTTGCGTTAATCTATTATGAAGTTGGGAGAAAAATGTTACAAAGCAGTGTGGTTGGTTAATGAAGCATTCTAGTATACACCAAGCAGTGTAGTGTATACTGAGCATAGTATAAATTGAGCTTGTGTTCACTAACACATTTCATTGTTAATTGAGTATGGACAAAAGAACTAAATGATTAGTTTAGCCGACAAAAGTTGATGAGCTGTAAAGTACCTCATGATCAGAGTGAAAAAGATAAAGTTTGTTATGAGATCAATGGCTAGAAAAATTCAAGGAAGATCTAAAGGACATAATTGACATGTGTTACTGACACATCAGCCAAGGAAGGTTTAAGCGAAAAAATCAACGAAGGAGATTAAGCAAAAAAATCTGATGGATGAAAAGAAAATGGTTTACTTCTCTATTTAAGAGACTAGGGTTTCATTATGAAACTCATGCCAGAGAAAAGAATACTATAGAGATATCATGTGAACAAGCTTTACACATGCCTAATCAAATTGGTTAAGGAGAACTGAACTATAGAGATTATTGAGCATCAGAAAGCTATAACTAAGAGACAGTAAGTTACTGAATATTGTTGAACAGAATTGATATATTGATCAGAGGATTTGAATGAGCATAACATAGATCTGTACATCTACAAATCAAGTTGTATTGTAATTAGATCACCTGCTGTTACAGTTTAACCATTGTAATTAGATAAATCTCTTAACCAAGTAGATTAGAAAGTCTTGTAATGCCATTCATAGAATGTACATTTGTTATCTTGTCAACCCCATAGTTTATGTTGGTTGGATGATAACGGTTAGTGTTAAATCCTCTAACAAGGTCACACCTTACAGTGTGTTTTGTAACCTTTAACAGGGTTGGGTCTTCACCGACCTCACTTCAGAAGAGTGAACAATTTTTGGGTTGTTGGTCCTAGGTGGTTTTTCTATTTACATGGTTTCCATGTTAAATATCTTGTGTTATGTGTTGATTGTGATGATTGTTGGATATCATACTTGACATGTTGCATATTTTATTTAATTGGTAGTTACTATAAGTTATTAATTGGTAATTGGTAAAAGCACATATAGTTTACTATTTTATGTTTCTGAGCTGCAAAAATTTGTTTAAATTGTTTTTGGAAATATATTTTGTATTTGGGACTATGGATAACTGATTCACCCCCCTCTCAGTTATTCTAACAATTGGTATCAGAGCGTATTGGTTTCTTGGAATAGAGTTTTAAGGACTTTAGCATAAAGATCACAAAATGTATAAGAGGGATGTGCCAAAGCTAAGCAAGGACAAATTTACAATATGGCAAAGCCGAATGAAACTGCATATATCTGGAATTGGGAAATCTACCCTCACACTATTAGAGAATGGCTACATTGCACCACCCACTGGACCTTTGACTCTTGATCAACTAAGAGATAGACATGAGCATAACATTACTATGATGGAGATTGTTGCTGCTCTGACAGATGCTGAGTTTGAAGATATTAAAGATTGCACTACTGATAAGGATATTTGGGATAAACTTTCTCAAGTTTATAGTGGTGATACAAATGTCAAGAGAGCCAGAGCTGAAAGTTTAAGAGGAAGATTCCATGATATGAAGATGAAAGAAGGAGAAAACATTGTCCAGTACACAAATTGAATAAAGGAGGTAGTTCATGCTATCAGAGCATCTGATGGAGTTATTGATGAAGATACTATGGTAAGAAAAATTCTAAGGACTTTATTACCTATTTATGCCATCAGAATATCTGCAATTCATGAAAATATGTCAGCACCTAATAGTACTCTCACTCTTGATAATCTAATTGGAAAGCTAACAACTTTTGAATTGAAAAACTATGATAATAGTGTTGTATCAATTGTTGAATCTAATTTTATGACTTCTCTAAAGATTGGTAAGTCTAGTAGTAGAAATAATAAGGATGATAGTGATAGCAATACTGATGATGAACTTGATGAGCTTGAAGCTCTTATGGCCAGGAGATTACCTAAAGGAAAAGGTAGATATAGAGGCAAATTACCTTTAGCATCTTTTAACTACAAAGAGGTTGGTCATATTGCTACTAGATGTCCAAATAGGAAGGAAGATGACAGAAACAAGGATTGATCTGGTGAAGGAAGCTATGGGAGAAGAGGCAATAGAAGTTACCGACACCACAACAGAGACAACTGAGACAACAATGATAAAGGCAAAAAGGTATGTTACATTGCACAAGAAAATGAATCAGATTCTGATTCAGATGATGATGTAGAGGTAGTATTTGTTGCTATGAAGGATGATTTTGAGGAAGAAGAAAGGTATGTAGAAATAACACTGATTTCTAAGGTTAATAAAAATGATACATGGATCATAGATAGTGGCTGTACACATCACATGACTGGTGATGAAGAAACATTTAATCATCTTGAGCAATATAATGGAGGATCTATAAAAATGGGTAATGATACACCTTGTATGGTTAGAGAAAAGGGATCTTTGCTAATAAATGATAGAATCCAATGTGATAATGCTTATTGGGTAGAATGACTAAACTATACTTTGCTAAGTATGGCACAACTGAACAATTCAAGTCACTAAGTAGCTTTTGAGAGCAAGAAAGTAAAAATATTTGATGATGGAGGAAGACTTGTTGGAACAAGAGCACAATCGAAAGGTAACTTGTTTTATCTTGATAATGTAGAGTCTTCTTGTTTAATGATGAAAAATGAAGATGCTTGGTTATGACATAAAAGGTTATGTCATGTAAAATTTGATAACATGATTAAGATTAGTAAAAAAAAAAAGGTTAGAGGTTTGCCTAACTTATCTAAGCTTGATCATGTTATGTGTCATGAATGTCAGAAAGGTAAAATGACAAAATCTAGTTTCAAAAGAAAAGATTATTCAACAAAGAAAATAGTTGAGTTAGTTCACACCAACTTGTGTGGTCCCATAAGAACTTAGAGCTATTATGGTGATATATATTTCATTCTTTTTGTTGATGATTATACTAGATTGATGACTGTCATGTTCTTGAAAGAAAAATCAGAGGCATTTAAGATGTTCAAGTAGTATAAAGCAAAAGTAGAGAAAGAGACTGATAAAGAATTGAAATGCTTAAGATCTGACAAAGAAGGTGAATTCATTTCCAATGAATTTACTAACTTTTGTAATGAGCATGGTATAAAAAGAAAGGTCTTTGCATTGAGAACACCTCAACAGAATGGAATTGCTGAAAGGAGGAATAGGTCAATAGTTGACTATGCAAGGACACTGATGATAGAGAAAAATGTTTCTTAGACATACTAGAGAGAGGAAGTTAGCACATCTGTTTATGTTTTGAACTGAGTACAGTTGAAGAAGGACACTAACAAAATACCCTATGAGTTATGGCTTGGACACAAACCCATTGTGATTTATTTCAAAATTTTTGGAAGTAAATGCTTTATTATGAAAGATGAAAGAAATGGAAAGTTTGACTCAAAAGGTGATGAATGGATATTTCTTAGATATTCCACTAAAAGAAAAGCATACAAGTATCTAAATAAATTTACCAATAAAATGATAGAAAGTGCTAATGTCAGGGTTGATGAGTTTGATGACAAAAATGCAGAAGAAAGCACAAAGGAATTGGAAGACTACGGTAGATTCACATACATTGAACATATAGAGTATCTATCGAAGCCATAGATAGTGACAACCGGTCAGCAGGAAAACAACACCGAGTAACAAGAAAGAGAAATTGACGAGCAGGAAAGACCTACCATGCAAGAAAATGAATCTGAATAGGATGAAAATGAAAGAAGAGATCAGATACTGGCAAGATTTTTCAGAAGACACTATCTTGAGAACTAAATCATTGGTGACAAGCAAGCTGGCATACAAATGAGAAGTAAGTCAAGACAAGATACATGCTTAGTTTGTGAATATGAACTGAAGAATGCTAAAGTTGCATTGGAGAATGAAGTGGATAAATGCAATGAATGAAGAGATTAAATAGAAAGACATGGACCTTAGTACCCAGACCTAAGGATAAGAATGTTATTGGTACTAAGTGGATCTTCAGAAACAAGATGAATGAAAATGGAGAAGTTACAAGGAATAAAGCCAGACTAGTTTGCAAGTGGTATGCACATGAGGAAGGAATTGACTATGGTGAGACCTTTGAACCTATTGCTAGACTAGAATGAGTTTTAATGTTACTGGCTTATGTAGCACATAAGAAATTTAAATTTTATCAAATGGATGTTAAGTCTGCATTTCTGAATGGGATACTTGAAGAAGAAGTCTACATAGAACAACTAGAAGGGTTCGTAGATCCAGACAAGAAAGATATGGTATGTAGATTACATAAATATTTGTATGGTTTGAAGCAAGCACTAAGAGCCTGGTATGAAAGGCTGGATACTTATTTTTTAAGTATTGGATTTGTTAGAACTAGTGAGAACAAAAATTTGTATATGAAAGGAGATACTGATGATACTATTCTTATTGCTGAAATATTTGTGGATGATAACGGTTGCTAACGTGATCTAGAGGTTGCATCAGCCTAATCTTATTAGAAGATCATTCATGTTGATGCAACATAGCTCACACTTTGGATTTTTGTCTAAGTTCGTGAAAGATTTGAGAAACCAGTGGCATAATTAGTATTCTAAGATATAGTAAATGCATGGGACAATAATGAGTTAATTGGCTACTACAAAGCTGTATGTTTATTTATTTCTTTGGAAATTTTGTCAAAGGGAGAGATAAAAAATATGATAACCGAGGAGAATACATGAACATCTATCTTAGGGAGAGACAATCTAAGAAGATAAAGGGAGAGATAAACAGAAGGAACTTGAGAGCTATTAAAGATCATATCTACAAAAGATAGTCTGCATTTGCAATGCTATTATGTAATGTAGTGATTAAACATATTAAGCTAGGGAGAGCTTATCGAGCTACAACATTTGTTTACAGAGTTTTAGAATACATGTTTGGTATGTGTATGGTATACTTCATATTGCTTGAGTTGCCATCAATGCCAAAGGGAGAGATTGATGAACTACAACTAATTGAGACTCTGATTGGAGAACTTCAAGTGATTAGTGATCACTGAGCATTGAACTGTTATGTAAGATAATTGAATCAGTTTTATGTTGTCATTGATGTCAACTAGTTTTGACAGTACTTATCATGGAGTTGCAAACATCTAACACATCTATAGAAGAGAAGAGAAAGATGAAGAACCGATATATCTACATGGAGGAAGATGGATATGACAGATGAGGATAAGGAATACTCTTGGTAACTCATTGATGAGTTTATGACTTCATATTGTTGACTTGATTATGTTGCATTAATCTATTATGAAGTTGGGAGCAAAATGTTACAAAGCAGTGTGGTCGGTTAATGAAGCATTCCAGTATAAACTGAGTAGTGTAGTGTATACCGAGCATAGTATAAACTAAGCTTGTGTTCACCGATGCATTTCTTTATTAACCGAGTATGGACAAAAAAACTAAATGATTAGTTTAGCTGACAAAATTTGATGAGCTATAAAGTACCTCATGATCAGAGTGAAAAAGATAAAGTTTGTTATGAGATCAATGGCTAGAAAAATTCAAGGAAGATCTAAAGGACATAATTAAAATGTGTTATTGAAACATCAGCCAAGGAAGGTTTACGCGAAAAAATCAGAGAAGGAGATTATGTTAGAAATAGGGAATACTAAGAGGGGGGGGGGGGGGGGGGGTGAATCAGTATTCTACAAACTTTATCTTTTTCCCAATTATGGATATAATAGATTATCTTTATACATGCATAACATAAGAAGCTAAACAATATGCATAGCAATTAAAATAAAGAACTCATAACACATGATATGTTCTCGAGGAAACCCTAGCCAAGGGAAAAACCTAGTGGGGATGATACCCACAAAGATCCACTAATAAAAAATATCTTATTAAGGATGTTGATCTTGTTAGGAGTCTATTAAAAACATATAGTGTATTAGTCCTGATTAAGGGACTATAGGCCTTGTTAGAAGCCTCAACCCTGTTAGGAGTTGTCAATACAAAATCTGATTACCAGATGAGCCCACTGCCAAAACAAGTAATGTATAATGTATACTTATTAAAAAAATGGATTAAGGTACATAACCTTATGCTGCTTGCATCTGTATCTTTTCATTGCTCTTACATTCACATCATTACAATATTACACATCTTCTCTTCTTCTTACAATTTACAATTACATATATACAAGTTATTAAAGATAATAACTTTACATGGTCAGCTTCCATATATCTTTATCCAAGAGTTAAAATATAGGATTTCATCCCTTTATATTGTTAAGTCATTATTTTGATAAAAAAAATAATCCCTTAACTCTTTACCAATTCTGCCTTCATATTCTATCCTGTCGGCTTAACACTGTCTTCGGTAAAACTATCATAAATAATTCTGTACATGTCATACTGACTTGCACTCTAATATTGGTCATCATTAGTCATCATAGAGTCTATGTTCAAGTGCACAAGCACTGAACTTACTCCAGTCAATGTCACAAACACAAATTGTATCCTGGTGCACTGGTGAAAACACTGTCTGACACAGACAAATTTGCAATGCGCTCTGCTATACTTTCTCTCAGTCCTGTGTGATCTTCATGTGGATCATATGTTTCCATAATGAAAACATCTATGTACTCACTTCAGCCAAATTTCCAACAATCTCCCCCTTTGTCATTGGTGGCAACATATGAGAAAATTGGCTAAGTGTACAAGTCAAAATCTCAAAATTGTATCAAAACTATGGCCATAGTATAGAATATGTATACTATCCTTATAACTCCTAAAAATATAAACTCTAATACAATGCTCCCCCTAAGAGTATCAATCCTTAGCAAATATATCAATTTTTTGCTTTAATATCTCTCCCCCTTTGACAACAATGACAAAATAAGGTAGGGAGGATTACAAAATTGTATCCCAAAAAAAATATTATACCTTCATTTTCTTATTGCAAAGCCAATAGGCTTGCAACACAATCTACAAAATCAGCTTTCATAGCTTGTATCTCCTTTTCCCATGAATTCTTGATGGAATCTACCACATTGAGTAATGTGCTGAGTCCATAAGCTGCTATTTGACAAGCTTGGAGGTTGTCAAATTTGAATTTCTGAAAGGATGTCTTAGTTGTAAGACAGTCTTCTAACTACTCTTCAATGATACTCAACTTCATAGAGATGTGTTCTCTCAAAAGAGTGAGTCTCCTCATTTTTTTGTTCCTCTCATCTTGTAATATTCTTATTTCATCATAAAGCTTCCAAATTTTCTTTTTAGAATCACATACCTTCACATTAGGTCTAGAAAGAAGGTTACATTCATTCTGAATCTTAGCTTCCTTCAACTTGATCTTCTGTTCTTCTTCTGCTATCAAAATCTTAGGTTTTGTACACTATATGTACAAGGATTTTCCTGTCTCCAAATGTTTCCTCAAGTTCTTGATACAAATATCAAGATTGCTAATATCATTCCTAATATTTTGACTGATGTTCAAAAGCATTTCAGCTTCATAAGCTACTTGAGCTCTCACTTTTGCAATATTAGATAGGTTAGTGAATTCATTGTCAAAAGTGCTCATTACCTTCTTAGCTTTCTCCAAAGGGTCTACCTCTATGATTTGTGTAGTTACAATGCTTTGTCACTTCTCAGTAAGGTCCTTCAGACTTCCTTCAAGATTCTTCACTTTCTTGTTCTTGCCAATGATTTTATTCAAAGAAGTGATCAGTTCCAACTGATCATCATCATCAACTTCCTTTCCTAAATCTTCAAACAAAGATCCAATTTCTTTCTTCTTTCCAGTTTCAAGAGTAAGACTGATGTCTTCTATGGTAGGAATGGGTGCTTGAATCTCAGTCTCCTTAGGTTCTTCACTAATAGATTTAGTCTTGTCTACTTCTTCAGTTCTATCCGGTTCATCAAGAGTCGAATTGTCAACAATGTTTGCTAAGTTCTTGAGTACATTGTCATCAGTATCCAAGGTGACCTTAGTAACTTCTATATTCATAGTTTCATCTTCAATGTTAATAGCTGAAGGAGAAGGAATATCCTCTTGTTCAGCTTCAACTACTTGCTCTACTGCAACCAATGTCTCTCCAACATTTTTTGCCATGACCTTGATTATTGCCCGCTCTGCATCTGAATTAACTTCTTCATATCTGCCTCCCATAATCAAAATGGTTCTCCTTTTGGTTCTCAAATGGGTTCTTAAGGCCTTCAATATCTATTCCAAGCGTTCATCATCTCTCACATCACAAAGCTTCTTCACAAGATTCTTTCTGATATTAGTGTCTTCTTCAATTGCTCTCTGCTTTCTATTTAGTAGTTTGGTATACAACTCATTAGGTATTTGACCTTGAATAGAATCAAATTTCTTGTTTGCCAAAATCATATGCTTCATAATAGCATTCTCCAAGTTAAGTCTTTCTGAATAATCATAAAGACTGTAGTACTTGTTCATTCTGGTAAAGTCTCCATTTTCAATAATCTACTCTTTAAGCTTTTCAACTTTAGGTTCCCAAGATTTCTTCTTAACTATAGTGTCATCACTTTTTACTTCTGTAATTACTCTTGGTACTGGTTCAACTATAGTCTTCTATATCTTTTCTAGTCCAGTAGCAATTTCTTTCATTCTCTTGCTAGCTGTGGAGGAAGTGGATCTAGTTGTTACTTGTACCTTTTCTGGTTCCTCTACTTTCACCTTGACTTGTGTAGGTTCTTGCTGTGCTGCATTGGATGACAAGGGTGGTACAATCAAGACTTCTTTCTATCCAATATCCCTGATTACTGCTACTATCTATTTTTCTATTAAGAATTCTTGTTCTGACATTCCTGTATCTTTCAATATTCTCCTGATAGTGCTGTCAACTTTCTTCTTAGATTGCTTCTCTTCAATTATAGCTTTTTCTGAGTTGAAGTTCTCTTCAAAAGTTCCAAAACTGCTACACTGAGTGTCCAATTTACTTTTAAGTAATCTTCCAACATATTCTTCTATTTCAACCTTAGATATCTCATAGCCAAGAGGGTCTATGAACTCAATTCTAGGTTCCACTACTTCAATATAGGTAAAGTCAGTGTCAACCATAAAACATATATCATTCTTATACTTCTTCACAAGTGACTATGGAATTCTTGATCTGCTAGTTACCATGTTCTGAAATGTCTTCACTACTAATATAGCACTCTCATTTACTTTGTCAATAACATGTCTCAAATATACTGTATTTATCCTTTCCATAGCAGTTTGTCCATCATTCCAATCATGTGCAATGGTGTATGGAAATATTCTCAGTGAGTGGAAAAACATGTATGTAATTAAGGATGAAAATCTAAATTGTGCATACTTAGATTTCTTTATCTTCTCCAAGTTTTCAAACAGTTGAATTCTCATAATTTCACACATATCAACTGGTACTTTGTCAACACACATTAAATAGGTAATATGCACCATTCCAACTGCCATATCATCTTCTCTAGAATTTGCACAAAACTTATTTGTTAGGTACTTGCATAAATATCTAACATCATGTTGTTTGATCTTGCTAATCATAATTCCTCTGCCATTTTAGGATGAACCTGTGTTGTCTATAACTATTTTTCTCATTTAAAGGAATAGCACCAACTTTAGATAAACCTGTGACTTCATGAATCAAGTAAGTTGTAATGTCTGTCACTCTATCCTCTAGCCAAAACTTTCATTGTGAATTCTGCTCAGAATAATCTTAGTGCATTCTTCATTGTCAAACTCATACTTCAAAGCATACTGAACAATCTCATTATCTTTCAAATGTTCATATCCTTATTTTAATGACATATCCTGATTGTAAATGTTCATATGTTCATTGGTAAAATCACTATCACTGACAATTTTTAACTTGCATCCAAGATAACTTCTCACATTTTCTAAGCGCAAAACTCCATCTGGTACGGATGATAATGCTAACCTAGGATCATCTTCTTCCAAGGGTTCTACTAGTTCCTTCTTCATTCTAGGTCTATTCTTATCTTTGATATTGTGAATTAAGGATACATCCATGACTATCTCAAATTCCTTATACCGATTCAAAGATCTGTCAAGATAAATACCTTAAGTTCACAATTTTAGGGCTTTCGTAGATTCGACACTCAAATCTTTCACCAAATCACTGCAAAATGCTTCCAATCTCTATTCTTTGCTCTCCTAAACACTTCAATTAACTTTGATAATCAAATAAAATTGATCATAACCTTTTATTACTTCAATCTCACTTAGATCTGACATCACATTCAATTCTTTTGCCGCTTCTTTCCAAAAAGCTATTTCTACTATCTTGCAAAAGTTAAAACTTCTTGCGATCTCACAAAACATAATATTTTCTTTTGCGCTCTTAACCATAGCATTAGTACATCATAAACTACCTTACATTAACTACACAAGACTTAATTCTTCAAAAATCTACTTCTACACTAATTCTAAGTTCCTAATCTACTGTAATTTTCATAAATTAAGTGCTTATAGATAGGTCAGGTAAGGATTCATTCTTACCACTTGAGACTTCACCTTTCTGATTACCTTCAATGTTGAATATGTCTCCTTGATCTATACCTTTAACAAACTTCACTTCATCTGCATTACTACAACAACCTTTCTGTCTGTTACCTGCATCTTCATTACTTCTTGCATGATTTCTAGGGTTAGGGTTAGGATGAAAAACTCCATTGTTCATTCTGCAAAACCTTGCTATATGTCTAATCTTGTTACATATTTGACAAACAATTCCATTGTTCCCATATCTTGGTCCTTGTTGATTGATTTGTTATTTGCAGTTTCTAGCAATGTGTCTAATCTTGTTGCATCTATAAGATACTACTTCATTTCTTCTGTTCATATCTTCAGTAGGTCTCTTATCTGCATTGTTAGTATTCCTAAACATTCTACTACCATAATTATTCTCAATAACTTTAGGTCTTCTAGATTCAATAGCTCTATGTCCAAAACCATGACAATTATAACAATAACCATTAAGAGGTTTAAATTGTTTACCTGTGCAATCTCTCTTCATGTGACCAATAGTATTACAACCAAAACATCTACCTTTGAATTCTCTTTTGTCCTCAGATTTGTTGATCTCATCTGACTTCTTCTTATCTATGCTTTCAAATTCTTTCAGATCTGGTTCCTTGCTTTCATCATTCATTTTGAATATATTAAATCCAAGTCCAATCTTATCATAGGATGGTTTTCCATAAGATACTTTTTCATTGATCTTCTCACTATTTGAATATAGCCTTTCAAGTTGTTGTTTGGATTGAGTCAATTCACCTTTCACAATCTTATTGTATTTCTCAAGTTCTACATGTCGCAAGTTTACTTTCTCAAATTCAGATGTTACTTTGCCAAGTTTAGATTTTAATTCTTCATTTTCAATCTTCAACCTTTCATTCTCAGATCTCAGATTTGCTTCATTTTTTTCATTTCCATCTTTCAAACTAAGCTTCAGATTTGCTATCTTCAGTTCATGCTTAAGGATCACATTTTCTTTTTCTAAATTTTCATCACAATCTTCAATAAGAATTTTGGATTCCTTTTCATATTTCAAATCTTCTGCCTTGTTTTTTAGTTTCTCAATAAGGTTCTTTGCATCATCATATTTCCTTTTTAGAGTGTTTCTTTCATCAGTAAGCATATCAATATGTTCAAGAGCTTCTTCAAGATTTTTCCATAGTTGATCCATATCCATAGAGATCTTACTCAAGCTGCTAGGCTTTCCTTGAATGATTCTTCTCTGAGTAACTAAGCTCTAATACCAATTGTTAGAAATAGGGAATATTGAGAGGGGGGGGGGTGAATTAGTATTCTACAAACTTTATCTTTTGCCCAATTATGGATATAACATATTATCTTTATACATGCATAGCATAAGAAGCTAAACAATATGCATAGAAATTGAAATAAAGAACTCATAACACATGATATGTTCTCGAGGAAACCCTAGCCAAGGGAAAACCCTAGTGGGGATGATACCCAAAAAGATCCACTAATCAAAAGTATCTTGTTAAGGATGTTGACCCTGTTAGGAGTCTATGACAAGCATACAGTGTATCAATCCTGATTAAGGGACTATAGGCCTTGTTAGAAGCCTCAATCCTGTTAGGAGTTGTCAATACAAAATCTAATTACCAGATGAGCCCACTGCCCAAACAAGTAATGTACAATGTATACTTATTAAAAAAATGGATTAAGGTACATAACCTTATGCTGCTTGCATCTGTATCTTTTTGCTGCTCTTACATTCGCATCATTACAATATTACACTTCTCTTCTTCTTACAATTTACAATTACATATATACAAGTTATTAAAGATAATAAATTTACATGGTCCACTTCCATATATCTTTATCCAAGAGTTAACATCTAGGATGTCCTTCCTTTATATTGTTAAGTCATTATTTTGATAAAAAAAATAATCCCTTAACTCTTTACCAATTCTGCCTTCATATTCTATCCTGTCGACTTAACATTGTCTTCGGTAAAACTATCATAACTAATTCTGTACATGCCATATTGACTTTCACTATGAGATGGGTCATCATTAGTCATCATAAAGTCTATGTTCAAGTGTGCAAGCACTGAACTTACTCCAGTCAACGTCGCAAACACAAACTGTATCCTGATGCACTGGTGAAAACACTGTCTGACACTTAGAAAAATTTGCAATGTGCTCTGCTATACTTGCTCTCAATCTTGTGTGATCTTCATGTGGATCATATGTTTCCATAATGAAAACATCTATGTACTCACTTCAGCCAAATTGCCAACAGATTAAGTAGCAAAATCTGATGGATGAAAAGAAAATGGTTTACTTATCTATTTAAGAGACTAGGATTTCATTATGAAACTCATTCTAGAGGAAAGAATACTACAGAGATATCACGTGAATAAGATTTACACATGATTGATCAAATTGGTTAAGGAGAACTGAACTGTAGAGATTACTGAGTGTCAGAAAGCTATAACTGGGAGACAATAAGTTACTGAATATTGTTAAACATAATTGATATATTAAGTAGAGGATTTGAATGAGAATAACATAGATCTATACGTCTGCAAATCAAGTTGTATTGTAATAAGATCAAATGCTATTATAGTTTAACCATTGTAATTAGATAAATCTCTTAACCGAGTAGACTAGAAAGTCTTGTAATGTCATTCATAGAATGTACATTTGTTATCCTATCAACCCCATAGTGAATGTTGGTTGGATGATAATGGTTAGTGTTAAATCCTCTAACAAGGTCACACCTTATAGTGTGTTTTGTAACCTTTAATAGGGTTGGGTCTTCACCAACCTCACTTCAGAAGAGTGAACACTTTTTGGGTTTCCGGTCTCAGGTGGTTTTTCCCTTTACAGGGTTTCCATGTTAAATCTCTTGTGTTATGTGTTGATTGTGATGATTTTTGGATATCATACTTTACATGTTTCATATTTGATTTGATCGGTAGTTACTATAAGTTATTAACTTGTAATCGATAAAAGCATAGAAAGTTTACTATTTTATGTTACCGAGTTGCAGAAATTTGTTTAAATTGTTTTTGTATATACATTTTGTATTTGGGACTGTAGATAACTGATTCACCCCCCTCTCAATTATTCTAACATTTTTGTCATCAATATTTCATACCCAATCACCATTAGTATAAGCATGAAGTTCAAAGCTATCATTTCTGTCATACCATAAGCCATAATCTATGGTTCCTCTTAGATACCTTAGTATCCTTGTCACATCAGCTAGATGTGTTTCTTTGGGCTCTACCTGATATCTAGCCACAATTCCAACAACATTAGCAATATCTAGTCTGGTGTGAATCAGATATTGTATTTCTCCAACCATTGATCTATAGAAAGTTTGAAAAATACACTTTGATTCATCATCAATCATTAGCTTGTTGCCAGTTACCATAGGTGTTCCTACTAGTTTACAATCTTCCATTCCAAATTTCTTAAGAAATTCTTTGAGATACTTGGTCTGAGAAATGAAAGTACCATTCTCATTCTGAGTTATTTGCAATGCAAGAAAGAATTTCATTTCACTTATCATGGACATCTCAAATTCACTTTCCATTTCTTTAGAAAATTTCTTACATAGATCATCATTACCTCCAAAGATAATGTCATCCACAAATACTTCTACTACCAGGATTCCATCTTCAATAGTTCTTAAATACAAATTACTATCCACATTACCTTTTCTAAATCCAAGCCCAAGTAGATACTTATCTACCCTTGCATGCCAAGCCCTAGGAGCTTGCTTCAACCCATACAGAGCTTTCTTCAATTTGCACACCATGTCTTTATCTTCACATAGGGGAAATCCATATGGTTGTTCTATATAGACTTCTTCTTCAAGATCTCCATTCAAGAATGCAAATTTAACATCCATCTGATACACTTTGATGTTTTTATGTGCAGCATAAGATAGGAACAATCTTACTACCTCTATTCTAGCAATAAGAGCAAATATTTCTTCAAAGTCAATTCCTTCTTGCTGTGAGTATCCCTTACATAATAGTCTTCTTTGTTCCTTACAACAGTTCCTTCTTCATCAATTTTGTTTCAATAAACCCATTTTGTTCCTATTACATCTTTATTTTTAGGTCTAGGAACCAATTCCCAAGTATTATTCTTCTTTATCTAATCCAATTATTCTTTCATAGCATTTATCCAAGATTCATCTTTAAAGGGTTCATCTGTAGTTTTTGGCTCAACTTGAGAAATCAAACAAATTTCTTCTCTAACTTTTTATCTAGTTAGCACTCCCTGACTGGTATTGCCAATAATTTGATTTTTAGGATGGTTATGTTTTACATACCTTGGATTTTTAGGAGTCTTAGTAGTCTTGCTTGTACCAACATCACAAGCCTATTTTTCACTTTCTTCCTCAACAAGTTCTTCTTCTTCTACAATAGTAGTGGTTTCTTTCATCTTTAAAATCTGATTACTGTCATACATGCTTTCTTGTATCTGAAACTTCTCATCTATTCTCACATTGTTTCTTTCAATCATCTTCCTCAAACTTAGATTGAAACATTTGTAAGCCTTACTTTTAATAGAGTAACCATGGAAGATCCCTTCATCACTTCTAGCATCAAACTTCCCTATCTCATCATCCCTTTTGATATAACATTTACTACCAAATATTCTAAAATATTTTACAGTAGGAGTATGATCAAACCATAGTTCATAGGGAGTCTTACTTGTACCTTCTCTGATTTGAATTATGTTCAATGTGTATACTTCTATTCCAACATCCTCTGTCTAATGTACATGATATACATTTCCTTCAATCAACATTATCCTAGTAGCATCAAGTATAGTCCTGTTTCTTTTCTCTGCTATCCCATTCTATTATGGAGTCCTAGGAGTAGATGTTTGTCTCTTTATCTCATGCTCTTCGTAATATGAATTGAATAAGTCCAAATTAAATTCTCTAGCTCTGTCTGATCTTAAACACTTGATCTTTAAACCTGATTCATTTTCTACTTTTTCTTTGAACAACTTGAATTTATCAAATAATTCTGATTTTTCTCTTAAATAAGAAACCCACATCATTCTAGAAAAGCCATCAACAAAGAGTATGAAATACCTTTCACCATAGTATGAATTTGTTCTTGTAGGCCCACATAGATCTATGTGTACCAAATCCAACTTTCCTTCTGATGTATATAATTTTCTTTTTGACGCAGTCAAGGGATGGTGGATCCAATTAAGGACAGTCCAAAGCTTCTAGCTTCATAAAAACACAACAAAATAACACAACACAACAATTATTTCAACCAAATTTTCATTAACATGCCCAGCTATAAGGCCTTCCGGGTTAGGGCCAATTACAATCAGAAACAATTTTGCAAGATAAAAAAGCTCTAATACAACTCCAACTAGTTTTTTTATGAAGACTATCAACAACTGATGGAAACCCTAAGGTAGATCTAAACTTTAGCTCACAAGCCTCCAAGAAATCTCCTGTCTCCAAGCCTCAACCACTAGCTCTTCTATTACACACTATCAGATAACAATCTGATCTACAAGATTGCACAAGATCTTTTCCACAACTTCGCTTATTTGGTTCTCCCAAATCTACTTTCATGATCCCTTTAAGTCCTCCTAAACAACTACCCTACACACCCCTTAAATACTAATCATCAGCCACAAGTTGGGTGGATGAAACCATTAACTCCTACAAACAAATATTAAATGCAATACAAGTCGACTCTCAAATATCCATATAAATTAAATTTAACATGTCAGCCCGTAACAACAACTACCAACAATAAATTCACCAAGTCAGCCAACCAAATCACCAAGAACTCCAGTCGGGAAACTAGAACTATCGAGTGCTAGAGAAACAATCGAGAACCAGTGAAATAACTGACCAAGCCAAGCAACACTGAGAAACATAGGTATTACCGAGCACTAGTTCCACCGAGCACCAAAAGTCTCATCGAGTTCCTTTAGTGACTGAGCTTTCTTCAATAACCGAGACCATCGGTTAAGGCTGCAACTAAGTAACACTAGCCAAGTAATACACCACCATGCAGATTTACCAAGGACTCAAGAATGCCCCTACATCAGACACCCAAGTTTTGAAAAGATGTTCATATGTGAGAAGAACATCTTCTGGGATTCAACACATAAACCCTGAACTGGTTCTTCAGATACAAGTCTTCCACCTTTTCTCTTTGCATACTCTTCCTTTGTCTCTTCAAGTCTTTCCTTGATAACACATAGATCTATTCTCCAAACTCATCATTCATTCTCTCAGGATCTACCAACTCAACTCAGCTACCAATACTCAGACTTCACCTACCGAGTGTTGTATCTAGCGAAGGCATCAGGGAAAACTTCCTGTCATTCTTCTCAATAGTAAACACATTCTTCACACAATCATACATAGCTCTGCAATCATATTTCAAAGGTCTACTGAGCAATATATGACAACTATTCATCTCCACAATATCACATAACTAAAGATCCTTATACTGGCTAGTCTGAACATCAATAAAGCATTGTTCTCTTACTTCTAGAGCATGATCATCTTGCAACCAACCAATCCTATAAGGATGTGCATCTCTCATTCTATTCAAACTAAGTTTCTGAACCATGTCCTCACAACAAGGTTATCAGTACTACCATTGTGAACAATAACATCACAAATTTTACCTCTTGACTTGCACCGAGTCCTGAACAAGTTACTCCTCTGACAAGGTTCCTCCTTTGTATTGAGAAATGTTCACTGAATCAGCAAGTTCTAAGATTCAGGTTCATTCTCAACATTTTCATTCACCACAATAGTTCTTCGGTCACCAAGCTTCTTCTATGTACACTCAAAAGAACAATGTCCTTCTTCACCATAGTTATAGCAAGTTCCTTTAAAGATAACTCTACCTATCTTCTTCTTTGGTTCTACAGGTTTCTGTTCATCTTCTGTAGTCATCGGTTTATCCTTCACCGAGTGATCAATCTTTTCCTTCCCTCGGGGATCAACTATGTTGTTTCCTTTTCAACTTATCTTCTACCTTCAGAGCATACTGATAAGCATCTTCAATAGAATCAATCTTCAGCATACCAAGCTCATCTTGAATATTGAATCTCAAACCATTCACATACCGAGCTACCTTTTCCTTACCAAGTTCTCTGTGTCCAGACTGAATAGTAAATTTGTAGAACTACTTGGTATAATCTTCAATAGTCATATCCTTCTATTTTAGATTCTGCAACTTCTTAAACAAGTAAAGCTCATAGTCAATAGGTATAAAATTATCTTTCAACTTAGTCACCATCAACCTCCACCGATTGATCTTCATTTTACCTTCATCTTCTCTATCTCTTTGTAATTCTTTGCACTAAAGAGAAACATGTCTTTTCAATTTTGTCTGTGCTAATCTCACCCAAAGAGGATCTTCAATTTCTTCCAACTCAATGAAATCTTCAAGTTCACCAATCCAGTCAATCAAATTCTTGAGCTTCAAAGTACCAGAGAAAGTAGAGACTTCCATTCAGTAACTATTACTTAACCAAGCTCTAGATGTATGCAACCGAGTAGTTCTCTCTTCACTAGACCTATCCCTCCGATCATCACCACTAGATCCAATAGCTTCAAAGTCTTTAGTAGCTTCCTCATAACCATCTTTAGTACCAACATTCTGAGGTACACCAACAACATCTCTCATGATCTCAGTGACCATGTCATTCTTCATCAACTCCATCTCTAATCTAAAATCAGATTTCACCTTCTCTGTAATCCTAGATTCCACAGTATCACAAAGATCTAAAATTACTCTAGGGTCCAATCTTCTTGGAGGCATCCTTAAAGATAAGAAAACCCTCCACAACAAAACCCTACATTGACCACCTTGTGACAATCTCCAAGTTGTATGCAAGTTAGATCACAACCTGCCACCTTGCAAACAACTAGAGCAAGATTCCACAAGTTTAGTGCCACAGATCTGCAACTCAGATCATTCAATCTCTTCGCCCACAAGATCAACTTCGCAAGATCAGCCTTGCTAGGTCAACCTTTTCTCCACAAGCTCAACTCAATCTAATACCACCTGACACAGTCAAGGAATGGTGGATCCAATTAAGGACATTCCAAACCTTGTAGCTTTAGAACAACACAATAGAATAACACAACATAATAATTGTTTCAACCAAATTTTTATTAACATGCCTAGCTATAAGGCCTTCTGGGTTACGGCCAATTACAATCATAAATAATTCTGTAAGATCAACAAGATCCAATACAACTCCAGCTAGTTCAGTTTTGAAGACTATCATCAATTGATGGAAACCCTAAGGTAGATCTAATCTTGATCTCGCAAGCCTCCAAGTAATCTCCTTGTCTCCAAGCCTCAACCACTAGCTCTGCTATTACAATCTATCAAATAACAATCTAATCTGCAAGATCATGCAGGATCTTTTCCACAACTTTGGTTATCTTGTTTTCCAAATCTGCTTTCATGATCCCTCTAAGTCCTCCTAAACAACTACCCCACACACCCCTTAAATACTAATCGTCAACCACAAGTCAGCTAGATGAAACCATTAACTCCTACAAACAAATATTAAATGCAATACAAGTCAGCTCTCAAATAGCCTTACAAATTAAATTCAACATGTTAGCTTGTAACAATAGCTACCAATAATAAATGCACCCAGTCGGCCAACCAAATCACCAAGAACTCTAGTCGGTAAACCAAAACTACCGAGTGCCAGAGAAACAACTGAGCACCAGTGAAATAACCGACCAATCAAGAAACATAGAGCAACACAAGTATTACCGAGCACTACTTCCACCAAGCACTAGAAGTCTCACTGAGTTCCTTCAGTGACCGAGATTTCTTCAATAACCGAGACCATCGGTTAAGGTTGCAATCGAGTAACATTGGCAAAGTAACACACCACCATGAAGATTTACCAAGGACCCAAGAATGCCCCTACATCACTTTTATGACTACTTCTAGTTTTCTTTCCCATAACACATTCTCTGCATACAGTGTTAGATGGTTTCACAATCTTCGGCAGATCTCTTACTGCATTAGCCATACTTTCCTTCACAATGTTATCAAAATTGACATGAGAAAATATCCTATGCCATAACCAACTATCATCTACCTTCACAACAAAACAAGAGGCTCTAGATGTGTTTAGTTCAAATACATCACCTCTAGATTTTGAACCGGTAGCAATCAATTTTCCTTCCTTTCTTTTGATAAAACATTTACCATTAACAAAACTTAACTAAAAATCTTTATCCATTAACTGTCCAACACTCAACAAATTATGTTTCAATCCTTCAACTAGTAATACATTGTCTGCATTAGTATTTCCATCTAGAGTAATGGATCCTACTCCTATGATGGATTTAGGGAGATTGTCCCCAAACCTCACAACAACTCCATCATAATTTACTAATTTAACAAACTTGTTCTTATCACCAATCATATGATGAGAACATCCACTGTTAATTATCCATTTAGTTTTCTTGTCAACATGAGATATTAATGCTTTTTCTTCATGTATTGGTTCATCTTTAATAGAAACAAATCTAATCTCTTTGTTGGTTGGTTTCCTAGTTTTTGAAGTTGTCCTCCAAAATTTTGATTTTTGAAGTTTATCTCTGAGTCTCATGAATTGGTCTCCAACATTTTCCAATACTAGAGCTCCAGTTTTTGAAAAACTATGAAAAACCCTAAGTGTTAGGTCTAGATTGTCTTTGAAAATCTAGAAAGCTCTAAAATTGCTTGCCTAAGTCTATTCGGCTGTTACCTTTTTCAATCACTTAACGACCTTTTAAAGCATGTGCACTTTTATTTCCCTGGTTAGTCGCTTAGTCTTGCAATGGTTTCAGCATATTCCTTTTTGTCTAGCGATTACCCAAAACCCTTTGTCACATAATCTCTTTAAGATAAATGAATATTCCTTGTTTTCTAATGACCCAATGATTTCCTTTTGTCTCCAAGTCTTCGAATGATTATTATGAGATCTAGAGACTACTATGTTAAATATTTGCAAAACAACTATAGTCGCCTTATCTTTGGATGAAAATACCTTCAGTCAGGTGATCTCTGAAAGAAATCAAGAATTGATCTAGTATTTAGTGATTATGAGGTTCTCCTTTGGTTGCTGAGTCTCCAAATGCAAGGTCACGGTCTATTTTTATGCGGGTCACCAAATCTCTAAGTTATCTAGTGGTTAGTTCTTTTATTCAGTGACTCAGTGATTTCAATGGTCGCATGTTCTCATGATTTTGGAGGTTATGTCTCAGGTGGTCAGTAATTTAGTGACATGATCATCTCCAAGTCTCTAAAAGAAATGGTTAAGTCATGAAAGGTATTGTGACTCAACGGGAACCGTTGGATGAAGATTTGATCGATGGTTGATATTTAATCTTATTACATAACTAGGGTTAAGAAAATCTTCTAGCAACTTGGAGAATAAAGGTGTTCATGTAGTCTCCAGTCTTAACTGGAGTTAAAAGAAATATCTAGTTATAGGGAGATGTCTTTAGTCACGTGGTCATCAGATGATGGTGAGTTAAGAGAAAGGTCAATAGAGAGCATTTTCCAACTGTTGATTTAGTTTTGATCAAATGGTGGTCGCATAGTCTTTGATTCAAACCATGGATTAAAAAATGTTCCAGTGAATTTGAGATTTACCTTGTTGCCTAATCTCCAGATCAAACCCAAGTTAAGTGAGTTACTTAGTGATTGGGAGACTATCTTCAGTCGTGCAATCACCAAACACTTGGGGGTTAAAAGTTGATCGAGGATAGAAAAGTTGAAAAATATGAGTATCCATTTGCCAAATTTTGTGATGTGTCTTTCTCTGATTGGTTGAAAAAGTAAGAAGGTAATAAAAAATTACAAAGACCTGACTATAGTCACTGAATCTCCAGATTGGTAAGTCGGGAAGTCTCAAGAAAAGGTTTCAAAAGTCAACGCACTTTAGTGACTAAGAGATTCACTGTGGTCGCTAGATCCCTTGATGGCCTTTTGTCACCAGATCTCAAGATAAAATTAAAAAGATATAATTTTGCAGTGACTAAAAGACTTGACTATAGTTGCCAAGTCTCAAAATGAAAAAACTTAAAAGACACAAGGTCGCCCGGTCTCGAGATAAATTCAAAAGGGTTCAAATTATTCAGCAACTATGATTTCTCACTATAGTCACCAAGTCTTAGGAAGGAAAAAAGTTATTAAATGACTAAAGTTTTCTTTAGTCACCAGATCTCCAAGAGTGTAAAGGAGGCACCAAATCCTTCAACAATTATGAGAATGTGTTGTAGTCGCTAGGTCGCTAAAAAGTTAAAATTTGATTACCTGTCATTTTCTCAGCCTATGGCTAGTGAATTGAGTTCTGAGCATGCCAAGTAATGGCAAAAGTGACATGATTTTTAGCTTTTCAATTTCTAACAAGATGCTGCATTTAATTCTGCAAGATAAATACAATTGATCATCACTCATTTTGAACTACCAAGCATTCAGAAGAGCCAAGGTGATAAAATTTCTTGAGATTTCCAGAGCAGTTTCAAAGTTCCGTACATTGAGAATTTGTGGCAGAGTTTGAATTCTCAGAAAAGATGAGTCAATTATCAGTCAATGAGGCCTCTACCAGCAAGGGTACCAAGGAGAAAGCTAAGGGGAGCTTTTTAGATGAATTCCTCACCTTACTACCTGGGTCATCACATAACAAAAAGGTTAGTGACGAGTGTTTTGTTGATGAGCTCGCATACTGTAGAGATGCTAAAACTCTTGATGTCACTATCATGTGTTTATTTAAGTACTTTTATAAGAATTTTGATAGTCTGATCCCCTTCTCAAACCCTTGGATGTCAGGGTTAGCAAAATTGATTATTCCAAAGGTTTTCTTGGATGTAGATGTATTGATTATATTGTCTCATAGCTATGATCCCCTGTCTAGAACAATTAGGAAGCGTGATAGTTCTCCTCTGGTCACCCTTGATCATAATTCATTCATGAGAGCCTTTGGTATTCAGATCCCTATGGCCATAGAAATCAACTTGCAGGCCTAGGCCAACAGATACATTAGGGAGTTTGTTGTGGTAGCGAAAGAAATTCAAAACAATTTCCCTTGGGAGAACATAAATTACATTGCACCAATAGCTAGGTCAACCCCATTTTTCTACAAAGATCTCAATTTTTATATAAAGTATATTACATATGGATTATGAAAAGTTCTAGGGATTGATGGTGGGGAGAGGATTACTTCAGATATGCTGATGATGGTATTGGACTCCCAAAGTCTTCATGTTACTAAAAGATACGATTACATAGGTTATGTAATCAATAAAATGCATGAGGGTTTACAAGCATTGAAGAATCATACATCTCATTCTTCACCTAGGTTTATGCATTATTCCTTGTTGATGCATCTTATTTTATTTTTAAATTATAATATCATGGACCTGGTGGACCTCAAGCCACAAATGATGTGGAAGGGATAACCAAACCCAATGCAATTTTGGATAAGGGCTTGGAGTCTTTCTTCAAGGTGTGATTTCTGTGCATTTGAAAATTGGATAGTACAACCTATCCTCCTTAGTTTAGGGTTAAATCTTTCAAGGTTGTCAACCAAGGTTTTATAGTTAGTTAGGCTGCAACAGTTTGTTGATAAGTAGACCAAGGGTCATAATTGGGGTTATATCTATTATGAGAAGGGTTATACACTAATCAGGGTCTATGGGTGCCCTCAACCACCCCACATTCTTCCATTCTTTGTTCCACCAAGGTTGGCATTTTTAGAGTTTATCTGACAACTTATGCTGACTGATAAGGAGCACCTGGCTTCCCACAAGAAAGGAACCTTTACTTTGAGGCACTTCAAAGTGCATAATCTCACAATTGGCAAGAATGCATTCAATCAAGTGAATGATTTGTTAGGGCAGTTCAAAATGCATGCTACTTCCTATAGATATGTTGATACAAAGGGATTCATGGTTGCTGCTAGAAAATATTATATCCCTAGCATCCCTTTCAACAGAAGACATGAAGAATATCCTGAAGAGGATGTAATAAGAAATATAATAGAGGAGGAGGAGGTGGTAAGAATAGATGACCAAATGAATGAGTTATATGCCATGGAGAAATAGTTGAAACAAAAAGGATTGGCATTTAGTCGCTTCTTTCCCAATTTCCCTTATCTCCAAAGGCTAGAGCAAATGATGGCCCAGTTTAACACACTGATGAGGACTTTTCAGGATCAGATTGATGAGAAAGAAGGAAGGAAATATGTCCACTCTGAGTCAGAATGTGATGAAGATAGTGATGGTGGCTTCTTGGTACATAGCATCCTTGCCATGGAACAATTAATAGCCAAAAAGCATGAGGCTGGTGAAAATGTAGTTGTTGATTGAGGCTAAGATAGCCATGTTTGGCTCAGATTTCAATAGGTTCATTCCTCCCATTAAAGATGGAGATGGTGCAATGAAGAGTCTCAACCAGTGGAGATTGGATTTTGATCCTCTTTTTCCTAGGAAAGAGGCATTTCTTAATGAAAATAATGAAACAGATATAGAAAGGTTGAATATCACTCTAGATGAAGCCATAAAAGTAGAGATAGAGCTCACCAAATTCATCATAGATGCCAAGCTAATAATAGATGCTAGATGGGAAAGGAAAAAGGCATACCTATAGCATATTTAGAGTTATAATTAGCCCACAGAGGAAGAGATAACTACATGGGATGAGCTCACAAGGCCCAAGAAGATAAAATCTATTGCAGTTGACTTTGATATCCTAGACGAGGAATAAAGATGACACCTGGAGTACCTGACACCTGATCTCAAAGCACAGGGATGATAAGCTATCGATTAGAATGGTGTAAGTTAGCTAGAATGGTGGTCACCATATCTCACAAAAATCAAAGAAGCTATCATGAATATCGACAGATAAAGGTGTTAGTGATTAATGAGCCAAGAGCAAAACAGCCCAAAGTATTTTTGTCTTTCCACCGCCTGAGGGATTATATTGTAATTTGTCTTATATGCTTTCTAGGTTTAGGGCTCCAACCATCTGAAGATTGTTGCATTCTCATTGATAAGAGAATTCCAAGATGGTTGAGCTATATATAAGTTGTAACCTCATTTTGAGAAGTTAGTGGAAAAGATAATAGAAAAACTAAGTGCAAATTGCTACAGAGCAGACTCTTGAATTTTGTGTCTGAGCTTCTGAGCATAAGTTGAACTCAAAAAAAGAAGAAGGATGAATGTCCTTATACCATTGGTCTATGCTATTGGATTTATAATTTCTATTTCTATCCTTTGTATCAGGATTTTCTAGGCTATTTGTAGAGTAGTAATGTTTTATTGAGATAAGTTGAAAGTGATGCAGGGGCATCCAAGGTTTAGGTAGGGGCATCCTGTGTCCTTGAAAAACTGCATGGAGTGTTTGTGTTTTGGCTGGTTTTTACTTGGTTGTAGCCTTGACTGACGGTCTCAGTCATTGAAGGAAGCTCGGTCATTGAAGGAGCTCGGTAGTCTCTAGCACTCGGTGAAATTGTTGCTCGGTCATGCCTGCGGTGCTCAGTCGATACTAGTGCTCGGTGATGCCTAGCATGCTTGGTAATTTTACTATCACTTGGTAGTTCTAACTTACCAACTAGAGGTCTGTGTGGTTTGTTGAGCCAACTTGGTGAATTAATTGTTGGTAGCCATTGTCTTGGGCCAACATGTAGAATTAAATGTTTGTATACATTTTTAAGTTGACTTGTATGACATTTAATTATTATTTGGGGAGTTAAGGGGTTTCATCCAGCCGACTTGTAGCTGATGATTAGTATTTAAGGAGGGCTTGGGTAGATTTTTAGGGAAGAGGGAATGGGGAGATAGAACTTGGAGAAGAAAGGTTCATGACTTGGAAAACTTAGTGAGTCAGATCTGAGGTTCTGAAAGCTGAAGTTTGTGAAGTTGTGGAAAAGTTATTGATGTTCTTACAGATCAGATTGTAATTTGATAGTCCTTTGTAATAGAGCTAGAGGTTTGTACACTTGGGATCAAGGAGATTGCTTGGAGGCTTGCGAGCTCAAGTTTAGATCTACCTTAGGGTTTCCATCAGCTTCTGATTATCTTCAGAGCTGAACTAGCTGAGATTGTATTAGATCTAGTTGTGGATCTTGCAGAATTGTTTCATTTTGTAATTGGCCCTAACCTAGAAGGCCTTATTGCCAGGCATGTTAATGAAAATTACTTGAAACATTTATGGTGTTGTCTATTGTGTTGAGAATTCTGCTGTGTAATTCTTTTGGCTGCAAGGTTTGGAATGTCCTTCATTGGATCCACCATCCTTGACTACATTAGGTGGTATCAGAGTGAAAGTTTTTTCCCATTGGAGTAGAAGTTGATCTTATTGAAGTAGAGATTGTGTGTAATCTGGATTACAGATCCAAAGCACTAAACTTGTGAAATTGTGCCCTAGTTGTTTACAAGGTTGCAGGTTGAGATTTGACTTGTTGCAACTAGAAATTGTCACAAGGTGGTCAGTGAGGGTTTTTTGTAGAGGGTTTCTCTTATCTTTAAGGATGTCTCTGAGAGGATTGGACCCTAGAGTTATTTTAGATCTTTGTGATACTATTGAATCCTGGATAACAGAGAAGGTGAAATTAGATTTCAGATCTAAGATGGAATTGATAAAGAATGATATGGTCACCGAGATCATGAAAAGTGTTGATGGTATACCTCAGAATATTGGTATTGAGGATGGCTATGAAGAAGCTATTAAAGAATTTGAAACTGTTGGATCTAGTGGTGATGACCAGAGGAATAGATTTGGTGAAGATAGAACTTCTCGGTTGCCTAGACTTGCTGCTTAGTTTAGTAATTACCGAATGGAAGTTTCTACTTTCTCTGGTACTTTGAAACCTGACAATCTGATTGATTGGATTGGTGAACTTGAAGATTTCTTTGAGTTGGAAGAAATTGAAGATCCTCTTCGGGTGAGATTAGCATAGACAAAGTTGAAAGGACATGCTGCTCTTTGGTGGAAGGAACTACAAAGAGACCGAGAAGATGAAGGTGAAACAAAGATCAATCAGTGGAGATTGATGGTGACTAAGTTGAAAGCTAAGTTCATACCAGCTGACTATGAGCTTGAATTGTTTAAGAAGTTATAGAATCTAAAACAGAAGGATTTTTCTATTTTAGATTATATCAAGGAGTTCTACAAACTTACTATTCAGTTTGGACACCAAGAGCTTGGTAAGGAAAAGGTATCTCAGTATGTGAATGGTCTGAGATTCAATATTCAGGATGAGCTTGGTATGATGGAGATTGATTCTGTTGAAGATTCTTATCAGTATGCTCTAAAGGCATAAGATAAGTTGAAGAGGAAACAACCTAGTAACTTCCAAGGGAAAGAAAAGGTTGATCACTCGGTGAAGGAGAAATTGATTGATGCGGAAGATAAATAGAAACCTGTGGAACCAAAGAAGAAGACAGGTAGATTTATCTTTAAGGGTACTTGCTATAATTGTGGAGAGGAAGGACACCATTCTTTTAAGTGCACACAGAAGAAGGTTGATTGAAAAACTACTATGATGAATGAGAACATTCAGAATGAACCTAAATCAGATAACTTGCTACTTCGGTGAACATTTCTCGGTACAAAGGATGAACCTTGTTAGAGGAGTAACTTGTTTAGGACCCGATGCAAGACTGAAGGTAAAACCTATGATGTTATTGTCAATAGTGGTAGTACTGATAACCTTGTTGCTGAGGACCTGGTTTAGAAACTTGGTTTGAAGAGAATGAAACATCCTTGAACTTATAGGCTTGTCTAGTTACAAGATGTTCATGCTTTGGAAGTTAGAGAACAAT
This sequence comes from Chamaecyparis obtusa, assembly GCA_027943335.1. Taxonomy (NCBI): domain Eukaryota; kingdom Viridiplantae; phylum Streptophyta; class Pinopsida; order Cupressales; family Cupressaceae; genus Chamaecyparis; species Chamaecyparis obtusa. Next base: position 512,708 of record BSBK01004276.1, read on the forward strand.
GCTTCATTGATGTTCAGATTGGCCAGTACAAGGATCTTATGCTTTGTGGTATTGTAAAGATGAATAGTTGTGATATATTGCTCAGAAAACCTTGGCAATATGATTGCAAAGCTATTTATGACTTTGTAAAGAATATGTTTACTGTTGAGAAGAATGACAAGAAGTTTTCACTAATGCCTTTGATGGATACAACGCTCAGTAGGAGAATCCTGAGTATTGGTAGCCAAGTTGAGATTTTAGGTCCCGAGAAAATGAATGATTAGTATGAAGAACCGACATGTACATTGTCAAGAAAAGGCTTGAAGAGAAAAAGGAAACTGAAGTGGAAGACTTTGCAAGTAGAAAAGGTGGAGGACTTATATGTGAAGAATCAATTTGGGATTTATGTGTTGAATCCTAGAAGATGTTCTCACATATGAACATATTTTGGAACTTGGGGTGTCTGATGTAGGGGAATCCAAGGTTTAGGTAGGGGCATCCTATGTCCTCAGCAAACTGCATGGAGTGTTTGTGTTTTGGATGGTTTTTACTCGGTTGTAGCCTTGACCGATGGTCTTGGTCATTCAAGGAAGCTCAGTCATTGAAGGAGCTTGGTAGTCTCTGAAATTTGGTGAAATTGTTGCTCAATCATGCCTATGGTGGTCAGTCGATACTGGTGCTTGATGATGCCTAGTGTGGTCGGTAATTTTACTATCACTCTATAGTTTTGACTTATCGACTGGAGTTTTGTGTGATTTGTTGAGCCAACTTGGTGAATTAATTGTTGGTAGCCATTGTCTTGGGCCGACAGGTAGAATTAAATGTTTGTATACATTTGTAAGATGACTTGTATGGCATTTAATTATTGTTTGGGGAGTTAAGGGGTTTCATCCAACTGACTTGGGGCTGATGATTAGTATTTAAGGAGGGCTTGGGTAGATGTTTAGGGAAGAGAGAATGGGGAGACAATATTTGGAGAAGAAAGGTTCATGACTTGGAAAACTTAGTGAGTCAGATCTAAGGTTCTAAAAGTTGAAGTTGGTGAAGTTGTGGAAAAGTTATTGATGTTCTTGCAGATTAGATTGTAATCTGATAGTCCTTTGTAGCAAAGATAGGGGTTTGTACACTTGGGAACAAGGAGATTGCTTGGAGGCTTGCGAGCTCAAGTTTAGATCTGCCTTAGGGTTTCCATTAGCTTCTGATTGTCTTTAGAGTTGAACTAGCTGAGATTATATTAGATCTAGTTGTGGATCTTGTAGAATTGTTTCATTTTGTAATTGGCCCTAACTCGAAAGGCCTTACCACCAGGCATGTTAATGAAAATTACTTGAAAAATTTATGGTGTTGTCTATTGTGTTGAGTATTCAGCTGTGTGATTCTTTTGGCTGCAAGCTTTAGACTATCCTTCATTGGCTCCACCATTCTTGACTGCATTAGAAAGATAAGTAGCATAGTAGTGAAGACCTAATCCATCATCTAAATGTTTACTTGAAACATAGTGAATCATTTGAGGCAACACTCGCTTAAGTCCTATGGAGCTCGAAGTAGAAGGAGAATCTTATCCAATCCTAATCAATTAGACTCTTTCTTTCAAACTTGAGAGTGTTCAAAAAATTGAGAATCAAGCCTATATGATTACCAAGTTTGATCCCAGAAGAAAAAGCTCTAACAAACTGGCAACTCTGCTGGGGAATAAACTATTTTCCAAATTCATAAATAACACAGGTTTCAAGTTGAGTTTGACTCCTAGCCTACTTATTTCATACCAGTCAGTCACCATTGAAGATCAGAGTTGTCCCTTTATCTCACTATATATCTTGTCCCTTTAGAGTTTTTATTATATACTCTCCCAAGGATAATATCTCCAAATCCCCAACCAATTTGGGTGGTGACTCTCTACAAAATCTCTGTGCCAGTGCTCTATAAGAGACCCCTTATTTCATAATGAGCTATAGAAATACAAGGTCCTGGAGAAAAGAACATCCAAAAGAAAATTTAGAAAGAGAACTGTTAGGAATGAATTCTTGGCAGTCATTCTGTAGCATTTGTTGTTGCATTCATGACTATGATTGTCATTGATGTCAACACAGTGATCTTCTGGAGACTCGCAAAGAAGCAGACAGTGTTTTGATTAACAAATGTGGGATATTATAGTTGGAGCTATGTGGTGTTGAGGTTATATTCTTTGATATGTTATATGTCTATGGTTAAGAGCATAGATAGTAATTCATTTATTCATGAAAGTTATCAACATTTTGGTGGAAGCAGTATTCAGGCAATGTTCCTGAGTAGTGGTTTGTGGAAATCGGATGATATCTCCTAATCAAGATGGAATCTAGTTTTGTGCTATTAAAGGGAAGTTTGAGACACATTGATAGATGTGGTTCATAGTGCAAACTTCGAGGTCACATGAGTGAAGATTTAATGTATTTGGAAGCTAACAGTTTTGTGTAATTTTGATGTAGCGTGTGGAAACTTTTATTTTGTAATTGTGTGCATACTCATTTGTAATTATTTGAGTGTGGTATAAAGGAATGAATGTTTTTCCTTGTTGTAATGGGTATGTAATGTAAGTATGGAATGGTTGAATGCAAATGTATGAATGAAGTGAAGAAAAGAGCCAATGAAGTTGTGAAAGTGAAATTGTGAAGGAATACATGCGAAGTATAGAGATCTAAAATTGAGATCTGGCGTAGCAGTGAGTGCGGTTTGGCATAGTGAGGAGGTAACATATTTCATATTATTCTGCTGAACAATCTTAAGGTCAGTTGGACAGTGTGTTCAATGATCTTACCATTGAAGCTATTTGGGCAGTGGGTCCTTCTATCTTCCATAACTCGTAACAGGGTTAGAATCTTTTAACAGGGATTCAAAACCTCCTAATAGGGATTCATATGTACTAAATGTATTTCATAAGACTCCTAATAGAGTCCATCCTTTCACAAGGAATATTCATATTAGTGCATCTTTTGTGGGCATCATTCCCATCGGGGTTTACTCTTTGATCAAGAGGTTCCCTAGTCAACATATCTTGTGTTATTGTGTCATTGTGTATGAATATCTTTCTATGGTTGGTAATTATATTGCTTACATGGTTAAATGCTGTTGAAGTTTATAAAAGTTATAATTATCAGATAACTAATTCACCCCCCTCTCAGTTATCTTGTTGGACTTTACTTTTTGACAATTGGTATTAGAGCAGCAGGTCCTTGAAAGGAAAGTTTAATAGCTTAAGGAGATCTATGGTGAATTTCAGGAAAGAAAGCCCTAAGTTTGATGGAGTAAATTTTGATAGCTGGAAAGAGAAGATGAAGACACATCTACTGTGTTTAGGACCAGGTTATTGGTTGATTACAAAGAATGATTAGACTATCATTGAAGAAGATAATCTTGAGACATGTTCTAATGATGAGAGAGATTTATTCATGTGTAACATACTTGCAAGAGAAACACTTTTGACAGCACTTCCGGAGAATGAATATAGTCAAGTAAAATGTTTAACAAAATCTCATGAAATTTGGAAAGTTTTACACTCTACTTTTGAAGGTGATGAACATGCAAAGAAAGCTAGATTACATAATTGGATATGTGCATTTGAAGATATAAGAATGATGGAAGATGAATATGTTAGAAGCTATATTAGTAGAATGTCGAAAATTGTTGCAGGGATAAAATATTGTGGAGGAACAAAGACAGAAAATGAAGTGATATGGAAAATTCTAAGGGCATTGAATCCTATATTTAAGTAGACAAGACAGTTGATTGAACAAGTTATACTTTGTACTTCAAACTTTACAAGAGAGACTCTTCTTGGAAGATTGGAAGCAACAGAAATGAACCCGTGGTTATCAGGAGACTTACCTAGAATGGAGATAGCATTTAGTGCTCTTAGTGTTCGCCCTACTTTGTCAAGAAGCATCATTCTAAGTGGAGATTATGCTGGCAGCAATAGATCTAGAAATGAAGAAGATAAGAAGATTGAAGAAGGTATTGCCTTGCTTGTGAAAAGAGAACCAAATGGTAAGAAAATTTTTAAATGTTGGACTTGTCAAGAATATGGTCATTTTGCATCTAAATGTCCTAAGAGAGTTAAAAAGTACATAAATAATTTCAAGCCTAGAAGATCTAAGGAATTTTATTATGCTAATGATGAAGATCTTGAAGCTAGTATAGAAAGAACTCTAAGTGAAAGTGATATCAAGAATAATGATGAAATAGGATTTGTAGCAATTAAAAAAGAGAATCCCGAATCTGATGTTAAGGAAGAAAAAGCCCTAGTTTCCCAAGTTGAAAAGAAAGCTGATTGGATTATAGATAATGGTTGTTCACATCATATGACTGGTGACATGAAAAATTTCATAAAGTTTAACAATTATGATATAGGAGTTGTTAGAGTTGGTAACAGTGCACCTTGTTTGATTAAAGGTATAGGATCTATTACTCTAAAGACTAATATTAATGATGTTTACCTTGTGGATGGATTGAAACATAATCTTTTGAGTGTTGGACAGTTAGTTGATAAGGGATATCAAGTTTGGTTTACTGAGAAAACTTGTGTAATAAAGGATAAAGATGGAAATCTTATTGGAACTGGATCTAGAACCAGAGGTAATGTATTTCAGTTGAATCCTACTGAGATGACATGTTTGATTACTAAGATTGATGATAGTTGGTTATGGAATAGAAGGTTTTGTCATATAAACTTTGATAATATTGTGAAAGTGAGTACTACACTTGTAGTAAGGGATTTTCCTAAAATTATGAAGCCTAAGTTAACATGATTTGCAAAGAATGTGTGATGGCTAAGCAGAAGAGAAGTTCATTTCCTAGTAAGAAGTTCACATCAGCAGAGAAGTTGGAGATTGTTCATACAGATTTGAGCGGTCCTACCAGGACTAGAGGATTCTATGGAGAAAGGTATTTTATGATTCTTGTTGATGATTTTACAAGAATGATGTGGATTGCATTTCTTAAAGAAAAATCTAAAGCATTTGATAAGTTTAAGATCATTAAGAATAAAGTTGAGAATGAATCTGAAATGAAAATTAAATGTTTGAGATCTAATAGAAGTGGAGAATTTACTTCTAGAGAGTTTAACACTTTTTGTGAAGTGAATGGTATTAAGAGATATTTTTCAGCCCCTAGAACACCTGAACAAAATGGTATTGTAGAAAGAAGAAATAGGTCAGTGACTAAAGCAACAAGAGCTATGTTATTTGAGAATGATTTGGCAAAGACATTCTGGAGAGAAGCAGTGAATACATCAGTATATATAATGAACATAGTACAAATCAGAGCAGACACATACAAGACACCTTTTTAAATATGGTTTGGACATGCACCCTCAGTTAAGTATTTTAGAATTTTTGGAAGCAAATGTTATATAAAGAGAGATGATGATATAGGAAAGTTTGATCCTAGAAGTGATGAAGGAATTTTTCTTGGATATTCTTTGAAGAGTAAAGCATATAGATGTTACAATAAGAGAACTAAAAATTATTGTTGAGAGCACAAATTTTAAAGTTGATGAGAAGTTCAAAATTTAGGAAATAATGCTTGATTATGAATCTGATGAAGAAGGTCATGCTAAGCCTAAAACTGGAACTATTGAGTTATTCTATGAGACTGACAGTGAATTGTTGAATGATAGTCATGCTGAAGAAACTAGAGAGGAATCTAGAGAAGAATCTACAGTTGAAGCAAGATTTGAGACTATGACACTGAACAGGTATTTATCAGGACATCATCCTATTGAACAAGTTATTGGAAGTTTGGACAGAGGAGTTCTGACTCAGAATAAGGTACATTTATGTTTGATTTCTCAAATTGAACCTAAATCTACTAGTGAAGCTTGTGAAGATGAACATTGGATTAATGCTATGAAAGAAGAACTCGATCAGATTGAAAATAACAAGACATGGGAATTGGTTCCTAGACCTAAAGACAAGAATGTTATTGGAACTAAATGGGTATTTAGAAACAAGATGAATGAACAAGGATAAGTAGTAAGAAACAAAGAAAGATTGGTATGTAAGGGTTACTCACAAAAAGAAGAAATTGACTATGAAGAGACTTTTGCACCTATTGCAAGAATTGAAGCAGTAAGAATGTTTTTGGCATATGCAGCTTACAAGAAATTTAAAGTGTATCAGATGGATGTGAAGTTAGCATTTCTGAATGGTGAATTGGAAGAAGAAGTCTACATTGAGCAGCTTGAAGGTTTTCCTTTGACTCAAGAAGGAGACATGGTATGTAAACTGAAGAAAGCATTATATGGACTAAAGCAAGCACCTAGAACTTGGTATGCAAGACTATATAAGTATTTGTTAAAATTGGGATTTATAAAAGGTACAGCTGATAGAAATCTATACACAAAAGAAATTGAAAATGGTTTGTTGGTTATAGTTATTTTTGTTGATGACATTATTTTTGGGGAGAAGATGAAGCTAGTGACAAATTTGCTGATGAAATGAAGACTGAATTTAAAATGAGTATGATTGGTGAAATGAAATACTTTTTGGGATTACAGATAACACAAAACAATGATGGTATGTTTGTAAGTCAGACAAAGTACTTGAATGATTTGCTGAAAAGATTTGGAATGGAGAACTATAAATTAGTTGGAACACCTATGGTTACAGGACACAAACTATCTAGCAAAGATGAAACACCGATAGTTGAGCAGAAGAAATACAGATCCATGATTGGAGGATTGTAGTACTTGACACATACAAGACCTGATATAGCACACTCAGTTGGAATGGTAGCAAGATTTCAAGCTGAACCTAGAGAATCACATTATGTAGTAGTAAAGAGGATATTGAGATATTTAAGAGGCACAATGGACTATGGATTGTGGTATGAAAAATCTGATGATTTTACCCTATGTGCATATACAAATGCTGATTGGGGAGGTAGTGTTGATGATAAGAAAACCACCAATGGTGGAGCCTTTTTCCTTGGAGGAAGATTAGTTTCTTGGCTAAGAAAGAAGCAGAATTGTATCTCACAAATCATAGTAGAAGCAGAGTATGTAGCAGCAGCAAACAGTTGTAACCAGATAATTTGGATGAAGTAGATGCTGAAGGATATTGGAATAAAATTTGTTGAACCTATTGTCATACATTGTGATAACACCAGCATAGTTAGTATGTCTAAGAATCTTATATTACATTCTAAGACAAAGCATATAGAGATCAAGTATCATGTTGTAAGAGAGAAAGTTGCTAAGAAAGAAGTCAGACTGGAGTACATAAGCACAAAGGAGCAGATAGCAGACATATTTACAAAGCCTTTGCCTAAGGATACATTTGAGTATCTGAGAGGTATGCTTGGGGTTATGCCCCAGCCTACTTTTGAGTAATGATGTAGTTGGTTGCATCCGTCCAGTGGTATATGAGCCCTATCTTTCTTCTGGATAGGATGTTGGTACTTCCTCTATAGGGGAGTATGTGTATCTGAGCTGAGTCATGAGGACTCTAGTAAATGTATTTTTTTTCTAAAAAGTGTCTTTTGACATTGAGTTGTTGTTGACTTAGTGATGGAATTTCTATCATTGATGTCAATGGGGGATAAGTATGCATGAAAAACAATATGAGAGAACTGAATAGGATAACGAAGCAAGATTTGATTGATGAAGAGGACTTGAAAATGTTTGTCAGAGTAGCAGTGTTGCAGTATTGGATTTTTGGAACATTGGATGTTTTTCATCTATGTTGCCATCAATGCCAATGGGGGAGATTGTTAGGAATGAATGCTTGGCAGTCATTCTGTAGTAGTTTTTGTTGCATTCATGACTATGATTGTCATTGATTTCAACACAGTGATCTTCTGGAGACTCGCAGAGAATAGACAATGTTTTGATTAGCGCACGTGGGATATTGTAGTTGGAGCTATGTGATGTTGAGGTTATATTCTTTGATATGTTATATGTCTATGGTTAAGAGCATAGACAGTAATTCATTTATTCATGAAAGTTATGAGCATTTTGGTGGAAGCAGTATTTAGGCAGTGTTCTAGAGTAGCGGTTTGTGGAAATCGGATGATATCTCCTAATCGAGATGGAATTTGGTTTTGCACAGTTAAAGGGAAGTTTGAGACACATTGATAGTGATGTGATTCACAGTGCAAACTTTGAGGTCGCATGAGTGAAGATTTTTTTTTTTTTTGTGGCAAAAGTAGGCGGAGCTACTATATATAATTATTATAAAAAACCTTAGTTCAAAGGCTCCCCAGGGAAAGAACTAAGGAAGAAAACCCCAGATCTCAGCCCCATTACAAAAAAGAGGAGGGAAATACCATGGCTAACAGGAAGATGCTCATGTCTTGGTATTGCAATGATATCATGCAACATTGAAAAAATCTTACTTCTAACCATTATTTATGTCACCAATCCAAATCTTCATACATGAGTGACACCAATTTATTATGCTCAGCCCTAATAGTATCTATTTTGTAGTATTCCACATTCACCCCATCACACCCCATGTTTGATAGGTAATCTATTACCATATTGCCTTCACGGTAAGTGTGTGATGTGGTACATTCCGTAAAAGAGTCCATCAATCTCCATATTTTACTAAAAGAATATAACAACTCCCTGTTATAAATAGTTTTCTTGATACATGCCTAAATTATAATTATCGAATCCCCCTCAATGTGAATCTTTGAAAATTTCGTCTTGCTGGGAAGGACAAGACCTGCCAATATAGCTGAAATCTCTGCCATGTTATTTGTTGCAATAGGGATAATTTGAGATTTTAACGCAATAACCTTCCCACAATGATCTCTTATACAGACACCAATGCTAGAAATACCTAGATTCCCCCTCGATGCACCATTAAAGTTTACTTTCACAAACCCATTTTCTGGTGGTATCCACTTAACCTTCCTTCTATCTATTTTGCCTTGCTACCTCCCCAAATTGAGGAAAGGTGGAATAGTAACATATTTCCAACTCTTCACAATGGTTTCATCCTAGTTGGTATATATAATTTTCCCATATCTACTCCTTATATTTGCACTCACTTTTTCAGATATAGCCTTTTCAATTCCCAAAATCACTTCATCAATTGAAGAAGATAATTGCCTAAAAATTCATTTATTCCTCTCCCACCAAAGGGCCCACACAATTTGTGAGGGTGCACACTTCCAAATAGATCCTAAAAGTGCATTCGAATACAACAATGGCCATGTTTGAAACAATTCCCAAATTGTACTTGGAAGAGGCATGATAAAACTTAATTTCTATAAAATCCAATGCCAACATTGTTGTGCAAATTCACGCTTTAAAAATAAGTGATCAGCATCTTCCCATTCAACCTTACAAAGCATGCATTTGAATTTTGATGTAATGTTGAATTTTTCTAGCCTGTCACTAGTCAAAGCTCTTTTTTTCAATGCCAACCATGTAAAATAACTGTCTTTTGGTAAAGTACTATCATTCCAATAAAAAGCATAGGCTCTCTACTTAGTAATAGTGTCCTCCATCTGTTTAATAGCTCTATATCCTTCTTTGATTGAATATCTCCCATCCTTTGCTGGGGCCCAGAATATTTTATCTTTTTGATTACTCAGATAGACTCTTCTACTATGCATAACTTCTTTGAACATCAGCTTGTAGCTATCAGATGTAGGCAAGTTAATCAGGTCTTTCCATATTACTAACCTTGCCTCAATCTCAATATAATCCACATAATCAACCAACTTATTTCCCCAACAGTCTTTAAACATTTGCATTTCTACAACTAACTTGCTTAATTGAATTAAAGGTGGAAACCCATTCCATGAGTCCTCCCAGAAGTTTATACAATTTCCATCATTCACTTCCCAAGAGGAAAAATTTGTGATAACCTCCCTAGATGCAATCATGAAGTTCCAAATAGTAGAACCTTTGGGTAGTGCTGAAGCAGACAAGATTCTCATTGGATCACTAGAATCCAAATACTTGCTTTGCATTATCTTACTCCAAACACAATCAGGATTTTTGTACATCTACCAAACTAGTTTCCCACCATATGCCTTGTTTCTACTTGCCAGATCATGTAAACCAACTCCCCCCATGCTCTTTTCTAAAGCCATTTCTTTTAATGAAATCAATGGAATCTTTTTTTGCCCTAACATGTTACTAGTCCAAAGAAAATTTTGGATAATCTGTTTGATCTGCTTAAGAATACCGAATGGTGCTTGTAGTACTAACATGAAATAATTAGGGATGGCAAATAGGATAGTTCTAACTAGAAGAATTCTGCCTACAAATGATAACCATCTCACTTTCCACACAACAATTCTGCTTTTAATCCTTTCAACCATTGATTTCCAATATGTAGCATTACTAGATCCAATAAAAAAGGGGATGACCAAGTATACTGAAGGTAAACTCTCTTGAGAGAACCCAAGTTGTCGAACAATCTTTCTAGTGATCAGATCATTTGTAAAAAAGATATAAACTTTTGATTTTTTATCACTAATATGCTGCCTTGATACCTTCATATATCAATATAGAGTTTGGTGGACTATTTTTGCTTCTTTCAAAGTAGCTTCACCAAATAGTAATGTGTCATCAACAAATAAGGAATGTGTGACTATCAAAAAAGACCCTGGAATCTTCACTCCTCACCAAAGATTTTGACCATGTCTAAATTTAATGATACAACTCAGGGCCTCTGCCATAATGATAAACAATGAGGGAGATAGGGGTCACCCTAATGCACACCTTGTGTGGAGTTGAAGAAACCCGTTGGAGTTCCATTTATAATGATAGAAAAAGTTGCACCTGAGATGCATGACCTAATCCACTTGCACCATTTCTTTGAGAACCCAAACTTTTTGAGAAATTTAAACAAAAAATCCCACTTCACTTTGTCATATGCTTTCATGATGTCCAACTTAATCACAAATGATGGAATCTGATTTGAATTAATTGAGTGTAGCACCTAATGCGCAACAAGTGCTCCCTCTATAGTTTCTTTACCTAGTACAAACCCCCCTTGCTCTGGTGAAATAATCTTGGAAAGGAGCCTCTGAAGCCTAAGATAAATAGCCTTTGTAAAAATCTTGTACACTGTATTGCATAAAGAGATGGGTCTAAAATCTACAAAAGTTTGGGGAGACTTAGTTTTAGATATTAAAGCAATGTTCATAGTGTTGAAGTCTTTCAACATCGAACCATGTTTCCTTGATTCCTTCAACATAGAAAAAAGTTCAAAACTGATAATATCCCAACACTTCTCAAAGAACAGGGCTGTAAATCCATCTGGGCTAGGGGATTTATCCGGATGTAGAGAAAAAAATACCTATCTGATGTTTGCCAAAGAGAATGGAGCCATTAAATCATCATTTTCTTGAGTTGTAAGAGTATGAGGTATAGCTTCCAACAATTCTTCTTCATTATCTTGAGAGGATAGCGATCCTAAGGTAGGTGCTAATAATTCCTTGAAGAACCTAACTCCCTCAAGTTGAATATCTTGTGCATTATAAATCATGACCCTTGATGCTGCATTTTGGATTTGAAAAATGGTGTTGGCTGCCCGCCTATGTATCATAGATATGTGGAAGAACTTAGTATTCTTATCTCCCTCTCTTAGCCACAATTCCCTAGATTTTTATCTCCAAAATTCCTCTTCCCGAGCACATAACTCTTCCCATTCTGCTTGCAAAATTTTCTGTTTAGCAAAAATAAACTGGTCCACCCCATGTACTATAATATGTTCATTAATCTCTTCAAGTTCCTTGTAAGCTTTCTCCTTTTGCCAAAAAATATTTTTGAAGACATGCTTTTTCCAAAACTTAATCTATTTTTTAACATATTGGAGTTTCTTGTTAAACTGATACATCTTAGATCCTTTTTCAAAACGTGCACTAACCCACCATTGCTTTAGAAGTGGGAGAAAATGTGGGTGCCTGAACCACATACTCTGGAACTTAAAGCTTGCTTTCCCATGCTTATGTGGTATAGAATTATGAACTTCTAAGATAATTGGAAACTGATCAAAACCTATAAATGAGAGAATTTGAGAGGACAGCTTAATAGGCTTCAACTTCTAGCAACGAGTCAACAAAAATCTATCTAGTCTTTTTGCAATTTGAAGAAAACTTGATCTTTTGTTAGTCTAGGTGAAGTGGCCATTGGAGGGAATGATATCTACCAAGTCATTGTCATTAATAAAGCATCTAAAATCTTCCATTACTTTAGCTGGGGGGCAAATTCCACCTTGTTTTTCCTTATGATCAGTTATAGCATTAAAATCACCTCCTAGTATGAAGCCATAATCTTCATATTGCTGGATGATATTTGTTAATATGGTCCAGAGAGCTCTTTTATCATTAGTCAAAGTCAGACCATAAATGTTAAGAATTAGAAAAGACAAATCAAAGTGTTGACATTTGGCAAGCTACCAGTACTGATCTTGCTGGATAACTTGTCCTAAAATGGTTTTGGGATTTCACAATATTGTTAGCCCACTTGAAGCCCCTATGCCCTGAGAATGACTTGAGGACCATTGGTTCCATTTCATCATAGTCTTTTGAAAGTTTTCATTTGATAACTTAGTTTCTTGCAACAAAATAATATCAGCTTGAGAAGAGTCAATCTGCTATTTAACTCTTGATCTCTTATCAGGGGCATTGATACCCCTAACATTCCATGAAATGATCTTCATTTCTCCTAAGGAGAACCCTTTGTTCTCCTCGTAATCCTTTTCACTATTCCAAATTTATCATCAAGAGTGGATTGTGTTCTAGCAGCAATCTCATCCTTCATTTTAGCACTTTTAGGCTTTCTACCTCTAGTCTTAGGTGTACGAGTGGTTACAAATTATGGTTGTATAGGTGTCTGTAAAATCAAGAGTTTCTATGAATAATCAAAATTATCATCAGAATCTGCTCCTACCTTAAAATTCATCCCATCCTCACTGTCTTGCTGATCTTTCTGAACTTCACCATTCCCTACTTCCTCTACCATAATTCCTCAACCAAATTAATCTCTACCTGTTGTTCAATATGCATATGATCCCTAGACTTATCCTCCACCTCTGAGTCATGTTCTACAACCTTATCCAAATTAACAATAGTTTGTTGCTCATCTATAACTTGAACCTCTGATACTAGGTCCATAACATCTTCCACATTTACCACAGGCACCTGATTCATGGCCATTTCATGAATAAAAGCTTCAGCACAAGATCCTGTGACATTTAAAACACCAAATTCTTCCTTAGTATTACCAAATTTTACAATTTGCTCCTTAATTTCCATATAAGACACAACATTTGACTTCAATTCTTCCAGTGCAATTTCATCAAATTTTTGAAAGGCTAGTGCCAAGGACATCTGTTCTGCTACCTGCTTAATTTCTTCCTCTGTTGGTTTAACATATTTAGCCTTAAGTTGCAGGTTACATAAAAGTTCTTCCCAATTTGCAAAATGTTGTTCTGATTGAAGCAACTTATTAGCTCTGAACTCTTCTGACTTGTTTTGTGACTTTATATCTATCACATTTTTTGGTTTATCAAAAGTCAAGCAATATTGGTTCGACTTCATACCATTGGTCCAACTTGCGATAACAAAAAAGACATTCTTAAGGAAATTTGCTAACATGTCTTGTTGTCTATCCATTTCAAAAAGGTTTTTTCTTTCACTCAACTCATGAGTGACTTTACTTTCAGCTATCTCCCTATTCTGTTCCACTACATCTCTACATTGCTTATGTTTGAGTGAACAACATGATGGATCTAATGTATGATCATTACATACTTTAACTTTTTTCTTTGTTTCTACTTCATCTGAACATTGCGTGTTGAAGTTCCCTAACAAATCTTGAAACTCATGCATGATGGAATCTTTCTAAACAATCACTCTTTGATTCCAAGAACCCCATTTAGAAGAGATCATTGCAAACTTTAGAATTGGCTTAGATAAAGAGATTAAAATACAAACCCTATTCTCCAGATGAGGAAATTCAAAAGGAATCAAGTCACACTGAATAAAAATACCAATCTTATTCACAATCATCTCAATAATTTTTGGAGATCTATATTCTAATGGAAAATGAGGGAAGGCAATCCACATTGGGAAAAATTGACACAGGGTAGAATTTGACTAAAAATTTGGTAACCACAACATAGTAAAAAGACAAGTGAAGATTTATTGTATTTGGAAGCTGACAATTTTGTGTAATTTTGATGTAGCGTGTGGAAACTTTTATTTTGTAATTGTGTTCTCATTTGTAATTATTTGAGTGTGGTATAAAGGAAGGAATGTATTTCCTTGTTGTAATGGGTATGTAATGTAAGTATGGCATGGTTGAATGCGAATGTATGCATGAAGTGAAGAAAAGAACCAATGAAGTTGTGAAAGTGAAATTGTGAAGGAAGACATGAAAAGTATAGAGATCTAAAATTGAGATATGGTGTAGTAGTGAGTGTGGTTTGGCACAGTGAGGAGGTAACATATTTCATATTATTCTACTGAATAATTTTAAGGTCAGTTGGATAGTGTGTTCAATGATCTTACCATTAAAGCTGTTTGGGTAGCGGGTCCTTCTATCTTCCATAACTCCTAGCAGGGTTAGAATATTTTAACAAGGATTCATATGTACTAAATATATTTCATAAGACTCCTAATAGAGTCCATCCTTTCACAAAGAATATTCATATTAGTGTATCTTTTTTGGGCATCATTCCCACCGGGGTTTACTCTTTGATCAAGAGGTTCCCTAGTCAACATATCTTGTGTTATTGTGTCATTGTGTATGAATATCTTTCTATGGTTGGTAATTATATTGCTTACATGGTTAAATGTTGTTGAAGTTGATAAAATTTATAATTATTAGATAACTAATTCACCCCCCATTCTCTCAGTTATCTTGTTGGACTTTACTTTCTAACAAGAACTTCCAACCACCTCAAGGTAGAGTCAAATGAGGAGGGAGAGGAACAACAATGAGATGTCTTTCACATGGAAACAAAAAGGAAATATGAGGACAAAGGATCCAATTCAAGTAAATCAGGAGGGAAATACATCAGAATATGAGGAAGCAGTTGATTTGGGTATAAATTAGTATGATGATTATTATTCACCCTCTGAAAAGGATGGAGGGAGAGCACAACCTCACAGAATGGGAGTCCTTGGAAATACTAGAAGATCTAGAAGCCAAAGTAGGAATAGACAAGACTTTGTTCCTTCTACTCCCCTAGGATGCTCATTACCTCAAGGCCTCCAAGCATCTGATGACCACCAGGAGGAAGTACTTGCCAAAAAATCATCATCAGAAACAACTCTCTCAGAGTCTGAAGAAATTTTTGAAGAAGTCCTTGAATTGGAAAGAAAGATCCGAGAACAAGCTGCAATAAGGTAGAATAGAGAGAAAGAGAAAGAAGAAAAAATTAGACATGCTATGATAAGAGCTAAACAATAACTACAATGATAAGTTCAAAAATAACTACAAGCCTAAGTATACAAAGGAATGTTACTATGTTGGAGATGGAGTATCAGATGAAGAATCAGTAGAGGATGAAATTAGATTCATTTCTCTAGAAGATTAAAATAATGCACAAGAGTTGGCATTGATTTCACAAGTTGACATCAGGACAAACTGGATCATTGAAAATGGTTTCTCACATCACATGACATGAGACAAAGATAGATTTGTACATCTGGATAGGTACATAGGAAGCATGGTTAGATTTGGTGACAACACTCCTAAACCTATCATAGATAGAGGAGCCATCACCTTGGATGGAAAGAACAACACTGATGATGTCCTTTATGTTGATGGTTTACAGAATAACCTATTAAGTGTTGGACAATTGCTTGACAAAGGTTACTGGTTGGAGTTCAAAGACAACAAGTGCATCATTAATAACAAGGAAGGAGAAATAATTACATCAGGATCAAAGACTAAAGGTAATGTTTTTCAGTTTAATCCAGAAGCAAGTTGTTTTGTTTCTAAAGTAGATGACAGTTGGATATGGTACAAGAGACTATGTCATATCAATTTTTATAACATAGTAAAGATAAGTAATGTTAAGGCAGTAAGAGATCTTCCTAGCATTGCAAAAACAATTGATGCAATATGTAGGGAATGTCTGATGGTAAAGCATGTAAGGAATTCATTCAAGAGCAAGCACAATTCAGCAAAGAACAAGTTGGATTTGATTCATATAGACCTATGTGGACCAAATCAAACAAGATCATACTATGGTGAAAGGTAATTCATTTTGTTTTTTGATGATTATTCTAGAATGATGCGGGTTGCATTCTTAAAGGATACATCAGAAACCTTTGAAAAGTTCAAAATATTCAAAGCTAAGGTTGAAAATGAGTCTGCATTGAAGATCAAATGTTTGAGATTAGATAGAGGAGGATAATTCACCTTTGATAGATTTTATGAGTACTACGAAGAACATGGGATAAAGAGATAGCTAAGTTCTCCTAGAACCCCTCAGTAGAATGGAATTGCAGAGAGAAGGAATATGATCATCCTTGACACAGTGCACACTATCATGATTGAAGGAAAGGTCATGCACACCTATTGGAGAGATGTGGTCAATATAGCAGTCTATACTATCAATAGAATTCAATTGAGGCCAGGCACAGACAAGACACCTTATGAGCTATGGTTTGGGGATGTACCTATAATTAATAACTTCAGAATCACTAAGGGGCAAAGTTTGATGCAAGAAGTGATTAAGGTATTTTTCTTGGTTACTCTACCAAAAGCAAAGCTTATAGATGTTTTAACTTGAGATTAAAGAAGATCATTGAAAGTGCTCATATCAAGATTGATGAGAAGTTTGTGATTCAAGAAAGATATCATGATTATGCACCTATGGTTGAAGAAGAACCTAAACCTACCCCTAGAGAAATAGTTGTTGATGAAATGTTTGACAACATTGATGTATTGTTCAATGACCCTAAATCTAGTGAAGAAGAATCTCAGAAATCAGATGAGAGAGTCACACCTAATGTTCCAAAATTCACATCTAGATATCATTCAAATGAAGACATCATTAGAGATTGGAATAATAAGGTCATGACAATATCAAAAGAAAAGAGTTCCACAACAAATGAAGAGGTATGTTTACTATCACAGATTGAACCCTTAAGTGTTGAAGATGCATGTAATGATTCAGATTGGCATGAAGCAATGAAGGAAGAATTAGATCAAATAATTAAGAATGATACATGGGAATTGATCCCTAGGCCTACTGATAAGAATGTGTTTGGAACCATGTGGATATTCTAAAATAAGATGAATGAAGATGGTATAGTAGTAAAAAACAAAGCCAGATTAGTATGTAAAGGGTATGCACAAAGAGAAGGAATTAATTACTCTAATACATTTTCCTCAGTAAGAAGATTGGAAGCCATAAGTTGTTTCTAGCCTATGCTAAATATAAAAACTTTCAGGTCTACCAGATGGATGTTAAGTCAACATTCTTGAATGGAGAATTAAAGGAAGAATTATGCATAGAAAAACCTAAGGGATTCACCTTATCAGACATACCTGATATGGTATGCAGATTAAAGAAATCACTCTATGAAATTAAGCAAGCCCCTAGAACATGGTATGAAAGACTTGATGGATACTTAACTAAGATTGGATTCAAGAAAGGAGCAACAGATTGTAATTTATTCATAAGAGAAACATCTGATGGATTATTGCTAGTTGCTATATTTGTTGATGACATTATTTTTTGTGGTAATGATAAGCTTGTTGGAGATTTTCTAGAAGGTCAGTATTGACTATATGTTTGTCATTGATGACAACATATAGAAAGTAGCATGCTTGGAAGTCTTATGCAGTAAGATTTTAGTATATGTAACATGGATATCAACATGATATCATGGGTGCAAAGGTTAACTGTTAGTACAGATAGTTATATAGCAACTTGTGTTAGCAGTGTTCTTGATAGAGTAACAAGTAGTGTTCTATGTATGGTTGTCTGTACAATTGTCATGAAGCCTTGCACGCTTGGATATATGTTGAAGACATGTTAGTGATGTTTTAATTATGGACACATAGTCTGTTGACGAGTAGAAGTGAAGTTATACAGTTGCTATTCACTAGTAAAAGTTTCCTATGTTTATTCAGAAGAGTTGACAAAGATTTTATTGGTTCTTGAGTTGCACTTATCTTTAGGGTATGCACCCTTGGTGTTAAGCTTAGAGAAGAGATATTGACATTCGGTTAAGAGCGCATGAAGTAATTCAGCTTACAGAGAAAGATCCAATTATTTTGGTAGAGCCGACAGTGTGTTGCGTGCGTCTACAATTATCTTGTTGGACAGGTCCTAGAATGTGTTGCGTGCATAGTAGAGCCAAAAAAATGTTTATTGGAGTTTTTAATGATTTCTCTAATATGATTTCAAGGTGGTTCTAATAGGATGACTTGTTTATATCATTTAGAGGATAGATATTTATAGGCAATCATTTGTGATTGCTGGAGTGTGGTTCATAGTTGTTCAAGCAAAGCAGAGCAGAGTGTGTGAAGTGTTGAGCCATCACAAGAAGGTCTATGTGACCAAGTAAAGTACTTGTGCTATTCATTGGAACTGATCCAGATAGCAGGTCAAAGTGCAGTTCACCAAGATCCAAATATAGTGTGTATCTATTAAATAGAAGGTTGTAGCCTTCACCCCTTTGAGTAGTGTGCTCTCAGATAGTGTGTCCTCTCCCCTAACAGGGACAATTGTAAAAGACTCCTAACAGGGTTAAGGATCTTCTAACAAGGATCATAATACTCTAGTGCAGAATATTAGTGGGTGTCAATTCCCACTGGGGTTTTTACCTATTTAGGTTTCCCCGTAACCAAAATTGTGGTGCTGTGTTAAGTGTTCTTTCATTGTGTTTATGCTTTATGTTATTACATACTTAATTGGATAAAGAATTGAAACTTGTAGATAATTGATTCAACCCCCCCCTTCCCAGTTATCTCTTGGGACTATTCCTAACAGAGAGAGTCACACCTAATGTTCCAAAATTCACATCTAGATACCATTAAAAAGAAGATATCATTGGATATTAAAACAACAAAGTCATGACAAGATCAAAGGCAAAAAGTTCAACAGTTGATGAAGTGGTATGTTTACTTTCACAAATTGAACCCTTAAGAGTTGAAGATGCATGTAATGATTTAGATTGGCATGAAGCAATGAAAGAAGATCTAGATCAAATAGTTAAGAATGATACATGAGAATTAGTCCCTAGACCTAGTGACAAGAATATTATTGGAACCAAGTGGATATTTAGAAATAAGATGAATGAAGATAGTATAGTAGTAAGAAACAAAGAAAAACTAGTATGTAAAGGATAGGCGCAGAGAGAAGGAATTGATTATTCTAATACATTTTCCCCTGTAAGAAGATTGGAAGCCATAAAGTTATTTCTAGCCTATGCAACATTCAAGGACTTTAAAGTATATCAGATGGATGTCAAGTCAACATTCCTGAATGGAAAGTTGAAGGAAGAAGTCTACATAGAGAAGCCTAAAGGATTTAGTTTATCAGAAAAACTTGATATGGTATGTAGACTGAAGAAAGCCCTTTATGGACTTAAGCAATTCCCTAGAGTATGGTATGAAAGAATAGATGGTTACTTGATAAAGATTAGATTCAAGAAAGGAGCATAAGATTGTAATTTATTCATAATAGAGACATCTGAAGGATTATTACTAGTTTCTATTTTTGTTGATGACATTATTTTTGGTAGTAAGGACAAGCTTAGTGAAGAATTTGCTAAAGAGATGTAGAGTGAATTTGAAATGAGCATGATTGGACCTATCAAGTACTTTTTGGGATTGAATGTGCAGTAGATAGACAAAGGTATTTTCATTAATTGGTCTAAGTATGTGAAAGAAATATTGAAGAAGTTCAAGATGGATGATTGTAAGCCAGTAAGTACCCCTATGATAATAGGAAGCAAGCTTTCAAAAGAAGATGATTCAACAGTAGTAGACAAGACCCTATATAAGTCCATGATTGGTAAACTCATATATCTTACTCAATCTAGACCATATATTTCTAATGCAGTTGGTATTATTGGAAGATTTGTAGCATAACCTAAACAAAATCATCTTATGGTAGTAAAGAGGATATTCAGATAGTTGAAAGGAACTATAAACTATGGTTTATGATATCCTAATTTAGAGAATGTAAAAATTCATGTGTATATAGATGCAGATTGGGTAGGTTGTGTTGATGATAGGAAGAGCACCTCAGGAGGAGCAACATTTCTTGGAGATAGACTAGTTACTTGGACAAAGAAGAAGTAGAATTGTATTTCTTAGTCCACAACAGAAGCAGAGTATGTAGTAGCACCATTAAATTATTCTACAATTGTGTGTATCAAGCAGATGATAAAGGATTTTGGAATTCAAATTGATTATCCTATTGTTATTCATTGTGAAAACACTAGTACCATCAATATGTCAAAGAACCCCGTGATGCATGCAAAGACAAAACACATTGAGATAAAATATCACTTCCTAAGAGAAAAAGTTGCAGAGAAAGAAGTAAAATTGGACTATGTGGATAAAAAACAACAATTAGCAAATATTTTCACAAAGCCTTTATTGAAGGATACATTTGAGTATCTTAGGGAGAAGCTGGGAGTAATTCCCTTCCCTAGATCTGATTAGAGTTTGTAGTAGAGCATCAATCCTTAGTGACTGATGAATGGTTGACTACTCTACTTCAGGACTCGTACCTATGCTTCTTTGTTTTGGTGCTCTTTTCCATTGATGTCAAAGGGGGAGTAAGTATATAGTCATGAAAAACAAAATAGTTGTTTTAATCTAGAAAGGGGAGTATTTAGTAAGAAGAGGTAGCAGTTGATATTTAGAGCATTTAGCAGTAGATGGAGGATTTATCCTTGGGGGATTTTTGTTGAGGAAATGGAAAATGTTATAATATAATTGTATGTTTGGATTGGTGGTGTTTTTCATTCCATATGTTGCCATCAATGCCAAAGGGGGAGATTGTTGGAGATTTGCCAGCAAGCCAGTATAAACTGTATGTTTTCATTGATGGCAACATATGGTAAGTAGCATGCATTGTAGTTCTATGAAAAGAGCCTTGAGAATATGTTGAATGGATATATTATCAGCATGATATCATAGACATAGAGGTTGATTCTAAGTGTAGTCATTTGTGCAATTATTTATAACAGTAGTGTTCCTGACAGTGTTACAAGTAGAGTTTTGTATGTGATTTTCGATATAGTTATGTTGGAGCCTTGTGCAAAGTCATTTTTGTAGTTGAAGTTGAGTAATGCTATTTCTATTTGTGAGTTATAGTTTCCTAAGTTTGTCTGATGGAGCTGACATTATTTATATTGTTTTAGTAGGTGTGCCTATCATTTTGATATGCATGTTTGGTTTCATGTTTAGAGATGAGTTAAGAATGCATAACATATTTCAACATGAGAATATATTTTTAGTTAATTTGGTGGAGCCGACTATGTGAAGCCACACATCTACTCATATTGAGTTGTGTAGTCCTATTTGTGTTGCATTCTTGGTTTAGTCATTAGAGATGTTATTAAAGAGTTATATTGTTTCTCTATTATTATTTCAAGGAAGTTCTAATAGGCCGAATTGATTATATCATTTGGAGGAAGATACTTATAGCCGATTAGTTGTGATTACTTAGAGTGATTGAGAAGGCAGAACAAAAGATGCGAATGTACCAAAATAATCAATCATCAGTTGAAGATCTATGTGAAGAAGATGAGAGTATATGCTATTCATTGGAACTGATCAAGACAACAGGTCTACTTTCCAGTTCACCAAGATCCAGATATAGTGTTTATCCATTATACAGTGTGTCCTCACCTTTAACAAGGTTATTTGTAAAAGACTCCTAATAGGGTCTGACCCTTGACTAGGTCACTGTACTTCATGCATTGTAAAGATCAAATCCTAATAGTGTTGTAAGATCTTCTAACAAGAATCATTATACTCTAGTGCAATTTATAGTGGGTGCTAATTTCCATAGGGGTTTTTACCTATTTGGGTTTCCCCATAACCAAAATTGTGGTGTTGTGTTAAGTGTTATCTTATTGTGTATGTGCTTAATAATTATTATGTACTTAATTGGACAAAGAATTAAATCTTGTAGATAAATGATTCACCCCCTCCTCTCAGTTATCTCTTGGGACTATTCCTAACATTAAGAAGATGAAGAAATGAGATGTTGTGAAGTTGAGGAACTTAAATGGGAAATTGATATAGATCGAACAATGATTATATTATGTTGATATAATTATTTTCTACCTAACATATAATTATGTTAAGTTGGTAAAGCATAGTGATGAAGATTTGTCAAGTCGGTAAGAAAAAGAGTTTTGGCTACCGAGCAGGAAATGTCACTTGGTAAAGGTAAAAGCTAAAAAGGAAGAAATTCGATAAAGGCAACAGAACCGAAGACACCAAACATAAAAGAAAGGTTTAGGCACTGAGCAAAGTTAACTGAAATACAGATGAAGAACACCAAGCAAGCAAAAAATATTAAATAAGGATTGAATCAACATTTAATGATTAGCTATGATGAGATGGATGATCACGATGACAAGGAAAGTTAGTTACAAAGATCTATGGATAGGAAAATTCAAGATGAAGATCTACGACTTAGATCTAAATGGTTCTAGTAGAAGGAAAAAGTTTCAAGAATGTTCAAGTTCCTAGGTGATAAGAAAATGTGTTACCAAGATCTAGATTCAAGGTATAATGAATTGGATAGTTAAGATTGATTAAAGAAAAATGTAATAGAGGAGATTAAGAGGCAATAATTATCTATATAAAGGATGTATTTGTATGAGCACATAGCTGGCAAAGTGAATATTTGAAGAGTTATTGATTGATACAGTGAAGAAGGAACATATACATTTTGAGGGAGAAAGTAAGATTTAATGAAGTGTTGAAGCCAATGAAAAGTGAAGAATTGAAGTGAAGATTGTGGAGTACACAAAGGATATGATTAAGAAAAGATAGTTTAAAGTCTATAGGTCAAAACATTTACTGTTGCATACTTGCATTTTTAATAGAGAAATCTCTTAACATAGTGGACTTAACAATCTTATTGTAAAATCTTTGAAAAAGGTAACATTCTAAAGAGTGTTTGAAGCCCTCTAACTAGGCCACTCCTAACAGAGTGAAGATCCTAATAGATCTGAGGTAAATCCCTTGACCGGGTCACACCTAACAGTGTGCATTGTAATCTTTAACAAGATTGGCTCCTAACTAGACATACTTTAGAAGAGTATGTTTTTAGTGGGTGACAATTCCCATAGTGGTTTTTCCCAAAGTTGGGTTTCCATGTTAAATACTAGTGCTACATGTGATGTATGATTTGTGTGATTGATTTATCGATTGTTAAAGTTTATTTATTGTTGTTGGTAAATAGTAAAGTGTGTTTTACCAAGCTGTTACAGAGTTAATCAAAGAAAAGTTTTTTAAGAATTTGAGATCAGGGATTACTCATTCACCCCTCCCTCTCTATAATCCAATAATTGGTATCAGAGCTAATTACTCTAAAGAGATAAGTTTAAAAGACTTGAGTAAAAGATCTGAAGATGTATAGGAGAGAAGTACCCAATTTGAACAAGGAAAGTTTCTCAACATGGAAAATCATGGTGAGGTTGTATCTATCTATGATTGGAGAGTCTAAAGTGAATCTTTTGACTAATGAATACACTCCACCTCCTCCCAAACCTATGACAGTTGATCAAATGAGAGAAAAGATGGAAGAAAACTCGGTTATGATAGAGATTTCTTCTTCCCTCACCGATGCTGAATTTAATGATGTTAAGGACTATGTTAATTCAAGAGAGATGTGAGATAGGCTTATACTTATATGGAGGAGATCAACATGTACAAAAGGCCAAGGTTGATAGTCTCAGAGGAAAGTATGATGAAATGAGAATGAAGGATGAAGAGAACATCACACAATATAGAAGTCAAATCAAGGAAGTTGTGAGTTCCATTAGAGGTGTTGGTGGATCATTGACTAATGAAGAAGTGGTAACTAAAATTATGAGAACTCTTTCTTCTAACTATGCTATTATAATATCTACTATTCAGGAATTGAGATCTATACCGAACAATGTGTTAGTTTACGGAGAGGAGGGGGTGAATTAGTAATCCATGATCACAAATACCCCAATAAATTTTCTCTGATTAAATTAGTAGTAGCTCGGTAGAAACAAAGTTCACTATTTACCAATAATAGTAAATAAACTATAAAAAATAGTAAATCATTCACACAAATCATTCACAACATGTAACACCAATATTTAACGTAGAAACCCAGCTTTGGAAAAAACCACTCTAGGAATTGTCACCCACTAAAAAAATACTCTTTTGAAGTACACCCGGTTAAGAGCCAATCCAGTTAAAGATTACAATACAGAATGTTAGGTGTGACCCAATTAAGGGATTTACCTCAGATCTTATAGGATCTTTACCCTGTTAGGAGTGGCCTTGTTAGAGGGATTTAAACACTCTTTATAATGTCACCTTTCTCAAAGATTTTACAATAAGACTATTAAGTTCACCTGTTGTGGTTCCACAACACATGCCCCATTTCAGCCACCTAGCCTAATGGGGACCCCCCCCCCCCCCCCCATTTTTTTTAGGGTTCCTTTTTGTTGTCTTTAGGGTTTCAATTTGTTTTCCTTGTGAAATTAGCTTAGATAGTTAGAATTTTCATGCTTTCAATAAGACATTACTGACAACTATTTTTGCATGCAAATGTTTGATGCCCACCTTTTGAGATTTATGAAGAAATAGCGAGGAAAGATGATATCCATGGGACTAAGATTTTTGGAAATCTAAGAAGTGACAGAGAAGTTTTAAAGAGCTCACCCCAACATTCTTCTAGAACACCGAGTCTTCAATTTTGACAAGTTCAGAGAATTTCAACACTTAGCCATTTTTTAGTGCTGGTAGATTTTGAAGTTCCAGAGTTGCTGGGAGTTTCACTGTTAGAAAATCTAAATTGCTGGAAGTGTTGGTGGACTTTTAGAGTTTCAGAGTTGGTGGAGTTTCACTGTCCAAAAACCTGAAATGCTGGAAGTGCTGGTGGACTTTCAGAGTTTTGGAGCTGGTGGAGTTTCATTGTCAAAAAATTCAAAATGCTAGAAGTGTTGGTAAAATTTTAGAGTTTTGGAGTTGGTGGAGTTTTGCTGTCCGAAAACCCAAAATGCTAGAAGTGCTGGTGGACTTTTAGAGTTTCAGAGTTTCTAGGAGTTTTGCAGTCCAAAAGCCTGAAATTTTGCCCAGCATGGAGTTTTGGGACTTAGCCAATTTTTGCATAGAGAAATATTTTTTTTGTGGACTTAGCCAATTTTGAGCTTCGAGATTTTTGGCCTTTCAGCCTTTCTAGTTTTTCGGCCTCCGAAAGTCCAAAAATTTGTAAAAGCTTGTTCAATACTTAGCCAAATTTTGTGTAGGAAAAAGATAGTTTTCACACAACCATTTTTGAAGACCCTGATTTTTGGCCTTTCGACCCTAGAGAATTTTCGGCCTCTGAAAGTCCGAAGGCTGAAACTTGGGAAAAGAGGATTTGACACTTAGTCATTTTTGGAGCTTCAATTTTTTGAGAAAACTATCGAGATCCATGATTTTTTGAACATGTTCGCCATTTGACTTAAGTTATCTCAAGCTTGATTTTTTAGTCAATTGGATCTCCTTTATGGGATCATTTCTACATGATTTTGGGGCCTCTTTTAGTTGGATCCACACGGAGAAAGTATAACAAAGGATTAAGGGCAGGATCACAAAGTTTCATCAAGAGCTTGCATGAGTTCCAACTACGTTTTGAGCCATTTGATGCATTATTTTCTCTAGTTTTTGTAATGCATGAGGTTTAATTCTGTGCTAGGGTAGTTTCAATGAGTTTTAGAGATAGTTCCTTTCATGAAATCTTTAGTTTAGATTTATTTTTGAGTTTCATGCAGCCAAACCCTAGTTGCAAAATTGAGAGCACAACTCTATAAATTGTAAGAACTCAATGTAATTAGGGTCAGATTTATCATTTATGCAATACATATAGTTGGTGCTTCAATCATAGTGTGATATTTCTAAAATATTTACGAGATTTATGAATGTGTGATTTGCTCATTTATTTATTTCAAAGAGCCAGTTGATTGTATGGTGATTTCAAATCTGCGATTCTTAGTTTAGTGTTTGTTGGTGTTATATTGCTTTGTTGTGATGAATCATCAAGATGATCTTTCTTTGGTGCTTTTAAGATAAACTTATCTCACATGTGCATAGATCTATGGTGGCTTTGTGATTCGATGAGTTTTGGCTTATCATACATCTGTGTTCATTTGCGTTGATGATTGCATCTACTTAGCTAAAGATTGTGATTTATTCTGATCTTTGTTTCATGGGTTTCCTCATCTTCTCAATCTTTTAATTTGCAAAGTAGTGTGATATTGGTTTATGTCCATTAGTTTCTTTTTAGTAATTTCTTTCACATTCTTGTTACCCTACTTCTTACTTTTCTTTGCAAAATCAATTACTGTAGATTAGTTAGATTAGCATCGCTTTCATTCTAAAATCTGAAAATCCAAAAAAAAGAGAAGCATTGTGGTATTTTGAAGTTTATTTTGCATCCTTCCTTGAGATATGAACCAGGAAAGGCCTCCTTGTTAACAGATTCACATTTGTCTTCAGTTGAGCTATCCAAGCGGTTGAGACCCAACCTAGAAGGAACCTTGAGATTGACTCACATCAGTCTTCCAAGAGGGGAATTTTCTTGTGTAAGTTCCTAGTTGTTGTCTCGTGTAAAAATGGTGCTCAATAGAAGTGGCGCAAGAAGGAGGGCCTGAATTGAAATTCATTATTGGAACAACTTAGAAATATCAGATTTTTGGTGGTATGCAAACCCTCCATCATCACACCAACATAAGTGGCACTAGAAGGAGGGCCTGACCCAAAAGGTTTTCAATCTATAATCACACTAAACAAGTTGGATGTTGGGAAAATCTAGCTTCAATGGATAGTCTGTTATGTATACCGGGAGGTCTTCATGAGATTCCTCTACATGCACATAATAGGCTTCCTTTTTTCTTCCCTAATAATAGAGAAAATGCTACAAATCATGTAAGAATTTGCAAGGATCTAATGCTTTTTCTCAAAATTGAAGATGAAGATGTTGTTTGCAATCTATTTGTTAGGACATTTCAAGGTGTAGCACTTGAATGGTATGAAAGAATCTCATCCAATTCTATTTTCTCATGGATTGAATTAAAGGATTTATTCTTAATTCAATTTGATCCCAATGTGAGTTCACAAGATTCACTATTTTATTTTGCTGCTGTAAGAAAGACACCTCAAGAGTCCATTGCCTAATTTAATCATTGATTTCTTCTCATTTATCAAATGGTTCAAGATTCAGAAAGGATGGTGCATGATTCAATGTTAAAAGAGCATTATTTTTAGTGTTTGGATGTCTCATTTACAAGTATGATTAGATCTTTTGGTGAGGTTACTACCTTGCATGATGCATTCAACCAGGCTCTTTTCTTGGCACAATGTGGATGTGATGTTACAAGTGGTACAAATGGTCTTGATGGAAGTTTCAATATGCAATTGATTGAATGTTTCCAATCATTACATCTCAATGTCAATCCGGTGAATACATCAAATCAGCTAAAATAATCTCATTCAACCAATTAGAACATGCCTAATATCTAGATGATGCAATCATCCAATCAAAAGAATAAGATCAATCACTTTCAAGATCATATTTGGGATCAAAATTCCCATGATACAACATTGGACACAAGTATTTTTGCCTCCCAATGATGATCCTATAGATGTCTTGTCATATTCTTACTATACTCCATTACTCAATCCATCAAAACATGATGATACTTCAAATGGAAAGCTTGCAGGTCAGTTATATGAGCACGATAAGTGTTGGAAACAATTGTCTGAAGGAAATTGCTACTCAAATTATGTATTGTCTTTGATGTCACACAATGTCATAGTTTGCAGCAATCAGTTCCTACCGAGCTCAGTCGGTCTGCCAGACAGGAAGATTAGTGCTTACCGAGTCCACTCGGTTATCAAAGAAAATCAGTGTCTACCGAGTCCACTCGGTTATCAAAGAAAATTCAGTGTTTACCGAGTTCAGTTGATCGTCAAAGGAAATTCAGTGTTTACCAAGTTCAGTCAGTCGTCAAAGGAAATTTAGTGTTTACCGAGTTCAGTCGGTTATCGAAGGTAAAGGATTGTCGGTGTTTACCGAGTTCCCTCGGTCTCTGAAAGATTGTAGAAAGTTATGGTCACCGAGCACTGTCGGCCCTTGAAGGATTTTTGCAAATAGAGTTTGCTTAATTCAGCCGACTGTTATACTAAATAATGTCGATTTGACAAATCTAAAATCATATAAATAAAAGGTCAAATGTGAAAAATAAATAAGAAACATAGCAGAAGATTTACAGAAGAAAGACAGGAAAGGTGTGTGCAAATTTGTGAAGGATGTTCAGATATCCTTAAGGTGCAGCAGAGATTTATTCGATCAGGAAGGATCACACTTATGCAGAACAGAGATCTATAACCAGCAAGGCAGTTGCATTATTATACAGGTCATTTTCATTGTTACCTTCTTATCATTGTAACAGTGAATTCTAAATCTCTTAACTGAGTTGGTTTAACAACCATATTGTAAATCCTCTAACAAGGTGGCAATTCCATTGAATTGTTTTCAAGACTTCTTACCAGGCCACTCCTAGCAGGGTGATTAAATCCTCTAACAAGGTCACACCTAACAGTGTGTTTTGTAACCTTTTACCGGGTTGGCTTCTAACCGGGCATCACTTCAGAAAAGTGAAAATCAATATCTAGATACATTGGTGGTTTTTCCCATATTGGGTTTCCACGTTAAATCTTGTGTCTCTTGTGTTCTTAATTGCTATCTTAATCATACACTAGTGCTGATGAATATCTAAAAGATAATTTTGCTAATACTTTCTGCATCTTCAAAGTTACTGCAATCTATTTACCGAGTGCTAAAACATATAACATTCTTTAAGATATCCTAAGGGATCTGGAAAGAAATAATTGTGAAGTGTTTTATGGTTGACTGATTCACCCCCCCCCCTCTCAGTCACTTCATCCATTTTCCATCAATAAGTTGTGCAATAATGAAAGTGAAATGATCCTAAAAGCTGATTGTAATTCAGAATGCAAGTTACCAAATGATATTTTGACAAAAATTAGTCATGGGATAACAAGAAATGATGAACAAATCCAGGAGGATGAGAGATATTCAATGCTACCCTAGAATTGAAACAAGCACACAATATTTCTCATCTTCACAAGGTAATTCTAATGACACTTTTGATGCTGAAAAAGATTCACACAAAAAAGACACAGATAGTCATTGTTGGGTAGATATTCCACTTGAAAAAAGTAGATTGGATGAGAAGTTGCAAGAATTGGGTATTCCTATGTCATTATCAGATTTTTCATTGATGGGAGGATGTAGAATACACCTCACAAATCAACATTGTGAGATGGATTGCCCTATATTTCTTGTAAAGATGGACTTCTATTTGAAAGGAAAGATGACCATTGAGGAGGTATTAATTCCTATAGCAGATCATTGAGATAGTCAATCAAGGGAAGAAGAAAAGGAACATGATCAAATTCATGAAACTTTGGAAGATATGGATTTACCTAATGAGAAAGATAAAGTGATTGACATACAAGAAAATGAGGGTTAGACAATTCCAAATGATGAAGAGAGTGAAATCATAAATACATTCATAGACATCTTCATGAAAGTTGAAAGTGGAAAGGTCACTTCTCATGAAATCATAAGTGATGATGCACTACCTTTTTTGAATGCTAATTATGATGGAACCCAAATAAAGG
Source organism: Chamaecyparis obtusa (assembly GCA_027943335.1). Classification (NCBI taxonomy): domain Eukaryota; kingdom Viridiplantae; phylum Streptophyta; class Pinopsida; order Cupressales; family Cupressaceae; genus Chamaecyparis; species Chamaecyparis obtusa. The sequence goes on from BSBK01004276.1 coordinate 542,577, forward strand.
AGATACAAGAGGTTCAAGAGGATGATCGAAAGGAAGATGATGAAGATGAAAAATTGTGCCATGAGGTAGAGGACTCTCAACATTTACAAATAAAAAAATAAGATGAATCTGAGTTTTTGTTAACAGAGGAGGTAGACAAAGTACTTGATTTGGTATCATGTTTGAGTAAAGAAATGTCCTTTTATGGGTATTCCATGCACATACTAGACCTTGCAACAACCAATTCATGTAATATTCATCCTTTTGAGATAAATTCAGAGGTAAGTTGTCCTGAATTCTTGTTAGCTTGGGAGATTGCCTTAGAAGGTAAGTACAATTTTGAACATGTTTCTTTGAGGCATGAGGGAGAAAATTATTTGAATTTTGATACTAATGATTCTTGCAATTTTTAAGACATTCTTATGAGTGAAATTCTTAGTCCTAATAAGGTCAAATGCGATGAGTTATTATTTAGAACTAATGATAATTATAATGAGGATCATGGTCTAGATGCTTTCCCTTTTGAACCTTGTTGTAATGATAGGTATAGTACATCACCAATGAATATGTTTTCTTGTGGTCTACATCCACTTGAGGAGGATGGATTGGTGTACCATGAGATAAGACCTCCATAAAAAGAAAGCACATTGAGTGAGTTGTTAGGAATGGGAACACTAAGAGGGGGGGGGGAGGGGGGCGAGTCAGTGTTCATTGTATTTTATCTTTTCACTTAATATAAAACTGAACTTAAATACTTAAGTACTGAAATGAACATCCACATAAACATGAAACATGAAATCAACACATAACACCAATATGGTTATGAGGAAACCCAAATAATTAAAAAACCTCGGTGGGAATTGAAACCCACTAATATTTTATACTAGTGTTTTATGATCCTTGTTAGAAGATCCTTAACCCTATTAGGAGATACTTTACAATGTATTAAGTATAGTAGACCTTGTCAAGGGTCAGACCCTATTAGGAGTCTTTTACAATAAACCCTGTTAGGGGTGTGGAAACACTATCCTAGAGCTCACTGCTCAAGTGGTGAAGGCTACAACCTTCTAATCTCAGATACACACTATATCTACTGAATAAACTATCACTATGACACTGCTTGTCAGATCAGTCCCTTTGATGCATTTATGCTTTGACCTCTTGAAAAGATCTAATACATCTTATAGACTCTTCACACCCTTCTACTCTACTTCACTCAACTCTCTTTTCAACATTCATCCTGATTACAATGAGCGCATCTCATATTTATATGTGCATACAAAAAAAATAACTAGGTCGGCTCTTTAACCAATTATATAAAATGCTTCCAATTGAATTGGCTCAAGAGTGTTTACAAACAAACATATTTATATGTCAGAAACCTAAATACAATAGGTGCATAGCCTTTACAACTTTAGAATATAACCACAAATAAAAATGCCAATAGTCGGCTACTTATTCTGTTCATCTCTAGCACATACTAGCTGTGTAACTTAAACTGTCTGTAACTTTGTCATACATGCATATCTGATCATATGCTCATAGACTAAGCATGAATATAGTCTAACCACTTATCTTCTAGGGTGCACACCATAACTTAGTCATACACATGTGCATTGATGCTCTGAGCTTTAGGTACTTTGTACACTCTCCAATCTTCAACACTTAGCCAATTCTGATCTTCTCATCAAGTGCGCTGACTCCAAACTACTATATGAATTTTTTTCCATAATGATAAAACTATAACAAGTCATATACACTAGTATAGCCAACTTGCCAATAATCTCCCCCTTTGTCATTGATGGCAACAAATGAATATGGCCAAGTTGCTAACTGTTCCTTAATACAAATTTTTTTTGTCTTATATCTCCCTTATACATAACTTTCTATCTTATATCTCCTTATACATATCTATACCATATTCTATACATAATCCCCCTTTGACATTATTGACAAAAGTGCTTCAAAAACTATATCTACAAATACTTACTATGATAGAACATCCGGATATGCTATCTGCAGGTTTTAGATCTCCTTCCAAAATGTGATACAAGGGCCTAGTGAAAGAGGGGCCAAAGGATGGAACACCCTAATGATCCAAGCCCACAACACACGTGCAAAAGCAACAAACAACAAGAGTGAGAGAGAATGCCAGATCTTTCATTAACTTTCATCAATTTGAATTACACATGCCGAGATGTAAGGCCTTCCTAGTTAGGGCCTGATATTACAATGAATTATAGAAGTCCTCAAACATGTGAGGATTTTCTACCAATCTCTAATCTAATGCCTTCTATCTTCTATCAAAAAAATGCCTCCTAAAACTACCACCAAACATCTACATTTATACAAGAAGCTACCAAGTTGAGTTGGCCTTTAGATCCATAATTAATGGATGTAATGGTCAAATCTAGGACCACACACTTCCCAATGATGGATACCAACATTAATTCCATGATCCAATATAAATTCACAAGCTGGCCACAATAGGAAACAAAACTAGACCCATCGATAAGCAATATAACCGAGCAATAGATAGATAATGCCAAGCACCAGTGAAATAACCGACCACCTAGGAGAGAACCGACCATATAGGAGAGAACCGACCATACTCAGTAACCAAAGGAAACTGATGAACTACCAACCAACTCAGTCAAAGAAGAAATCAAGAAACACAGACAAACTCCAAATTCTTTTTGGTGACATAGGATTTCCAAGGACTCGAGATGCTCCTACATCAAAATGTGATCAATGAGTTGACAATCTGTAGATGGGCGCATAATGCATACTGTAGCTTCTCCATCTTCTCCAAATTTGTGCTAGGACCTTGACCATATGTCACCATGGTGGCATCGATCTCCTTGATATTTTGATTAAGTATGTCTAATGAGGACGCAAGATCATTCCTTAGCTGAGTCTACCTAGCCCTTATCTTGGACATCTCCTTTTTTTCCATCTCAATCTTATCTATCTATCCTTGGTAAATATTATTGCACATGTCCACATCAACTGATGGATCTTCCATTTATTTCCTTATGCTATCTATCATAGCTTCAGCCTCTTGTATCTTTTTGTACATATCGCTTGTCAACTTATCCTAGTTCATACAATCTGTAATAATCTTTTAGCCCTTAGCTGCAAACTCCTTCAAGGATGCTTGACCAATCTTTAGTGAGCTTAGGTCAAGTGCATAGTTGCTAACCAATTCACTATGCCTTTTCTTCAAATACTTCTCTTCTGCAACTAGGGATGCAGATTCTTCCAGGCTAGAGAAGTTACTCTTGATCTGTGAAATGATTGTACTCACATCATCAACGAAGTGTACCTTAGACACTTTCTTGTCTGCTGGTAACAAGTTGTTCAAGATGTTTACTGATTCTAAAAGGAGGGGATTTCTCATCACCTATTTCTCCTTAGCTTTCTCCATAGCTAAGACACTGAACTTGATCAGGTCTTCTTCTCCCCAAGATTTCAAATTGGTTGTGTTAGGTGTCAAACTTGACAACAATGCTGCTGAGGGAAATGGAGTGATAGAAGTATTGTCCATAACTTCCTATTTGACTCTTATTGTTAGTGGTTCATTTTCTTTTCTCTCTACTTCTTTTGTTTTTTTTGCTTCTTTTTCTATTTGTTCTTCTTTCTTTTCTTCTTCATTTGTTATATCCTCAATCAATAGTTCTTCTTGATTAGGAGTGGAGTTACCACATAGAGTCTCAACCTCTTGAGTAATCACAAATGCCTCTTCAAACTTGTCCAACTTAGTGTCAGTGGCTGCCATGGCTATCTCTACATTATCAATGATAATGGTCCTATCCTTTAGTGACTCTGTCATGGGTGCAGACTTATCTACCTATGTTTGTGTTTCAACTACAGGCACTAAGTCTTGAGGACCTTTCACTGATGCATTAGTGGGCTCTGCCACCTTGACTTCCTTTGAGGGTACTTGAGCTATGGGGGCAGTAGGTGGATACATGTGCCTGTTCATAAAGACCTTCTCAAAGGCTTTCTCTATTTCCTTGGAAACTAACTCAAAGTTTTTATCCATTATGTTCAATGTTCTTGTCTTGGTCCTAAGGTGAGGCTTCACTAGATCTAGCAATAAATTTTTCTCTTCTAGCTCACATACTGGAAGGGTTTCATTTAAAATATTTTATCTTGTCCTTAGATCTTCTTCAATAGCCTATCTCTTTTGGAACTCTAAGATATTACATACATTATCAAGAATCACAGTCTTCAATTCTAGGACTGTCTTCTTAAAATTTAACATATGTTTGACAATCATTCCATGTATCTATGATTTTTCAATCTCACTGTATTTCTCCAAAAACTTTCCCACTTGATCAATTCTACCTTCATCAACAATTCTTGTGCTGAGCCCTGATACCAATTATTAGGAATGGGAACACTAAGAGGGGGGGTGAATTAGTGTTCACTATATTTTATCTTTTTACTTAATCTCAAACTGAACTTAAATACTTAAGTACTGAAATGAATGTCCACATAAACATGAAACATGAAATCAACACATAAAACCAATATGGTTATGTGTAAACCCAAATAGGTAAAAACCCCGGTGGGAATTGACACCCACTAATATTTAGTACTAGTGTTTTATGATCCTTGTTAGAAGATCCTTAACCCTGTTAGGAGTTTCTTTATAATGTATTAAGTATAGTAGACCTTGTCAAGGGTCAGACCCTATTAGGAGTCTTTTACAATAAACCCTATTAGGGGTGTGGACGCACTGTCCTAGAGCTCACGGCTCAAGTGGTGAAGGCTACAAGCTTCTGATCTTAGATACACACTATATCTATTGAATGAACTGTCACTGGTACACTTCTTGTAAGATTAGTCCCTTTGATGTGCTGATGCTTTGACCTCTTGCAATGGGCACATCTCATATTTATATGCGCATACAAAACAAATAACTAAGTTGGCCCTTTAACCGATTACATACAACACTTCCAATTGAATTGGCTCAAGCGTGTTTACAAAAAAACATATTTATATTTCGCCAACCTAAATACAATAGGCACATAGCCTTTACAACTTTAGAATATAACAACAAATTAAAATGCCAATAGTTGGCTGCTTATTCTATTAATCTCTAGCACATACTAGTTGTGTAACTTTAACTATCTGTAACTTTTTCATACATGCATATCTGATCTTGAACTCATAGACTAAGCATGAATATAGTCTAACCAACTTATCTTCTAGGGTACACACCATAACTCAGTCGTACACATGTGCATTGATGCTTTGAGCTTTAGGTACTCTGTACACTATCCAATCTTCAACACTTAGCTAATTCTAATCTTCTCATCAAGTGTGCTGACTCCAAACTACTATATGAATTTTTTGCCATAATGAAAACACTATAACAAGTCATATACACTAGTATAGCCAACTTACAAACATGATTAAATGCCCATGGTTGGGGACTCACTAAACCAGGTTGTATCTATCCATTATCCCTTGCTTTTTGATGATTTTCAATTTGAATATGATAAAGGTGAAAAAACTTGTTTGTGTATTAATCATGATTATGGAGAGTTCCCACAACTTTTGATTTTATGTGATTTGGACCCAGAATTTGAACAGAAATTGTCTAAATTTTATTTTTATGAGTACAAAGTTGAGTTTGCATTCCTTAGAACTATGCAGGGTGCATTTTTGCTACTGCATGGAAAGAAAAATCAATTAATAAGAAACTCATATGCTTGTTCTATGTTTTTTGTATATAATTTAACTTTAGTCCTAATTAGGTAGGTGATAGTTAGTTTCTCTTTTGTTTTAGTGGTTAATTTTGTTTTTTCAGTGTGTGAGTCTCGTTCCTTGTTGTTTGAGTGTTTTTTCTTTTTGTTTGTCAGTCTGGGGAAAAGAGAGTTTTTGTCAGGGCTATTCCTAGCAAGTGGTCCATCCCAAGTGGTCTTTGATGGGAGGTAAAGGTATTTCTTAATCAAAATTTATAAAGGAATTTGTCTTGCAAGAAATTGTATACATGGATCATGAATGATGACACCTTTCACTGGCAATCAAGTTGATATTCAAAGTCGATCATCCTCAACACATTACACACTTTAAACATGATACTATGGTTGTTGGTTTCTTGGGTAAGTATTAGTTGGAGTTGATTGGAGCATATTTTTATGGGTGACCTCAGATCTCAGAACCCTTCTCCATCTACATTTTGACTTGAAGAGAAAAAATCAAAAGGAGGAACACATAAAGAAAGGTCAACAGGAAAAATCAAAGTTCAAATGCCTAGGTGGAATAGCCTAATCACTACCCAGGTTTCTAGGAAAGAAAAAAGAAAGAGAAAAGGAGAAATCAGAAATGCAAGCACTAAGGTAGCATAGCCTAAGTGCTGCCTTAGTGTACCAAAAGGTCCTGAAATGAAGATAATTGAAGAAGTGACAATATTCAGAGCACAATGGCTCAAGAAAAGTCACCTTCCATGTAAATTATGTTGACTCTAAAGGAGCCCTCCAAACAATAAAAGAATCTTATATCTTATTAGAAGATAGAAAAGGGTGACTCTAGAAACCTGTATCGGGGCTATGAATGCATGAATGGCAGTAGAGAAAGGTTAGAATGAGATTATGGAAGTTTATGAAAGTAAGAAAAGATTAGCTCCAAGTGTTTCTCATCCAGGAAACCTTCATCCAAGTGTTGAAATAATTAACACACAGATGCACTCATTGGATGAAATAATAAAGGACTTTAATTTTGAAAAGTTGGTGAAAGAATGTTTTCATGAATGGTGCTTGTGTTCAGTTTATTACAAGACAATTTCTAGAGAATGTTTGTTGGTGAAGAAATACCTTGGTTATTTCTCCTTTTTTTAGGGCTATTTGTTGTGGTTCCAAAACACACACCCACTAGTACATTTGAGACCTTTTTCTGATAGTAGACCATCATAATTCAGACCATGTACCATCGATTAAGAGACACCACCTGTAGTCGTATTTTTGTAGTCAAAAAAAATGATGGCTAGGACTGGCATCATAATTATGATGACTATGGATGTCACAAAAAGGGGGTGTGAACATGGTGAACATACCATCGGGCCTATTTGTGACTATCACAATTGTGATGCTCATTCATTGCAAACAACTACAAATGAAGGCTACCTGTGGGAAGATTCTGACAGGTAGCTGTCATTTTTAGTTTGTTTATCGATGAAGATGTTGTTCATGCAATGGATACCCATCAGAAGTTTACGATGGATAGCCATCATTTGTTGTTTTTTAACAACAACAATACTATACATGCGACGTGTTAGTCCATTTTCCTATCAATGCAAAATCCTATGAAAATGGCCTTTTCTCTGCAATTCTTGAAGATATCCCGCCCTACTGCAAGCTTGTTTTAATGTGTGATGGAAATCCATAGTGTTTCATGGTTTGAGATCTTAGCCCTATGTTCTTCATTGTGTCACCAAGCTCTAGTCCAAAACACACATGCTGAATCACAAAATCTAGAAAGTTATTCAAGTTCTAACGTCTGCAAGAAACAAATTTTAGAATCTACCCAATGTCGAAAACCCATAATGTTCTTTTGAATACCTTGGATGTTTTTGATCTTTCGCTAAAAACCCTATGTGTTTTTGACCTTGCATTTATTCTCTTTGACTGGCACTCCTTGTTCATTAGTCTTAAGTGCGCAAGTGCGATGGTTGGTGGGGCCAGATTCTTCAAGTGGCAGAGGGAGGAGATCGACAATCAGTGTATGAGTGTAAGGAATATTCCATGCTCATGAGATCATGCACCTACCGTTGATCTCATTTGTCTCAAACATATCTTTGGTGGTGGTCCCGCTGCCAAGTGAGCTAACTTGGCAGTATCTCATTGGTCCACGTGAGTATGAAGTGGAGTGTTGTCAGTGGGACCGGTCTTCTTGGCATTCAGGCAGATTAAAGTTTAGTTTAATCTTGTGGCTGTCATTATACCATTAATGAAACATGCTCAACCTTTAATGTAGTGGTATAGTGATAGTTGTTGATTCTCATAAGGGAGGTACGTGGGTCCGTTGACATGTATGCATAGTTGGGACTATTTTATTCATCCATGTATTTGCACGGTGGCTTGTTGTCAGTGGGACCTGGTTTTCAAATGTGTTAGTGGGTCCAGGTCTGCAGGTTCTTCTTGATTGGTTGTCGCATGGCCGCATGTCAGAATTTTTTGACATGCGATCATGTGACCACTTGCCACCTATCCGCATGGGTCCCAGTTCTTAGTGATGTTTAGTTGCCTGGTAGTTAAGTTTTTCTTTCTGCGATCTGGCAACTCGCGATTATCTCTTGGTCGCTGATTCTTGGCAGTTAGGCCCTTAACATCTAGCGACCTAGCTGGTAGTTTACTTTGCCTTAGTCATGCAATCACATAATGGTGGGCTCGGGTCTTCATGATTTTAAGGGTAAGGCCTCTTTGGTGATGGTTCTACTAGTGGTTATGTGGCGGCCTATGGTTGGCTGTCGCATGATCGCATGTCAGATTTTTTTGACATGCGATCATGTGATTGGTTGATAGATGTGCTATGGCCTTGATGGCAGGTGGTGAAGTGGCATCCTCCGGATGCTGAGGTGGTAGGGTTATAGTGGTTGCAAGGTGGTGATCCAAATTTTGTCAGTGAGGCCGGTGTTTTCGGTGACATGGGCATTCCCGATTGGCTGGCGGATGACAGGGTGGCATTGACATGGAGGCTTGTCACATGTTCGCATAGCCCAATTTTTGGCTATGCAATCATGTGACCATTGCTGGTGTCATGGTTGCAGAGTTGGGTGGGTCCACAGTGCCTATGTTGTTGACGTGCTAGTTTTTGATTGGCTGTTGACTTTTTGAGGGGCCTGCGACTGTTGTGAACTTAAACATAGGCTACTCGATGTGCCAAGAAAAGGATGAGATCTACAACCATGTTTTAAACTTTTGGGGGTGACCGTTGGATTTCAATTTCAAATCTACAGAGGGTTTTCCAGTGACAAGAGGTACTAGAATTCAATGCTTTCATGGCCAAATTTGATTGGTTTGGTGGTGCTTGCTGTTGCAGTGTGGTCCAGGGTGCCATGAGTGTTTGCAGGGATGTTTTGCCATGTGGGGAGGATAGTTTGTTGGCTTGAGATGTTTTGATGGTCTAGTCAGACTGATTTTCATGATGAATTTGTGATCCTGGGTACAAATTTGAAGATTTTATTTCTGTGAGGATCATGCCTTATTTCTAACAGATTGGTGCTGGTTTTCCCTCCAACATGTTTTTTGAATTTTATTGTGGCTTAGCTGTTGTAACCCTAACCCTAGTCACCCTAAGCTTCATGCAATCTCTTTGAGATTTCCAAGGTGGCTAGTGGTATAAATTTTTGGTTTTTTGACTGAGTAAGGGTTCGAATTTTAATCAGTCCAGAGGTTCTGATTATAGTTAGTTCTAGGGGTTTGTAGTAGGGCTATATCACATTGCATGTAAGCTGAATAGAATTTCTGGAAGTCTTTTGCAGGTTATTGAAGTGGTTTGATCTCTGTCTTACTTTGATCATGTACATGACTCATTATACTTAATATAAGTTTTTCATGCTTCCAAGTCTCTCCTTGGTGTCATTCTTGTGAATCTTGGATTTTCTGATCCATTGCATAGGGTTACCTTTGCATATGTTCTTGTCTTTAGTTCTTGATCTAGGATCAAGTGAAATATACTTTAGAGGGGACATAGATTCAGTCTTGCTTGTCTATAGAAGGATCTTATAAGTAGTAGATGGGATGGAATGTTTATATTTACGGCTATGAGTCTTTGATAATAATCGGTTCACGTTTCATTATTTGTATGTGAGGTCTGCCCAATGGATAATGGAACTGATCAAGGATTAGTACATTTAGTTGAGTCCAATGTCTGATTGGCTCTTGTCTACCTTCCCTATCCTCATTAATCAAAGACCCTTTTAAGTTTTAAGTATTATTGTTGGTAGTAATACCCTTCACAAGGCCATTTTATACCCAATAGCAATTGAGATTCAATGAATGTTTGGTTAACATTTAGTAGTCTCTTGCTATCATCTACTTTGTTTAATCTAGTCCAAAGTCCTAAAATGCCATAAGTTACTGGATTAGGTGCACCCGCCATGGTTTTGTAGAGCCAGAAGTGAAGAGGGCAGTCTTGTCCCTATAGTTGGTCTAGTTGTCTTGCAGAGCTTTCACACTTGGAGCTAACCACTCCTAACATCAGTCTCAAGGCATATTGGTAGCCCTAGATGGCCTAAGCATTTTCAAACACAACCACAATGGATAACTATCAGAAGGTTATGATAGATATCTATTGTTTGTAGTTTTTTGCTGACAATGATGTCGTACATGCGACGACAAGTTGTCAGATGTTTCTAACAGATAGCCGTCACTCTTGTTTGGCCATCGTAGTTGCGACAAAAATTACTATTTTTAAAAAAAATATATATTTATCGATTGAGTTGGTATCGATTCAGAATGGTGTTCTTGCAGATCTGGTTCGAGCTGGTTGTAGATCTAGTTTGAGTTGGTTGCATTATTTTCGGATCTCGATCGATTTGCAAGGTGGTTAAGTGAGTCAAAGTCTTTTATTCCTACTCATGATTTGGTTATGTCATTTAGAGATGACTTTGTAGTAGATTCAGTAGAGGCTCATGGATTATTAAGTTGAGTCTAGAGACTTGGATTTGGAATGGATCTAACTGAATCATGATTTGTTGCAGCAACTGCTCCAGCACAAGAAGCTAGTGCAGTAATTAGAGATGCATTCTTCCTGATGTGTTCATGGGATATATACAGACCTGATTGCATTCAAATATGATTCAAGTGACTTCTTGACTTCTTTTGTTCGAATTGGATGTGCTTTGTTCCTATGGAGTGTAGAAGTGACTTGACTTGGAGTTTGAGTAGACTGTGCATTGATCGGCTTGAAGAAAAAATTGAGCTACTCTTTGCATTGTTGTTGAGATCAGGTTATGATGAATTGTTGGGATTGTCTACCATTTTTTCCATAGTTTCGAATGAGTTAGATGTGATGTCGAGAGAGCAACTTGTAGAACTTGCACATTGGAGATTCATAGATCACTATGGTGTCCGTGATGACTTGGGAGAAGTCTTCTTCTTGGTGAACCAAGCTGAGAGACTTAGATTACAGAAAGAGGGTCATTTGATGTGAATTATGAGACATTGGATGCCTCTTCATAGTGGGTTCATGGTGTGGTTTGTGGTGTTTCTTTGCGACTAGGTTCTTGGTAGAGATCTATTGATTTGGTATCCATTGAGATGGATCGATATGACTTGATCTTGGGTCAAGAATTCTTGAGGTGAGCTGAAGTGATCATTTCTCCTTGAAGTGATTGATGTTTTTGATAAATAGTCATTGCTTTTAGTTTTTCCATCGGTTAATCTATGGTTTCCATCGTAATTGCGATGACTCACACTATTTTTTAAAAGGAAATATATATTTGTCGTACGTTGATTGAGATCTTAAATTATTGAGCTTCTCTTTGTTTTGAGAATAGTTTAACATTCTCTACTTAATAGGGCCAACCACATGAATGTGGAAGTTCATTTGACCCCTCCTAGGAGCCTCTTATGACCCTTTGCAACATTTTAAGACCTCTAAGATGTATTCTTAGGGATTGTAAAGGGTCATAAAGGGTCATAAGGGTACCTGGGACACAACAACTAAGAAACATAAATGTAGGCATCATGGTCACAATTTTTTGGAAACACAACATAATTGAGTGGTATACCCAGACAATGCAATGCAACCCCTACTCCAATTCCAAGTTGACATTGCAGGAAACAAAACCCATATAGATAAAGAATAAATTTAGAGAGCAAAGAAGGAGGGCCATAATGGTTGAAATAATATAGGGACCCCTATATTATTTTGGTCATTACGACCCTCCTCCACTCTCTAAATTTATTCCTTATCTATGGTTTTTGGATCCCGCAGTGTCAACTTGGATTCGGAGAAGTGATAGTTGTGTTGCATCATCTGGGTATACCATTCAATTATGTTGTGTCCAAAAAATTGTGACCATGATGCCTACATTTATGTTTCTCAGCCGTCATGTTTATGTGCATGATCTTTATGTGTATCTACTAGAAATTCTAAAAAAAATTCAGTATCTACAATAGCCTTTTGTTAACCACATTTATGCATATGGTCCTAGCAAAGTAGTGCACAAACTACACTAAGAAGGAATTGCATAAATATGATTTCTGCTTTCACCATTGAAGCAATCTTGGTGGCACTAGCTGCCTCTCGAGCCTTGCACAAGTTACACTCATTTCCTACATTAGGTATAGATGTAGATGGGGTAGATGTAAATTTGGTTTCATCGACCCACTAAAAGTATTGACATCCACTATTTCCCTGCAATACCAAACATACATCAGTTCTTCATAAAATGATTAGTTGTCACATTATTTTTAAACATAAAATATAATTACATATCCAGACCTTTTTCGTATTTGGGCAAACCCAAAATTGATGCTTAGGATTACTTGTTGTGTGTGACGTCTTCAACATGCATGGGCCAACCCCACATTGACACATAGGCACATTGACCGAAGTCATCGATGCTATTTCGACAAATATTGCATTATCACAAATATTACATTGTCATTATTTTGTTCATTCATACTAATTATAATTTTAATAAAAAGAAACATATTGTAATACTCCAAAAATGGGCTATAGGTTCATTAACCTCCTACATCTTCAATTTGAACAAAATCGATATCAAAGTCCTAACCTAAGGCACTTCTACACATCATTTTATCAAAAATTGATTTTATCCTAATTCTGCATCAGAGAATATTCCTAGCAATATTCCTATTTATCTTAATTATCTTTGATTTAATAATTATTTGGTGATAAATCTTATTTATCCTAAAGTTTTATTAATTGAATATTCTAAATATTTAATTTATCAGATTTAATACTGCCACTTGATTATTTAATTAAATTTAATTAAATTTATTCCTAAATTGTATTATTTAATTTTGACAATGAATCTAAAATCTCATGACTAATTGATTAAATTCTTATTTAATTAATTAAAGTCAATTATCAATTTTTAATAATATAGTTTTAGAATAAAAGTTTGATTTAATAATTGATTAACCTATAAATCAATTGTTTTAATTAAAAAATCAGTTAAGTTGAGAATAAATCACTTTATTTTTAAATTAATTTATAATTAAATCATGCACAATCAGAAAAGCAGGCAACTAGAAATTAACAATCAATTTTAAAATTGAAACTCAACATCTAATGATGAGTTGAAATTTGATCTAAACTCTATTTTGAGTTAAACACTGCTTTTGCATGATTTTTGTGAGTTAATTATCTATGATTTCCTGATAACTCAAAAATTAACTTGAGTTTATCAAGAGTGATTTATGGCTTTTCTCTTGCATCCCCAAAGCCCTGGATTTCTATAAAATCAAGGCTCAGCTCTTCATAATTATCAACACTCGAATTTGCAAAGTTTCTCTGGCAAATTAGCGATTGAAGGATTAAGCACTTGCGACAGGTGATTTGTGAGATCTTTCATTGTTGATCATAATTTTGCATAGTTTTCATATCATATTCATTCATATCATTCTTAGATTAAATCTGTATTCAATTTCATTCATATAGCTTAGATTCATACAGATTTCATATTATTGCACAGAAAATACAAAAATATAGAATAATTTGCATTCATATAGTTTTTCATTCTTTGCATTCAAATCCTTTGTTTAGGTGTTGCATTGTCACTGATCTCAATTTCAATCTGAGAACATCATACTTGCACCTACTAGAAGGCAGTAAATCACCTGGTTAGCATAGTTTCATTTACTTGCAGATTTTAATTTTTGCTAATCTCTAATGTTTTACTAAAGTTTTGTGTCCGTAGCTAGGTACAAAATTCACACACACATTTCTAGTGCCCATCATGGGGCCTTGAAATGGGTTTCCATTTCTTCTATTTCACTTCTATCTATTTTTCTATCATTTTCTGGTTGATTCTATGATTTCATTCTCTGTCCATACATTTTTTGTAGGACTTTTGTCAGAAAGTCGTACCAGAAGCTACTAGTTGTCATATGATAGTTGAACATTTCGAGGCTCATTTTAGCAACTGTGGATTGTCATTTGAGAGCTAGATTTTCATTTGGTGAGACACCCACTATCGTACAATTTTTTGGACTGTCGTCTGGGAGGCAACCCACTGTCATACGAGTTTTGGTATTAGGATTCAATTATCATTTAATAATTTTTGGTAGTTTTACAGATTTGATTTTTAGATTTGAACTAACAACTAACCCTAACAATTGATATCTTCTATTTCTAACTGATATTTGCTGAGTCTGATTGGGAAAAAGCGCAACTAAATTGCTAAAATAGGTAAAATCTACTAAGCGTGTTGTGAGGAATTTAGGTATTCTACTACGATATGATAACACTTTGATTTGGACATAAAATGAACTCTCACGTGTCAAGCTTGTGTGACTTTTCTGGCTTTCATATTACAGACTTCATTTTGGGCTATAAAATGAACATAGATTTGCTTTCTGCATATCTGTTACACATAGTAAATAGGCCCTATGAACACTATTTGTGGATGATCTTGAGAGAGTGGGCTTCTTTTTCTTGTTCACACATGTGAATCTATTCTTGACAAAGGATCCCCTTGTAGGTAGGGAAGGTACTGAGATTGTCTTGCATTCTATTATATTTTTGAGTCTTCAACTTTTGATCAATACATTCTCTCTCCGGTGGGGTTGATAGATCGTAAGTGGTTGACATCATAGATCTTTGTGAGATAATTTTAGTCTTAGCATGTTAGATTAATCTATCTACTTTGTTTTGGTTAAAAGTGAAAAGGCTAGAGGACTATGCTCTACTCCCTTTTTGGGTAGTATCAGAAACTCAGATCCTTGAATTTGGAACCAGTCCCCATGTGGTATCTTTTGTGAGTCACCTTTAGAGAGGGTTAACTGTAGTGGACATTCCCTTAATTGGGTCAACCACATGGATGAAACCTCAAGTAGTAATAGCCATTTTCACCATGGTAGCAGCAACCGCTATATAAATGTCCTTGTAGAGGAAATCTTCACAGGTGTCATCTCTTGTTAGGCTGTCAGATCTCCCTAGCAACTCCTGATTAATTAAATTCTTGGACTTTGTCAAAACCCTGGTGCACCTGGATTGGAGTTTTTCCTCTTAAGATCATAAAAGTTGCAGAGTCAGACCATTACTACAAACCCTAGTGAGGCCTAAATTTTTCATCTTCTAGGAATATGTGCATTATTGAAAAACTTTTTGGAACATACACAAATAGCACTCCTAGGGATTAGCATATTAAGTCACTATTGCTTGTTCATGCACAAGGTTACTTTTTCCCTTGTTCATTATTTTCAGACGATTGCTTGCTTCCCTTGCTTGCTATTTTGCGTGCTTGATATCTACTTGGTTATTTGAAATGGACTATTACACAGATCTTCAAAATTGGATAGAAAACTTTGCCAACAATGTGAAGCTGAAAACCTAAAAATTGCAAAATCTGAAGTGAAATTCCTCTTTGGAGTCAAAAGTCATCCCATAGTATCAGATTATTGTACGAGTTTTGAGAAAAAAACATTTCATAACCCTTGTATTGTCATACGTGAGCTAGTACTGTGTCGTACAAGTGTTGTCACTAGAAATCAAAAGAACATTATCCCTGGTAGCAATTGTCGTACGAGTCTTGTCAATTGTCATTTGAGAGTATACCCAGTGTCATACAAGCATTCGGGAACTCGTTTGAGAATTTTCAAAAAGTTGTCAGAGATTGGTCAAATTTGTCAGGAATCCAATTTTTACAGCCTATTTCCAGATTCTGTCAAAACACTCATTGTGTCAAGAACAAAGAAGAAACTAGAACAAATTCAATCATTTTCCTAAAGTGGTCTCTTGAGTCTGATTTAGCCTTCTAATTTATCGATTTGAGTCTTTTTCATCTTGTGTCAAAACCTTGTCAAAATTATCTTCAAATTTAGTCTTCTTACAAAATGGCTAAGTGTTGTGAGCTCATGCCCGCTATCTTTTGGGCATCTACCCATACTACTATGGCATAGTATCCTTCATTTATATCCAATCTAATCTTCAATCAATTCAATCTTGACAAGGTTGTGTCATTCGATCTTCTTGAATCAAGTCATTCTTTAGTTGTCTTCATATTGCTCTTTTGCTTCACCCAAGGTTAATGGTGAAAACTAGAGCCTCCTCACACAAGAAATCTAGAGAAGCATCTCATACCATACCTTTGACTACTCACCTAGGTCCAACTCTCGAGAAAATCTATAATTCAGGTCTTTACGAAGATGATAGCCTTGGCAATTTTTGATTGAAAACTGGTTACATACCCCCTCCATCAACTCACAGAGGTAATCAGAAAACTCCACCTCAATCTATCCTAGGGAGTCCTAAAAATCCTAACATATCTCATGGAGGAACACATCATGGGTCTCAAGGACCTCACTCTTAACATGGTAAGGATCAAGAACCCACACCTTCTGAAATTGCTCGATATCAAAATGATGATGATTTCAAGAAAATGATGAGGCATTTCTTGAAAGAAGATAGAGAGGCATACTTTCTAGAGTTAGCTCATCAAGGAGCTAAACTTCCTCGAAACTTTAATATTGAAAATATCATAAAACATGAGGAAGAAACCCCTATCATTGCTATGATGAAATAGATGCATGATATGCAAGCCAAACTTAACAAACTTGAAAAAAAAAGGAACCTAAGGAGTTCTCCATGGAAGCTCTATACCCTTTTCCATTCGATAAAGACTTGTACATGCCACCATTCCCTAAGCGAGTGGAGATACCTAAATATGATAAGTATGATGGAAACTCTAATCCTCAAGATCATATCAGATAATTCTTTACTCAATCTATAGAGTTCATGCACGAACCAACCTACCTAATGCATCTTTTCCCTTGATCTTTGGGAGGGTCGGCTATTCATTGGTTCTCAAAAATGCCTCCAACTATCAAAAATTTTGAGGAGTTAATCAAACTATTCTATCAATAATACTCCTATAATATTCAACATCCATTCACTATGATCGATATCTGCAACCTGAAATAGAACTCAGGAGAACCATTCTTGACTTTTCTCAAAAGATGGAGGAAGAAATTTTCTCTATATGCTAGACCCATTCCAGAAACTGAGAAGCTGGAAATCGACCATTCGATGAGAATCAACTAGAATCGCATAACAAGTCATTCTGAGGTTCTAGATCATCAAATTAGTCAACTATTTGATGAGAATTAGCTACAATCACATAAGAATTCATTCTGAGGTTCTAGATCACTGAATTGGTCAAGCGTTTGATAAGAATCATCTTCATCAACAATCTTGTTCTAGAACTCAACTACCATTTGCAAATGCAAAATCATACATCCTTTGATAAGATGGTAGAAAATGCAATCAAAATTGAGTAAGTACTTGTGCAAAAAGGAGACATATCACTTCAAAAGGACAAGTATGAATCTGGATCTAGTTCTAAAGAAAAAAGAAAAAAATGGAACAAGAATAAAGGCGTTGTTACAGATGGCATTGTTGATAATATCCGTGCCCCATCTAAGGCACCCACTTTCAATCTTATTGTTGGCATCTAATCCATCAAAGCTTTTGAAGCTAAAACATCAGAATCTAATAAGAAGCCATCTACTTGCAAAACTTGGGCTATAGATCCTAACCGCAAATTCACTCCTCTCAAAGAGTCCTTGGAATCTACCATGAAAACTCTATTGGCTAACAACATCATTTACTTGCCTGAGATAAAAGTCTTTAACCTTGAACCTAAACTAAAATGGTGGAGAGAGAACAATTTCTGTGACTTCCATCGCAATAAGGGTCATAAAACTAATAATTGTGTGTACTTGAAACACATCATACAAGACAAAATTGATAATGGATAAATCAAGATTGACAATCATAAGAGCAATAATGATCATATAGCATTCGCAGAGTCATTTATGAAACATGGTAAAGAAGATTCTTCTTCTCAACCTAATACGGGTGCTAAAGTCAATTATGCCTACTCTAGAAACAATGCTGCCATCAACATGGTTGAACCATGTCTATATGAGCTTTGAAATGTCATCACAATTGTAAGAAGAGATAGAGAAAATCAATTAGAAAATGCAGTTACTAGATCACAAGCTCAGGCACATCTGCAAGGACAAATCCTAGATTCATCCAATGTCCCTAAGATGCCTTTCAATATTTCATCTACTTCTAAATAGAAGGCTACATATAAATATTAAAATCCTAAAGACATGAGGCCTACTTCATTTAGTATTGTCCAACAAATCCAGCATACAAATGCTAAAATCTCCATGTTGGAGTTGCTTCAGATATCTCTAGCTCATAGAGCCATCCTAGACAAAGCTCTGCTCAGATCCAATGTTCCTAACAACCTTGATTTAGTCAGATTCTAGGCTATGTTTGGTCATCTAACATCTCCATAGTATATCTCCTTTTGAGAGGAAGATGACAATTCATTAAGTCATCTGCATAACCAGCCCTTGCATATTGAAGTCTTGATCCAAAACCATTGTGTCAAACACATGTTGATAGATGGAGGTGCTGGTCTCAACATTTGTTCTTACAACTTGATTACACAATTGGGATTATCTGAAGCTGCTATTGATCCTAAAAATAAAATAACTATCAAGGCATATGATGAAGAAGAAAGATCTTCCAAAGGAACAATTGTCTTGCCTATCAGAACAGGTTTGGTCATCAGAGATACTACATGTCAAGTTCTTGATATACCTTTGGCATACAATATTCTTCTAGGGAGACCCTAGATACATGAAATGAAAGCTATTCCTTCCACATACCATCAATGTGTGAAATTCCCTTATGAAGGGGTAGTGGTGACAATTCCAACAGAGCTATACACAATTTTCAATGCATTGAAAGAAAGTGTTGATAAATTTGTTCCTAATAATAGAGAATCTTCCACTAAGTAGCTAGAAATTGCTTCAACATCCAAAATGGAAGACATTGCTAAAGAGGTTAAAATCAAAGACAATGGAATGGGAGAATACACAATGGAACCTATTTTATCTCTCACATCTCTTCCATTGTCCCCTAAATCATATGGACAACCATCTAACAAAATGAAACCTACATCTAAAGAATCCCAAGTCATATTCAATGGAAGTTTTGTCACAGAACAAGTATCTAAACAAGATTTTGAGGAAGATGAAGCTATACTTGCATGGCTATACAAAGATGAACCTCAACCCAATCAGTCTAGAAATGTCACTCTACTTCAAGAAAAATTCCTTAGAAGTCATATGGACCAGGGGACAAATTGATCACAAAGATGGGATATACTGGAAAAGGACCTCTGGGATTACAAGGTAAAGGTCTTCTATCACCTCTTGACCATCATGGTCAAACCAACAAGAATACAACTAGTCTAGGATATAAGAAGAAGCCTTTCTATCTTAGGAAGAACTCCCCACATGTCTTAGAATAGATTGATCCACCCACAACAAATCAACTAAAGGAAGAAACAACTGAACAATCTGATAGTGATGATTCTAACACCACCACTAAGGAGCTCATTCCTTATGAGTGCTTGCCTAAAGAATTTAAAGACCTTCTTGAAGCTGAAGATGATCAATTAAAAAGAATCAATGTAGTAGAAATACAAGAACCTACTATAGAACAAGAGATAGTTGCACCATAAGAACCAGCTGATCTCGAAGGTAATCAAACAAACAATGAGGAAGGTGGTAGTTATTCTGAAATAGATTCCCATGAGTATGAATTCAAATCAAAATCTAAGGGTAACCCTTCTTGGGGTATCCACCATGACTTTACTCATGTTCTTAAATTTCCTAGAGGCATAAATGAGGAATCAAATGATTATGAATGGGGGGCCATTCCAAAGGAAGATGAGCTTATCATAGAAAAACAAGTTGATGTTATTCACCAATATGCACCTAAACCCAACATAAGTCTAGAGAGAAATAATGAACTTAACGAGTCTGATCCACCAATGGTTGAAGTGGACTTCCACAATGAAATTTAGCCTATTCATGAATGGAATGTCTTAAGTTGTAATATCACCTTCGAACTCAAGAGTCAGGTTAGGACCAATGGTGATAGATCCATATCTGTAAACACTATTTCCCAATCTTTCACCGCTTTAACTATCCAACATCCCAAAATTCTTGACCAAACCTCCACGAATCCAAGCCAAGGTATCTATACCTTTCCAAATGACTATGCCCTTGCTTTCTACCTCAATGCAATTGAGCCTATGACAACTTCCATCAGTGAACCAAGCATTAGCATGAAATAGTCAGACATGAAGTATCTTAGTCAAAAGAATAGAAATAAAAATAAAAAGAAAAGGAGTTCTGAGGGTGAAAACCACTTTGTGGTAGTCTCAGAACCTACAAAAGTAAAAATAAAAGATGTATCTGAAGGTGAAAAACTCTCTGAGGCACCTAAGGATGAGATATTTGATGTCCTTCTGAGTCATTTATAGGACAGATCTCCAGTTCTAATTGAGCCTACTCAATCCATCAACTTGGGAACAATAGAAGAGCCACAGTTGATCCATGTAGCACAATCCTTATCAGAAGATGAAAAGCTAAAATTCACTACATGCTTAACAAAAAAGAAGATCAACTTTGCATGGAAGTATTCAGATATGCCTGGACTTGATCCTGATCTTATAATGCACCATTTATCTATTGCTCTAGAAGATCAAGAGAAAATTGCTTTCACATGTGCGTGGGGTACCTTCTGATGGAATTTCATGCCATTTGGGCTTAAGAATGTTGGTGCTACATATCAAAGAGCTATGACATCTATTTTTCATGACATGATGCATCAAACTATGGAGGATTATGTTGATGATACTTTAGCAAAATCTATGATAAGATCTGAACATCTAAATGACTTGAGCAAAATATTGGATAGAATGGAGAAGTTTAGTCTCAGACTAAACCCTAAGAAGTGTGCTTTTGGTGTCACTTCTAGAAATCTCTTAGGCTACATTGTTTCAAAGAAAGGTATTGAAGTTGATCTAGCTAAGGTTAAATCTATCATGGAGATGCAACCTCCCAATAACATCAATCAAATGAGAACATTACAAGGGAGAGTACAATCTATTAGATGCTTCATATCTTAGCTAGCAGACATATCACAACCTTTCACAAAGACATTACATAAAGGTGTGACCTTTGCATGGAATGAGGAATGTGAAAAGAACTTTAACCATATCAAGAAATATCTATCAAATCCTCCTATTTTGATGCCTCCTATACAAGGAAGCCATTGATCTTATATGTCTCCACCATAGATACATCACTGGGGGCATTACTAACACAACATGATGAGAACAAGAAGGAAAGAGCTATATACTATATCAGTAGAATATTGGTAGCATATGAGAAGAACTATTCAATGATTGAGAAAGCTTGTCTAGTTGTGATATTTACATCATAGAAACTAAGACATTACATGTTAGCTCATACTACACATTTGGTAGCTAAGATTGATCCACTCAAGTACCTACTAAGCAAAGCTACCCTCACAGGTAGACTAGCTAAATGGGTGATGCTCTTAAGTGAATTTGACATTGAATATGTTGAAAGAAAAGCTATCAAAGGATAGATAATTACTGATCAACTAGCTAATGCACCTTTGTTTGATGATACACCAATGCAAATGGAATTCCTAGATTCCTCTATCATGAATCTTTCTTCTAGAGCATGGAAGTTATTCTTTGAAGATTCCTATACATAGAATGGATCTGGAGTGGGCATATTGTTTGTCACTCCTCAAGGATACTCAATCCCTAAGGCATTTAGAATCAAGTTTCCTTTCACAAACAATATTAATGAATATGAAGCCCTTCTTAATGGCATGAAGATAGCAATCGAATGGAGAGTAACAGAATTACACATTCATGGAGACTCACAACTTGTCATACACCAAGTCAATGTTGTGTATCAAATGAAAGATGGAAAGTTGATCCCATACAAGAGAATGGTAGATGATCTAAAGAAATATTTTATATCTATCACATTTGAGAAAATACCTAGAAAAGAGAACAAGGCTACCGATGCAATGGCAACACTATATACTTTATTATAGCATCTCGAACATGAGCTACGCTACAAGTTCTTGGTGGAAGCACTATCTTATCCTGCATATGATTCCCTCAAAACCTGCATGATCTGCACTATTTTTGGTAATGATTCATCTCAATATAAAAAACTTTTCTCCTATCTCCAAGACCAAATCATTCCCGATACCTTTAACTATCATGAGAAATGATACCTTATCTAAAATGCATCCTGGTATATCATCATTGGTAATGATCTATACAAATGAGGTCCAGATGGTACACTCCTTAGATGTTTAGAATGGGAAGAGTCTTAACATGCATTAGAGGAAGTCCATGAAGGTATATGTGGCTCACATTCAAATGCTTTAACACTAGCTTGAAAACCTATTAGGGTTGGGTACTATTGGCCTGAAATGGAAAAAGAGGCTATCAAGTTTGCTAAGAACTGTCAAAAGTGCCAAATACATGGTAACTTAATTCATGCACCAGGGAGAGATCTAATTCCCTTTACTACACAATGGCCTTTTCACCAATGGGCATTTGATCTTATAGGATCCATACATCCTCATTCTTCTATTGGACTACCCATATTATCATAGCTATAGATTATTTCACAAAATGGGTAGAAGTAGTCCCTTTGACTCAAGCAATTGGAAAACAAATTTCAATGTTCATCTTGAACTACATTATATGTCAGTATGGTATTCCAAAATCTATAGTCATAGATAATGGTGGACAATTCAAGAATAGAGACTTAGATGATCTATGTGCCAAATTCAAGATTACACAACATTGGTAATCAATTTACTATCCTTAAGGGAATGGACAAGAAGAGGCTTCAAACAAGAATCTATTGAAAATCTTGCACCGAACAGTTAATAAAATAGGAAGAGACTAGCATCTCATGATCAATCCAACTCTCTGGGCCTATAGAACAAGTATCAGAATGCCCACTGGGGCTACACCATTTGCTTTAGTTTATGGGTCTGAAGCAGTACTACCTATTGAGGTTGAAATCCCATCACTAAGAATTAGAATGCATGGTCTAGTAACTGATGATGACTACAGAGTGTCTAGGTTGCAAGAACTTGAAGTACTAGATAAGCATAGACAAGAAGCGTATGATCATCTCAGAGTATATCAGAAGAGAATGTCTAGAGGTTACAACAAGAAAGTTAGACATAGAGAATTTCATGTTGGCGATCTAGTCTTGAGAGAGAATCTTAAAAATCAATCACATAGAGAATGCAAGGGGAAGTTTGAACCCAACTAGCTAGGTCCCTTTTTTATCACTACTACTTTTGGCTCTAAAGCCTATCAACTCTCAATGACTGAAGGAGAACAGCTCCAAGAACTAATCAACATTGTCCATCTGAAGAAATTGTATGCCTAAGGCATTCAGTAATCAAATGTCCTAAAAAAATTATAAAAATTATAAAAAGTCTTGAAAAAAATGAACATCCTGGTGAAAACCTAGCAATAGGCACCTTGATGATTCACAAAAAAATTGAAAAATATCAAAAATATCAAAAAAAATTTAAAAAATGAAAAATACAAAAAAAATGAGAAAAAGAAAAAGTACCTTGGTGAAAACCTGGAAATAGGCATCTTGGTAGCAAAAATAGAATCTCTGCTAAGATGGTGAAAACCTAGCAAATAGGCACCACTTGTTTCAAAATGCTCCATCTATCAGTGAAATCTTGGTCTTTCCCAACTTTCAGTCTTGCTTTAGTTTGTACATATCTCCCGGTTTGTTTCTACATTCCTATTTTCAATAAGTCAGTTTGTATGCCAATCGACAAAAGCATCGGTATCGAATCAATATTCAAACTTGGGGACAATCAATGTCATATCCTATGGTCTCCAGTGTATTCTTAGACATGTCATATCTAGTCAGAGTCCTTTGAAGCTTCATCTAATTTAGTCACTCAGTCTCCTCTCCAGAAAGGATTTTGCATCTACAACAACACAATCAAACATCAACACAAATTGAAAACAATCTATGCTTTTATCTCCTTGTATGCTTACTGATTCACATTGAGATTTTTGCATATTGTGCCCCTTTGAGCTCTTCGATGATGTCCTTTATAGGATTTTGAGAGTGATTATTGGGGGCATAATCTTTTCTTTATTTTCTTCTTGGATGTGAATATCTAACAACTTTGGAAATTCTAGATTGAAATGGTGTCTGTCTGTAAGAGCCTCTATCTTGTATTGGATGACCATGCGTACCTCAACCATTGATACCTAGAAAATTCAAGGAAGTTTGATCTAACTATTGTCTTTTTGAGAAAGCTCTTACTCCTACTATGAAACATGATATTACCTAAGGATGTGAATGATAAAGGGTCACTATGAGTAATTCACACTAGATTTAGAAGGATCTCTTGACTACTTGATTTGTTTTTTATGCAAGGCATATTCTAGTCATCATGATATTTCTATATCAAAATGGACATGATATTTAGGTCATCCTGGTGTTTGTGCCTTGGTGCTTATATCAAATCTGACATTCCAAGAACAAATCAATATTCATATGTCTATGGTTGTCTAGCCAGTGGGCATTGTATTGATTCTTGAGCATACAAATCGATATTCATATGTCTATGGTTTCATAACTAGTGGGCATTGTATTGATTTATCCAATTACCTAAAAAGTTCAATGATGACAACAAATTGACACATGATCAATGACTAGGTCCTAGGTCTTAGGTTTGTATTTCATTTTGCATGTCATTTTGCATTTTGCATGATTGCATGATCTCACAAATTTCTTGAACACTTCAATAATCCTCCAAACTAAACTTAAACTAGAAACGAAGAGCTGAATCTCACACAAAGGTTTCCTCACAGAACCGCAAGCAGTCACCATCTTGGGTTAAACATCCTTTTGACAGAAGACTGAGTACTTGTCTTCATCAATACCTACAAAATATATCATGTGTATCATTGCATTTTCATTACATATTCATGATCATTCCATTACTTAAATTGCATTACATACATGTGCATAATCAAAATCATACATTTTTCCATAATCAATTACATCTGCATAACATTCATACATGTGAAAGAAATCATTGCATTGCATAAATCCATACATACATTCTACACTACTCATAGCATTTACATCACATGATATCATCATAAATCAAAATATGACAAGTACAAATGAAGTCATAACCAAAATCTCGTTCTCATATCATATAAATCAAACTAGTCCAGTGTGCACTACTGGCACAAAGTACAAAGAATGAGCTCATGTGAGCTATCAGAAGTTAGAATAGTATACATGAACAAAAATGGCAAAAAATATTAGAATCTCTAGATAGATCAGCTATTTGCCTGATCCTCTGCATTTGGTGGAGGAGGTGGTGGTGCATCAGGCACTACCTCAGCTCTGGGTACCCTGGCTCCCTCTGATGCTATCATATATTGAGAGTATGTGGTTACTCTCTGAGCAACAGGAACAACTACATAATAAGTAGAAACTTAATAGGCAACTCTAGAGGTCTAATGTATCACCTCTATCTGCAATCTCCTATTCTCCTCTTGGAGCAACGACCATTGTTTATCTGCCTTAATAAATTGCTCCTCCCAATGAGCACTCTATACCTTCAAGTCTTGGACCTATAATTTGAGTCATCTAATGATCTCTTGAGGAGTCAGTGGTACACTAGGATTTGCATCTATTGCAGGCATATCGGTATCTCCAGCAGGCTACTCAGTAGTCTCTGCTCTTTGTGCCTTATGACATCTAACCTCAGCTCCTAGATCAAAAATAGTATCAACATGTGTGGGATCCGGACTGACACCTACATCCCACTCTACTCCTAGAAACTCATGTACTAAACCAACACTGCCTAGAGTCCCACTCTCTCCTCTAGTCGATCTCCTATGTAAAATTGTAGGTCTACTTATTGAAGAACTAGAGGGATGAGGTGGTCTCATTTTTCCAGAAGGTCTCTATGGAGGTGTGAAAACTTCTCTTAGCCTTAGAGGTGTAGGCTAGGGCATCAGGACCTATGTTACTATACATCTCTAACCTCTACCCATTAGAGCACCTATAACATCCATACCCTCCTCCATGGAAGGTATCAACTCTGTCAGATCTGAAAACCTATATATGGGATGCTCTACAATCCATCCAATGAATCTATTTGTGACCCCTATATCTGGAACATCTTCTTGATAATCCCAATCTCGGCCCATGATACCACTGTACTCCTATGTACAAAGAGCATATGAAAATCTAGGGCCCCATCCTAATTTGATCTCTCTATGAATCCATGCATACGCAACATGCTCCTGTGGTACATCCTAAATGATGTCATACTATATCCACACTCTAGTGATGAGGAAGTGCTCAATAACTGTAGTAGATCTACCAATCAATACTCGACTATGGCAGAAATAGTTGAACTACTCCCGTGTAGTAGGCCAGGCCTCAATCTGTAGATAAGGACACCAAATAACATATGTGCTATCATCTAGGTAGCATCTAAAGTACTTCATATGACCCATGCGCACCTGTGTAACCTATCCAGAGTAAATATATATCACCGGCTCTTGTGGCTAGCGCTGATCCTGACATACTGGTCTACAAACTGGGATATGCTCCCAGGCCCATATCTAAAGAACCAAAGCTCTGGAAGAAAAGACTTTCCCTCCTAATACATGATCTCATGCATCTCAGAGAACATGTGAGCCAACATATAATGACCCCAACCCAACTTAGAAGGAGTGGCCATCAACTGTGCAACCATCGGGGCCCAGCCCATCAAAAGACCATTCTGCTAATGACCAAACATGATAATGCCTCCTATCATACCAGCTATGATACACTCTGATCTATGGGTCTACCCACAGCGTTGCACTAAAGTCTCCTAAGAAATAGAACCAGTGAGCTGTGTATCATCTCCAAACAAACGTCTAAAGGCATGTAATTTAGAGCTCCCTGAGCTCACATAATCTGGATGCCGACCATGGAAGGGAATGTGCAAAATCTTGTACACATCCTCTGGTGTGATAGTAATCTCTCCTGTCAGGAGATGAAAGGTTTAGGTCTCAGAATGAAACCTCTTAATCAAATCTGTGAGCAATCCATGGTTCACCCTAATCTCAGGCAACTGAATCAGATACTCAAAACCACAAGCAGCTAAATGTACCCTCATAGGGTTTGGAAGAGAAATGCATAGTCTCTGAGTCACAAGATGAGAGATACACACATGAATGTTCAGGTATATGACCTACATAGAGCAGAAGCAGGGAATCCTATCAGTAAATTGGCTGAAAAATAGGCTAGTAGTATAGAAATTCAAAAGTTCACAATCTCAGAAGGTGCATTAAATAATTAGCAATTAGTGTAAGGAATCAAAAAAAATAAAATTTTGACCTAAAAAGGAGCTTTAAGCTCAGTATTTTCCATATGACAATACAGTCTAGCATCAAAACTCGTACGAGTTTTAGCAGGGTCCCATATGACAAACCATGCATATACAACTTTCTAGGTCTCACCGTATGACAGATGAGGGACCCGACGAAACGTCGTACGACTCTTGGGTCTCTCTCAAATGAGTTTCGGGGGGTTCTGATATGACAATCTATCAAGAAATGAAAAGTTGTACAAGTTTCCATGCATGTGGGAATTGAAATTTAAAAACGTATGAAAAATGACCTAAAAATGCTACAAACATGCAAAAATGGAATTTACAAAGATGCACAGAGGTCCACTTACTAGATGTCCATACTGCAGAGGCTGCTAATGTCTCTGACTGTGCTCAAATCAATGGGAAGAGATAGGTACCTTCATCTCAACCATTTTTTTCACTCAAAGGGCTCCACAAGGTTTTAAAAGTCAAAAGTGAATAATGAATTGAAAATGACCCTTTTGGTCCTTATATAGCTTTTGACCTAATTTTTAAAAGTGCTTTGTTTTCCATGAAAATTGCACCCCTAGCTAATTTCAATGTTCTAAACCCATTTTCGGGATCAAAATCAAAATCTACGATTGTTTACTATGTCAAAATCATGATTTAAAATTTTCAGACCTAGGATGGCCGACTGCTTGCCTAATAAACCTTCAATCATCATAGAAATCCAAAATTCAACTTAACTAATTACCTAACATCAAACTATTGAATTTTCAACTTGGTCAACCATGGTCAACTCATAGTCAAACCTAGTCAAACTTGGTCTCCAGGACCTCTAAATGATGCAGAACGCATTCTTGGATGTGTATAACCACTTCTCAAATCAATTAACATGCTTCTAAACTATTCAACACTGACTTTTCTTGTGAAATTTCAATCTTAATCCCGAAGAGGGAATGGTATTACACATCATTCAAGTTTGTAAATCTATCTAAAAATCAAATCTTTCCTCACTAATCAAGACAACGACCATGTCTAGTTTCTAGTTCATATAAAGTCCTCATTGCTTGGGGAAGATCTATTATCTCTTGGGGCATATTAGATTCATCAAGATCCATATCAATCTGGTATCCTAAATCTATTTTGTAAATTGTATTAGCTTTTCGTAACCATCAATTCATTAGTGTTATTTCCTTGGTTCTTCGTAACTCATGGGTTCAGGATGTGACATCAATATGATTCTCTTGGGACAATCAGGTCTGGAATCAGTCACTCACTTCTTCACAATCATTAGGTTCAAATTAAGATGTTTTGACACTTTTTTGTAATCACCAGTTCATTGTTGCTATAGTTAACATTATCTTTGGTCAATCAGGACCTAAATCTTAAATCTTTAAATCTTTCAATCGGTTTCTATCTCAGAATCGGTTAATCTTTCAAATCAGTTTCATACATCTTTATCATACATAGATTATTCTTTGAACCACTGCGCTTCACACAGTAATTCAAAGAGGGGAAAAATGTAATACTCCAAAAATGGGCTATAGGTTCATTAACCTCCTACATCTTCAATTTGAATGAAATCAATATCAAAGTCCTAACCTAAGGCACATTTGCACATCATTTTATCAAAAAATGATTTTATCCTAATTCTGCATCGGAGAATATTCCTAGCAATATTCCTATTTATCTTAATTATCTTTGATTTAATAATTATTTGGCGATAAATCTTATTTATCCTAAAGTTTGATTAATTGAATATTCTAAATATCTAATTTATTAGATTTAATACTGCCACTTGATTATTTAATTAAATTTAATTAAATTTATTCCTAAATTGTATTATTTAATTTTGACAATGAATCTAAAATCTCATGACTAATTGATTAAATTCTTAGATAATTAATTAAATTAAATTGTCAATTTTTAATAATATAGTTTTAGAATAAAAGTTTGATTTAATAATTGATTAACCCATAAATCAATTGTTTTAATTCAAAAATTAGTTAAGTTGAGAATAAATCACTTTATTTTTAAATTAATTTATAATTAAATCATGCACAATCAGAAAAGCAGGCAACTAGAAATTAACAATCAATTTTAAAATTGAAACTCAACATCTGATGATGAGTTGAAATTTGATCTAAACTCTATTTTGAGTTAAACACTGCTTTTGCATGATTTTTGTGAGTTAATTATCTCTAATTTCCTGATAACTCAAAAATCAACCTGAGTTTATCAAGAGTGATTTATGGCTTTTCACTTGCATCCTTAAAGCACTAGATTTCTATAAAATCAAGGCTCAGCTCTTCATAATTATCAACACTCGAATTTGCACAATTAATCTTGTGAATTAGTGATTGAAGGATTAAGCACTTGCGACAGACAATTTGTGAGATCTTTCATTATTGATCATAATTTTGCATAGTTTTCATATCATATTCATTCATATCATTCTTAGATTAAATCTGCATTCAATTTCATTCATATAGCTTAGATTCATACAGATTTCATATTATTGCATAGAAAATACAAAAATATAGAATAATCTACATTCATATAGTTTTTCATTCTTTTGCATTTAAATCCTTCATTTAGGTGTTGCATTGTCACTGATCTTGATTTCAATCTGAGAACATCATACTTGCACCTATTAGAAGGTAGTAAATCAGCTGGTTAGCATAGTTTCATTTACTTGCAGATTTTGATTTTTTCTAACCTCTAATATTTTACTGAAGTGTTGTGTCCGCAGCTAGGTACAAAATTCACACACACACATACTAATGTAGACTTGCACATTTTTTGGCTAAGTCAAAGTCTTTGGTTTAAATCACTAGACACTCAAAACAAAATGACAAACCAAAGACAACCATGCAATAAAAAGCAATTACTAAGGAACCAAGGAACTAATTATAACTGCAATAAAAAGTAACATACTAATGTAGACAAAATCTCAAATGGGAAGATCAAAGATATAAGTAGGACATAAAAAACAAGGTGAATAAGAGTAGTACATATAAAACAATTTTTAGAACATGCCAAACATCTGGCATAATTGTACATTTTATTCATGTCATTGACAAACCAAAGACAACCATGCAATAAAAAGAAATTACTAAGGAACCAAGGAACTAATTATAACTGCAATAAAAAGTAACATACTAATGTAGACAAAATCTCAAATGGGAAGATCAAAGATATAAGTAGGACATAAAAAACAAGGTGAATAAGAGTAGTACATATAAAACAATTTTTAGAACATGCCAAACATCTGGCATAATTGTACATTTCATTCATGTCATTGATTTTCTTCTTCATCCATCTCATCATCAAGATCATCATCATCGATGACATCATCACCACCACTATTGTCATCATCATCATCATCATCAACATCAACATCATCATCATCTTCATCATCATCCTCACCATCATCCTCATCAGTAGAAGCATCATCATAATCAGTAGTAGCATCATCATCATCAGTAGCAGCATCATCATCATCAATAGAAACATCATCGTCATCTTCTTCTTCATATTCTTCTTCGACTAGCTCTTGATTGTGATCATCATCTACATCATCTTCCACTTCTTCATCTTCCTCGGTATCTTCTTCCATCGCATTATACTTTATCGGCCTTCCTCTTGGATCATGTCTAACAACAAATGACCAACCCGATTTATGTGGAACCTCTGAGTAAAATACCTACTCAAATTGGCTTGCCGGAAGAACATAGGGCTCTTCTCCAACTGACTCAAACAACCTTGTATTAATCATTGGAAATTTATTGTCATGTTCAATAATAGTTCTATCAAGATCATTTTTATTGAGTCATAGTCTATACCATTTCACAACAAAGAGAACTAATTTGAAAGAATTAAAGTCACAGTCAAGTATATCAACCAAAATACCATAGTATCAATTTTGCAACTCTTGAGGATGTAAGTCATTTCTAAATGAAATATTAGTCACCTGGAACACTACACTTATCCTAGAATCACAAGTTCTCTTCGTGTCATCCAACTTTTTGATATGAAATTTATAACCATTCAATAAAAAAGCCTTGTGGTGTTTCACCTAAAATAATGTCAAACATGTGTAAATTATTGCATCACGAGTTGAAAAACATACAGTTGATTAATTAACAAATTTATAAGTACCTGGTGATCTCTTAAACCATATGCTATATCTATTTTCTTTTGTGTAACATTGGGATCTCCATTACAATGAGCTTGTATAACCAATGAAGACAAGGATTCCCATGTTAATCTATGACCATCATGTTGACATCGTTCAATCCATACCATCATCCATTCTTGATTGTTT
Source organism: Chamaecyparis obtusa (assembly GCA_027943335.1). Classification (NCBI taxonomy): domain Eukaryota; kingdom Viridiplantae; phylum Streptophyta; class Pinopsida; order Cupressales; family Cupressaceae; genus Chamaecyparis; species Chamaecyparis obtusa. Next base: position 574,405 of record BSBK01004276.1, read on the forward strand.
GCAATAAACAAATGTATTGCATCCCACTCTTTAGCAGATGTACAAAAGTAAATAGATGACTTCCAACAGATTTATTTTGAAGATTAAGAATAAATTAACTACAATAACATCTCATAATTTATTACCTTTTAGTTTCCTAAATCTACCATTGCCCACCAAGTACTCCCCTTCAAATTTTTTAATGGATTCGAGATCCCAAATGCAATCTATATGGGTCTTTGCTACAAGATTAGGAAGATATTGAGTAATGTACACCATCATCTGGTATACCATATATCCCTCAACCATAGAACTCTCAGGACATGCTCTTTGTCATACAAAACCCTTCAAAAATTTCAAGTGTCTCTCAACCATCCACATTGACATAGCATGTACAGGTCCACACAATTCAACCTCCCCAACTTGGTGTATAAGGTAGTGTTCTTGTGCATTGAAAAAAGCTAAAGGTAAACACTTTTGCATTTCACACATTAGTCGAAAAATTATTTTCTTCCAATATTTTATATCTTCTTTATGGATTTCTTTAGATGAAAACCACCTACAAGGGATTCAAGACATGTAAATATATAAATACAAGACTTTACACTATATTACTTGTTTGATATTATTGTTTGATATATTGAACAAATATCACTACTTACGTCATGTATTTTCCAAGATAATATATCACTTATTCGATATTATTGTCGAAGTTCTCTAGGAGAGATAGGGGTAGCAAATATTGCAAAAATTGTCAACTAATCATTTCATACAATGAAAATTGAATGCAGTTACACAAATATATTATAAATACAAAAGACTATGAATTACCTTGATGAAGGTATGCCAATCATACGTTTTCATCCTTGACCCAAAATCATTTTTCTTTGATATGAGATTGCTTATATCTGCAACAAATCCTCTAGGAGATCAATTTTTTCAAATGACTTCTTTTATGGCATTACTTTGTTGCTTTGTTAATAACCAAGGAAGAGCAGTTGCATTAATCCAATCTCCATTGCTATTTCATTCTATAGACACCTAAAAATGGTTCACACCTATGTGTCCCCTTCTTTTTAACATGTCTTCAATGTCTAATTTTCATCTCTAATTTTACTAATATTTCTCCTCAAATTTTTCTTCATTTTTGACCTAATTAATCTCTTTTTGAAATCAATTCAATCCATTATCATAATTATTAAAATCATCAAAATTGATCTTTTGTCTCATCAAAATCATCAATTTGGTCAAATCATTTAATTTCCCTTCTTTAGGGGTAAATAACCCATAATTTATCCCCAAGTCTTAGCCTTGATAAATAAATTACATTTATTTATCCCCTTTTCCCATAGTTTCACAATTAATTAATTTCACATTAATTAATTGGCTAATTATTGATTTATGAAATTTTAATAATTTCTAAATCTTAATTTCCATTTTGTGGGAATAAATGAGTTTTTAAATTCAATAATTCCCTCTTTATTTCCAAATGGGATTTTATCCCTTAATTTGTGCTTCACCCACTTTTCTAGCCTCCACTTCCTTTTTTCTAGCCTCCACTTCATCTTTTCTAGCCTCCAGTTCCTCTTTTCTAGCCTCCACCTTCCCTTTTCTTTTTTTTTTGGTCATAAATTGTCATAGTTTATGACAAGTTTCCTTTTTCCCTTTTGTCATAAATTGTCATAGTTTATGACAATTTCCCTTTTTTTCCTTTTGTCATATTTAGATTATGACAAATTTCTTTTTTTTCAACTCTTTAATTTCTAATTGTGCATTCAATTTGTCATAAATTGCCATTTTAATGACAATTTTCCTCTTTCAAATTTGGTAATTTCCATAATCTATGACAATTGTCATTTTGCACATCAATTTGCTAATTTTGAGATTTGGTCTTCCAATTTTATAAATTGAGATCATTTCTCTCATTTTTGGTTGAACCATCTTCTTTCAAATCTTCTCATGATCATTATAGTCTTCTTATCAACATAATGCTTTCATTTTGTCAACATGGGAGCAACATCCAATCTTTTGGAGAAGCAAGAAAAGGCACAATTGTCAAATTGAGGGAGTCTTGATTTAGTTTTCATTTCTTTGTCTCAATTTCTTTAGTGTTTGGATAGATTGATTTTGCATACTTTAGAGTTTGACGGTTCCTCGTGTGTGCATGTTTTATTCATTTTCCTATCCTACATTTGGTGAATCCGATGTGAACATGCAAATCTGATTTTGTTTTTTGTTTTCCACATGTTTTGCATGTAGAGGAACAAGATTTGTGCATTTGGAGTTTAACTTGTGATACATGCAGATTTTTTATTTCATACATGCAACAAATCAAATTTTTTTATTGGGCAATGAAATGAACGTATCCTCTCCCCTCACCTTCATGAATCTTGGGTGAAGAGAAATTCATATAATTCTTTTAGAGAGGCCTTCCTTGGACCAAGGTGTTCACTTTGAATGCCCCATGGGATGACCTCAAGTGATAACAGGCCAAAGCTTGGTCTCCATACTAAACTGCTATATAAATGTGCGGTTGTGATTAATAATCCAATCGATGGCATGGGCTGCATGATGGCTCTCCTCCAGTACCCAAGTGGTGCATGAAACCTTGGTTCTCAAGGTTGGGAGACCTCCGAAAGGAGTTTATCATACACCTGCTAAACTAGATGTCCCAGACTAAAAAACTTGTTTTTATAGACCAAAATCCTTCTATTCACTGATGCAAGGGGTCACCCATGCCCGTGAAGACATCCCATACTTTCACGGCTCTTGGTAGAGACAACAGTTCCTTGGGAAGTGATGACCCTTGGAATTCAAAGCTTGGTATGCCTAAGAAGTGAGTGCACTATAAGGGGGAGCCTGTGCCTCCAAGATTCTAAGTTTTCTGCTCTAATTAGGTGCGATTGAACCTAGTTCAAGTGGGAATTCAATGGATACTGTCCTTCAAGCCTAGGTTGTAGCATGTTTGTTCATTTTACAATGACCATTCTTGTTTGGTGTGTCTTGTGTGAGTGAATAAAAAACATTAAGAATACTTTAAAAACACTCACCTTCAAATTCAAAAACTTTGCAAACATTCCTAAAGATACCTTGGTCACACATATCCCAATTTTGCAAAATCCTTGTTGACTTAATAAAATTTTCATGAATCTAAGTTGGGAACCATATGGCATGATTAGGAGCCCTCATTTTGCATAAGTCCTTCATATTTGCATGACCTTGATCTTTCATATTACATAGCATAAACCTCATTTTTGCATATCATTAGTCCTCATTTTCCATACCCTTAGTCCTCATTTTGATTTCATTAGTCCTCACTTTGCATTTCCTTAGTCCTTATTTTACATGACCTAAATCTTCAATTTTCATACCCTAGTTTTACATTGATCATTTTTACATCCTTGCATTTAGATTCTCCTTCAAATTCTTCATAATAGTCTTTGCATTTAGAACCCATCAAATTTTTTTTGAAATCCAAAAATCTAAACAAAATGAAAATCTTCAAGTCTTACCTTATGTTAGTGGATATGGGATCTTGACTTTGTTGGTCTTCTTTCAAGGCTTTTTTTTTTTTCAATTTTATATTTTCTTTAAAATCAACCCTACCTATGTCTTGGAGGGTTTGATTTGGTCTTTTTTTTCTTTTCAATATTTTTGTTCCTTTTTCAAAGTCAAGATCCAATATCCAATTTCATAATGTTATACTCCTAGGTTTATATTTTCCAAGATTTTTCATTTTCAAGAAATTTCAAACCCTAGTTTGCATATCATAGTCTAAACTCAAAAGGCCTAAGTCAAGTTGCATAACCCTTAGCTTTGCATAGCATATCCTAAATTTTCCAAAAAAAAAATCAAAAATTTTTTTTCTTGCATTTGCATAAGTCCTTACATATTTCCAATTTGCATTATCATATCCCTAAAATTTCCAAAAATCCCCAAAAAATGTTGCATTTTCATATCTCCAAATTGCATTACCATATCCTAAATTTTTTCCAAAATCCAAAAAAAATCTTGCATCTGCATGAGTCTTTGCATATCCAAGTTGCATTAACATTTTCCTTTATTTCCAAAAAAAAGACAAAAGCATATCACATTTGCATATAGATATCATGCCAGTCTTCACAAGGTCCCAAATGTCTAAACAACAATAAGATAATTACATACCCATGTCCATGTCACAAGGTGAGTCTCAACCTCAATTTGACCCAAGACAAGCTATGACATTTCAACAAGTGGACCCAATTCCCTATGATTCAAGACATGTCACATATTTGCAAGTTCCTTCAAACATCCAAACACTTCCTAATGTGAACCAAAGCAAAGATATATGTAACATGGGGAACCCAACTACTACTTCACCAAGCCATGGTATGATTTAATTGGGCCCCCTCCTAATTTTGAACCCATCTTTGTACCATTGAAACCAGGATATGGAAGTGTCCCAAGCACACCGTGAGAAGAAGAACACGAGACATTTGGTCAAATACCTCAAGAATCCTTTGAATTTGGATTTTTTATAGAACAAATATATGATCCTCAAAATGTGTATGACACAAAATAATCATCAGATACCTCATCCGAGTCAGAAGATTCTCCTGCTAGTCATATTTCATTTAAAGATTTACCTACATATCAGATTGATGAAGCAATAAAAAACAAGAAACTCCAAAAAATAGTGGATTACATTGTAACACAAAATTTGATGCATTTCTTGGACGTATTGAAGAAGACAAACCCTCAATTAATGTTGGAAGAACAAATGCAAGAACAACCTATCTTGCAAGAACACCAACCTTTAATTAATTGTGGTCAATAAAAGGGAAAGCAAACTTTGGAAGATCCAACTACAAAGGCAATACAAAAAAGATCACAATGGGAATTAACTATTAAAATTCCTCAACAAAATACCTTTGAACAAAGTAGTAACCCTTTGTTTAATACAACATCTTCTCTTGGAATAGTTGGCAGTGATAACACTCTAAGGACATACTCACAAAGAACATTAAGGTTGGATTTCAAGCAAGAGATGTAAAATAATCAGCAAGTAAAAGAACCATTATCTTTCTCTTTGGGGATGCCAAATGTACCTTCTATGGAAGAAATAATTAGTCTAAAGAGTGGTCCTCTACTATTGACTTATCCAAAAATGCAAGAGAAAGTTTCAAATGCTACACAAATACCAAATATTGATATCTCAAAAGTATCCAAAATTCAAATGACAGATGCATCTCATGTAAAAACTACAAGCATATTGAATGAGCCCAAAAAAGAGCATCATTGATATCATTCCTATTCCTCCCAAAGTGATACAACATACAAGTACAACACAACAAATGAATGTTTCTACATTCTAGTAAGCTATAGTGTCATATCAAGAACCTATCACATAACAAGTTTCAATACCATATCAGGCATCTACCCCACAACAACAAGAATCTCTATGGAAATAGGAGAAAGCACATGTCAATATGATATCCCAGCGAAAGATAAGAAAATCCAAGAACAAAGTTATAGATCTCAGTGAGATATTTTCTCCATTAGGACTCTATCAAGAATCCAAGCAACAGAAAAAATAAGTACAAAAGGAATCACAATGTCAAGTGGGTCAAGGATATTATCCTTCATAGAATGCTCAACACCCACCTAAAATGCAACAATAGTTCTGATAGAAATAGTCGGTGCCACAAACTCAATATCAACATACTCAACAACAACAATTTGTGTCACAATTTCTACAACAATAGTTTTTACCACAAGCTCAACATCAGCAATTTGTGCAGCAAGCTCCACAACAACATATTACACTATAGGCACATCAAACACAACTCTTGTAATATCCTCAACAATAAGTTGTTCTAGGACCTCAACAACAACAATTTTTGCAGAGATCTCAACAAAAAGTTATTCCAGGATCTCAACAACAACAATTTGTGTAGAAACCTCACCAACAACAAGTCATTCTAGAATCACAACAACAATAGTTTGTACAAAGATCACAACAATAGTTTACTCAAATACTTCAGAAAAAACCATTTATGCAGCAATATCAGTAGGTGCCATGCCATTATGAACAAGTGCCTCAATAATATCTACAATCCTATTAGCATCAGGTAGAAGATCCATAACCAGAAACACAATATCAACCTTAGCAGATCCCTCAAAGACCTCTTCAGATCCAATTGGGAAATAAAGAAGAACCTCCAATACTTTGACATGATGTGGTATCTATAGCATCCTCAGAAGTAGAGACCCCTAGAGTTGAAAGACAAATGAGGCAAGATCCTTCTCCTAATGATGAAATACTTCAACAAATCAAGCATTTATAGCAACAAGTTGAAGCATATGACATGAAGCGTAAAAAGATATACTATAGAAAGAGAGATTTGTGTCCAAATCCATTTTCCAAATATTTATATATGCCTCCTTTCCCAACAAATTTTGAAGTCCCCAAATTTTAGAAATACAGAGGAAAATGCAATCCAATTGATCACATTCAAGAGTTCTCTACATCTTGCATAGAATTGAGCCAAGAGAAAACATATGTCATGCATCTTTTTCCTCATAGCATTGGTGGACAAGCAATGGAATGGTATTCTAAACTACTAGGGAATATAAGGTCCTCGAATGAATTGGCAGGAAAATTCATATCTCACTTTGCTTTTAATATCACACATGAGGTTACATTATTAGATATATGTGCAACAAAACAAAAGGTAGGAGAATCCTTCATGAAATTCTTACTACATTGGAGAAGTTTGATTAGTCAATGTCCCTTTGACATCCTAGAAGAAAAACAAGTGACACTCTTCATTGAGAACTTGGTGCCTGAATTAATGTATGAGCTGAAAATAAAGAGTCCAAGCACCATTGAAAAACTTATGAGAAAAGGAGTCAGCATTGAAGATGCTCTTATCCACAAAGGAATTCTCAAGGTTAATAAGGACAATAACAATACCAACACATCTAGTGAGAAGATGAAATTCTAGTCCCAAAATAAAAATGTTACAAATGATGGCATTGTGGATGCATGCACAGTAAATACTGCACAAGGAAAGCTTAGCCTCAAAGGGCCTAGTCATACAAATACAAAGACATCAACTCAGGTGATACCTCTAGCATCAAATAAACCATAGAGAACTAAAGATGTATAGAAAAATTGACAACATTGACCTCCATAGAATAGAGACAGACCATAGAGGAAGTTCACACTATTGGGTGAACCTATTGATTCGGTATTGCAATAATTACTTTAGAATAATTTTATTCAATTACTTGAGATTCAAAGTGAGCTTGTAGAGAAACCCACATGGTGGGATGATAATAAATACTATGAATACCATCGATCTAAAGGTCACAAGACAACCTCATGCTTTCAATTGAAACATTTGGTACAAAATCTTATCAACCAAGGTTTAATCAAAGTAGAACCTCCTGCTAGCTCTTCCAATGCTAATCACACTATTTTCAAAGATCCTTTGATTGATCATGGGAAAGAAAAACCATCTAGCTCAAATTCAAATTCAATATCCAATGTCAATTACACCTAAACTGGTCATGATTATACCCTAAATTATTTTTCTGAGTCTGATTCCAGTGTTTCAACCATTACTTTCAAGAATACAAATCTCTAATGTGTGGTTGCAACCTGTTGTACCAAGATTACTATACCTGGAGCCCCTTCAAGATCTCGAGCACCTACTGAATACAATCTTGTTGACCAACTTGGAAAAACCCCTACCTAGATCTCGATCCTTGAGTTCTTGCGTATATCCCCCAACATAAAGAGATCTTAGACAAAGCCCTAAAAGAATCTGTGGTCCCAAATCACATCGATGTTTCCCAATTTTAGGCTATGGTTGGGCACTTTTCCATATCCCAGCATGTCACTTTTTCCCCAGATGATATACCCAAAGATAGACTCTGTCATAATGATCCTTTGCACCTTGAAGTTTTTGTCCATAACTATAAGGTTAAATGAGTCATGATAGATGGTGGAGCATGAATTAATATTTGTTCCTTGAAAGTTGTGATTGGTCTTGGTTACACAACAGATGATATTGATGCTTCTAAAAAAATTGCAATCAAAGCATATGATGACATTGAACGTCCTTCTAAAGGAGTCATCTTGTTGCCTATCAAAATTGGTCCAACAACTCATGATACTTTGTTACAAGTTTTAGATCTAGATCTTCCATATAACATGATTTTGGGTTGTCCCTGGATCCATGCTATGAAAGCGGTCCCTTCTACCTATCACCAGTGCTTGAAATTTTCTCATGATGGCATGTAAATCACTATCCTAGGAGATCCAAATCCTTTCCAATTCTGTGCCAATTTGAGGGATGTCCCAACACAACAAGTTCCTCTCAACAGTGAAGTTTCACCAAGAAATTCATCTAAATATGTTGATCCTTCTTCTCTCACAAGATTAAACCAAGGAAAGCTAAAAATTGAAGACAAAGGTTGTGGAGAATACTCTATGTCTCAAGCCTTTCACATCAGGAATTCACCTCTTTCCTCCAAATCATATGGAAAGTCACACTTGTTACAAAAATCACAACCTGCAAGCACAATAAATATTTACCCCTCTACTACATTCACCAGGTGGGGTGGCTTACAAGATGAGCATGTCTATGAGAATGTATCCACATGGGCTCATAAAGATAATTTAGAATCTGTTCACATTCCTACTGAAAAGTATGGTCCTGGTTTTACAATCATGCAGGAAAAAGGCTATGATCGTAATAATCACTTTGGTATATAGAAACAAGGAATTATTGAGCCTATTGAAGAAAAAGGATGACCTCCTAATATTGGACTTGGATTTAGACCTTTGAAAATTGGTTCCTCATGTACCAAGTTACCCTTGTGTGAAAATGTGAATGTTTTTAGTGATGGTGAGGCATCTAAGGACACCCAACTTGACATGACTGATTCCAATGAATGGGAGTGGGCCTCCTGTTCTTCCAACACATACACCCTAGACTATATCTTTACCAATCCCAATGACCTACCACTTGAAGACAAACATGTTGATGATACCCCACCACAAAAAACTTGTCCTCAAGCCTGGATCAAAACTTTTTGGGATCCTAGTCCTTATAATTCTAAAGATGAACATGAAGAAATCATTGACACTGATCATTATCTCCTGACACTTACACCTGGTTCCCAAGACACTAGAAATACCAACAATGACATCCCTTTAGTATACCCCAAACTAATAGATTGGGATCAACATGGACCACCGAGCTTAGATCACTTTGAAAATGATGAAGCTATAGCATAATTTTTTAAGCTTAAGGAAGGTATGCCATCAAGAGATCATAAAGCATGATTCTCCATTGATCTAGACACTATAGCTTATTTTGGGGAGTCAACTCCCTTTTCTAGTCGCAAAAGTGAAAAACAAATAAAAAAGAAAAAAATGAGAAAATTAGGTCTTCTGGTGAAAATTGAAAGGTGCCATTACACCACAAAAAAGTAAAAATAAAGGACGTATCTAAAGGTAAAAACCTCTCTAAGGCACCTAAGGATGGAAGAGTAGACATACCCCACAAAAAGAGAAGTTAGCTCTATTGATAGAAAAGAAAGAAGAGATAAATTTGAGAACTTCCAGTGATCCAAAAATCATACACTTTGCAGCATCACTATCTCAAGAAGAAAAAGCTCAGTTCCTACAATTCTTCATGACAAGAAAAATCAGCTTTGCATGGTCCTACATGGATATGCTTGGACTAGATCCTGAATTGGTTCATCATTTTCCACTACAACCAAGACCTAAACCAGTCAAACAAAAATTAAGAAAGATGCATCCACAAATAGCTCTTCTAGTGAAAGCAGAACTCAAGAAATTGTTGGATGTTGGATTTATCAAAACTATTGATTATGCAGATTGGATTTCCAATTTATTTCCTATCAGTAATCATATTGGGGGCATTAGAATATCTACAGATTTTTGTGATCTAAATAAAGCATGTCCCAAAGATGATTTTCCATTACCAAACATTGACATCATAGAAGATATGATAGTTGGATATGAGATGCTATCACTGATGGATGGATTCTCTGGATACAACCAAATTAGAATTGCTCCTGAAGACCAACCCAAGACATCTTTCACATGCCCTTGGGGCACTTACTATTGGAATGTCATGCCCTTCAATCTCAAAAATACCGGAGCCACATATCAGTGAGCGATGACTACCATTTTTCATGACTTCATGCATGTATTAATGGAGTACTATGTTGATGATCTACTATGAAAGTTTGTCACAAGAGGAGATCACCTAAATACTTTGAGACAAATCTTTGATAGAATGGAAAATTACAAACTACGTCTAGATCCTAAGAAGTGTGTTTTTGGAGTAGTTTCTAGTAAACTACTGGGATACATTATTTCTCATCGAGGCATTGAAGTAGATCCTGAAAAGGTACAAGAAATATTAGAAATTCCTCCTCCAACTACTTTGAGATAGTTAAGGAGCCTACAAGGAAAGTTGAAGTCCATTAGAAGATTCATTGCACAACTAGCAGATAAATGTCAATCATTCCAACATTTTCTTCACAAAGGCATTACTTTCAAATGGAATGATAAGTGTCAAGAATATTTTCAATAGTTAAAGGATTACATGCTTAATCCACCCATTCTAATGCCTCCTATCCTAGGGAAGCCCTTTCTATTATATATTTTAGCTACTGATATAGCATTGGGAGTTCTTCTAGCCCAACATGATGAATGAGGTAGAGAATGAGCTACATATTATATTAGCAGAACACTTGTAGGGTAGGAGCTCAACTATTCACTCATTGAGAGAGCCTATCTCGCTGTGGTCTTCACAGCTCAAGAATTGAGACACTATATGCTCCACCCAAAAAAAATGCTCATCTCAAGAATTGACCCTCTAAAGTATCTCCTCAGTAAAGAAGCTCTCACAGGGCATCTGGAAAAGTGGGTCATGATCCTATCAAAATTTGATATTGAGTATGTTGATCGAAAAGAAATTGAAGGCCAAGTAATAGAAGATAAACTTGTAGAAGCTCCAGTTCAAGCTAACCATCCTTTGTTATCTAAATTTATAGATGAGTCCATCTTTTCTTTCGAAGAATCTAATCAGTGGAAATTATATTTTGATGGATCACATACTAGAAATGGTTCGTGAGCTGAAATTATGTTTGTTACTCCCCAAGGAGATGTCATTCCAAAATCCTTCAGGATAGCTTTTGAATGTACCAACAATATTTCTGAATATGAAGCCTTGGTCACTAGACTAAAAATGGAAATACAATGGAAAATTCAGCATCTAAAAGTATATGGTGATTCCTAGCTAGTCATCCTCCAAGTTAATGATGACTATGAAACTAAAGATGAGAAGCTGATCCCATACTAAAAACTTGCAGAGTTCCTCAAATCTCAATTCATCATGATCACATTCCAACAGCTTCCCAGGATACATAACAAGCAAGCAGATGCCATGACTACCATTGCTTCCATGATTAACATGCCATGAAATGAAGAGCGTTGTGAATTTGTGGTCGAGCAATTATTGATCCCAGCATTTGATATTTCACAATTTGAGCTCGTGTGTGACATTTTTGGTCCTGATTCCCCATGGTCGATGACACCTTATACAAATGATCCTTTAACCAAACCCTCCTCAGATGCCTTGATTTTTGAGAAGCTGAAACTGCTTTACATGAGGTGCACGACAGTATATGTGGGGGTCATTTCAATGGTTTGAGCCTAGACAAGAAGTTGGTAAGAGCTAGATATTTTTGGCCCACCATGGAAGAAGATTCCTATAGTTTTGCAAAGAAATGTCATAAGTGCCAGATACATAGCAATTTGATTCATGCCCTTTCACAAGATTTGCAATCAGTTGTTTCTCCATGGCCTTTGTTGTAATGGGCATTTGATCTCATAGGGAAAATCACTCCTCTATCTTCTGATGGCCATAAGTATATTATTACAGCTACTGAATATTTTACAAAATGGGTTGAGGCCATCCCTATGATGTATGTCACTGGAAAACAAATTTCCAAATCCATTTTGAACTATATCATATGTCATCATGGAGTTCCCATGGCTATTATTACTGATCATGATAGTCCTTTCCAAAATCAAGATGACAAAAAAATTTGCAAGAAGTTCAAGATTCATCAAGGATTTTCTAGCATTTACTACCCACAAGACAATGGCCAAGTGAAGGAATCCAATAAAACAATAGTCAAAGTTCTACAAAATACTGTCGATGATGCTGGCCAAGATTGGCACTTACAATTAAATCTAGCTCTTTGGGCCTATAGAACCAGATTTCACACTCCTGTTGGTGCAACACCATACTCTCTAGTATATGGCACTGAGGCCATACTACCCCTTGAGGTTGAGATTCCTTCATTGAGAGTATCTTTACAACATATCATAGATGATGAACAATATAGAGTTTCCATACTCCATGAGCTAGAAATGCTAGATGAGTGAAGACAGGCCACCTTAGTTCACTTGCAAGCTTACCAGAACCATCTCAAAAGAAGCTACAACAAGAAAGTCAGAGGTCATCACTTTGAAATTGGAGACTTGGTTCTAAAGATGAACTACAAAACTTAGCCAAACGGAGACAAACCAAGCAAATTTGAACCCAACTGGGAAGGTCCATATATAGTTACTATAGCATATGGATCTGGAGTGTATCAGCTTGCAACTCCAGAAGGAGATCCATTACCAGAGGCAATCAATAGCATGCATCTTCAGAAGTATTACACATAAGTTTCACAAAAAAAAACAAAAAAAAAATTGAAAAAAAATACAAAAAAAAGAAAAATTTGAAAAAAGAAAAAATGATGTCTTGATGAAAACCTGGCAAAAAAGTGTCTTGACATGGAAAAAAAAAGAATAAAGAGAAAAAAATCATCCAAACGTGAAAACCTGGCAAACAGGCACTTTGGACAAGTACCGTGGTGAAAATCTGGCAAACAGGCACCACGTGTAGTAAGTTGTTGCTCCTCTATCTATCATGGTTCCATATGGCTTCATTATATTCCCTGATCATATATTTTCCCTGATAATCTTTTCCTAGTGCCCTTCTCATTGCTTGTTACTGGTTAATATTCCTTGTTACTTCCTTGAGCAATATCCAGTTTGAATGTATCTTGTCCTCAGCCATCTGTATATAGTGTGTAATGTCTGGGGGCATGATCATTTGTTGGTCTAGATTTGAATTTGAGATGGACACATCATTTTGAACATGGTCAACCCTTGGGATCATCACTTTATTGCATTGAGAAAAAAAAATCTCTAAAAATTCAAAAAATGTCTTGAAAAAAATCTCTAAAAATCATAAAAAGTCCTGAACAAATCCTAAAAATTCAATTATGAAGCTGAAAAAACTCCTAAAAATTACAAAATGTCCTAAAAAAAGCACAAAAAATCAAATATTTTCAAAATCCTAAAAATTTAAAAAATCAAATCCTTCAAAAATCTGCAATCTTGCATCACCCAAAAATATTTCTGGTTTTGTTTTCAATAAGGGCTATCTTGTGTAGAGCTACTATTTATGGAAACTTGTTATTTTTAGTAAGTTGGTCATATGATCTCAAAATGTTTTGATTTCACAATTGGAGGTTCATCCTAGTCATTTTAGCCTACCAATTGAGTTTCATTGCCACATCATTAGTATTGGTGAAGTTATTGAAGTTTTTGAGTACGAAATCTTTCAGGTCAATTTTGAAGTCCTTAGAGGCTCTAGATCAGGATTGACCCCCAATTGATTGACACTTGTGCATGTTAGGCACTGTAGATCTCGTCACGACATTTCTGAAAAGTGGTTACAATAGAAAAACAGAGCTACGATTAAAAAGCTATGGCCTTCAGAAGTTGGACTACCTAAAAGCATATTTTGTATTTCTTTTGAGCCGACCCTATTGTAAAAATTGTGAAAATAAAATAATTCTATGTATAGTCGGCGTTAAGGGCTAAATTTCTAGAATCTTCTCGGGCGGTGGAAATTGCCTATATAAAGAAGGTCCGTAGTGTTGTCTAAGCAGTTCTGGGTACTAATTCGAAGATTTGTTCTACAGAATATTGTAAGGGAATGCCCATGTGACTTTGCATATTATAATTTTGAAAGTTTGTAATTCCACATTTGTGGAGATAATAAGAAGCCCATTTTCTATTCTTGTAAATTGTTGTTGTTTCTCTATTTCAGTTATGTATTTGTGGTATTAAGGGGAGCACCCTTCATCAAGTGGTATTAGAGCAGGAGTTCCTGAGTGTGTAAACAAATCACCGACTGTGAGGCAGTTTGCACAAGGACCATGGGTTAGAGTTTCTGTGTAAATAGCTCGCTGACTGTGAGGCAGTTTGCACCAGGACCGTGGTTAGGGTTTCAATGATACGCATGAAAATAACTCCATGAAGGGAACATGGCAGAAGAGCTGGTGTTGTGACACCTGACGTTAGAGAGCTCTAGAGACAAGTGCGAGCATTGTAAGAAGAGATTTGCAAGGAATGAATCTTAATGTCAGAGACAAAAGTGAGGATGAAGCTGAAGAAGGAAATGATGATCAAGAAGTAGAAGTCAAAGTTTTGAATCAAGAGGAAGAAAGGCTTTTCTGGGCCATTTCCAAGATCGGGAAAAGACCTAAGATTGAGGTTCCTGCATTTTTAGGAAATCTTAACCTAGAGGAGTTGATCGACTGGATCAATGAATGTGAAGAATATTTTGAGTATGAAGATATTGAGGATCCTGATAGGGTCAAATTTGCGAAGGCCAGACTGAAAGGTCACGCAAAGATTTGGTGGCAAGAGATTCAATTAGAGTGAAATAGAAGAGGGAAAGATAAAATCACAAGATGGGATCAGATGGTGGATAAATTGAAGCGACAGTTCATCCTTGCTGATTATGAGCTTGACCTACTGAAGAAAATGCAAAGTTTGAAGCAAGCGGGATGATCTTTTTAGGAGTATACAGAGGAGTTCTATTGAATCCTCATCAGAACAGGCTATGTGGAAGCTGATAAGGAGAAAGTTACTCGTTACCTTAATGGGTTGAGGCCAAGCATTTAGGAGGAGATGAATCTGATTCAAATGAACAATATTGAAGAGGCATACCAGTTTTCCCTAAAAGTAGAGGAAAAGTTGAACAAGAAGTTTGAGAGTAGACAAAATGGAAGAGGTCATGGTGGATGATCTGGTGGATGGTCATATGAAGGCCGAAATGAAGATCCAAAAAAGAAGGATGAGTCCAATAGTAGTCAAAATCAGAGAGGAAACAATTCCAATCATTTCCAAAATCAGAACAATAGAGATTAGAGAGGAAGAAGAAGAGGACAAGGTTCAGCAAGAGGAGGCTTTTTTGGAACATGTTTTCATTGTGGAGAAGAAGGTCATAGGGCATTTGAATGTCCTCAATGCCAAAGAAGGATGGATAGGAGGAATGAAGGCTAGGCTAGAGTGGAACATGTAGATGAAGATGTCAAATCCTCAAATTCTGAAGATGCTGACAAAGGAGAAACGTTAATTAACAGAAGAGTCCTGCTGAGTGGTGAGAATGAACCTGAACAAAGGAGGATCCTATTTTGCACTAGATGCAAGTGTGAGGGTAAATGTTGTGATGTGATTATTGATAGTGGAAGCACTAGCAATTTGGTGTCAAAAGAGATGGTGACAAAGTTGAAGCTCAAGAGATAGAAACACCCACATCCATATCGAATTGTCTAGGTGCAAGATGACCACAAGGTCATGGTCAGTGAACAGTGCCTAGTAAAGTTCAAGATTGGCAGGTACCATGATGAGGTACTATGTGATATCATACCTATGGATGCATGTCACATGTTGTTGGGTAGGCTATGGCAGTTTGACAGATGTGTTGTACATGATGGTTATGTGAATACCTATTCCCTGACAAAGGATGGAGTACGAAATAAGCTAAAGCCATTGAAAGAGACTGAAGAAAAGGTATGTGGTAATGCAAGAATAACTTTTGTTGATGGAAGAAAATTCCTAGATGGTATGAGGCATGAGTATGTGTGTTTTTCTTTAATTCCAAAAGTTGGTAAAGAAGAAGTAGAGGGTGTACCTATAGAGGTTGCAGATTTGTTGAATGAGTTTCAGGATATTGTATCTGATAATGTACCTAATGGATTACCACCGGTAAGGAAGATCAATCATTAGATGGATTTGATTCCAGGAGTCAGATTGTCAAACAAGACAGCACACAGAATGACACCAGCAGAAAGTGAAGAGTTGAACAGACAAGTACATGAATTTTTATAGAAGGGATTGATTTGGGAGAGCCTAAGTCCATGTGTTGTACCAACAGTATTAGCACTAAAGAAGAATGGAGAATGGATGATGTGTACAAATTTTAGAGCAATAAATAAGATCACAATCAAGTATAGGCTTCTATTGCCATGAATGGATGATATTATAGATTGTTTGAGTGGAGCTGTGTAGTTTTCAAAGATAGATCGGAAGAGTGGATATCACCATATTCAGATCAGAGAAGGAGATGAATGGAAGACTACCTTCAAGACAAAGGAAAGACTGTATGAGTGGTTAGTCATGCCTTTTGGGTTAACCAATGCACCGAGCACTTTCATGCGGCTCATAAATGAGGTTCTGAAAGAATTTCTGGGTAAGTTTGTCATTGTGTACCTAGATGATATTTTGATCTTTAGTAAGACATTGGAAGAGCATATGATGCATATTCATATGGTGTTTGATAAGTTAAGAGATGAGAAATTATTGATTAATTTAAAGAAGTGTAGTTTTGTGAAGAAAGAGTTGGTGTATTTGAGATTTGTAGTTTCAGTAGAAGGTCTAAAAATGGACCCAGAGAAAGTACAGGCTATCCTTGAATGGCCTACTCTAAGAAGTGCTGCTGAGGTAAGATATTTACATGGTTTGGCTAGCTTTTACAGAAAGTTTATTAGAAATTTTAGCAGTATTTGTGGACCCTTCACTAAAACAATGAGAGGGGATAGAAAAGAGTTCAAGTGGACTAATGGGGTAGATAAGAGTTTTAAACTGTTGAAACAAAAGGTTATAGAACAACTTATTGTAGCATTTCCTAATTTTAATAAGGTGTTTCAAGTAGATTGTGATGCTAGTGGTACTGCAATAGGAGCTGTTATGAGCCAAAAAGGTAAACCTATTGCTTATTTTAGTGAGAAGTTAAATGATGCCAAGAGGAAATATTCTATTTATGATAAAAAAAATTTATGCTATAGTTCAGGCATTGAAGAAGTGGAGGCACTATCTACTTCCTAAGGAGTTTGTTTTGTATATTGATCATCAAGCTTTGTAATATTTGAATAGTCAAGGAAAGTTGAATCAAAGGCATTTGAAATGGGTTGAGTTTTTGCAGAGTTATACATTTATTTTGAAACACAAGAGTAGAAAGTATAACAGGGTTGTAGATGCGCTTAGAAAAAGGAAACTATTGTTGACAGAGATGCAGATTGAGGTGGTTGAGTTTAAGGAACTCAAGAATTTGTATCTAGAGGATCTTGATTTTGGTGAAGCTTGGAAAGCTTGTAAAGAACCTGTTACTCTAGACAGAATGAAGTCACTGGATTTTATCATTCAGGATGATATACTATTAAGAGGGAGTCAGTTGTGTATTCCAAGAAGTATTATGAGGGAGAATCTCATCAAGGAGAATCATAGCGGAGGATTGGCTGGACATTTTGGTCATGATAAAACCCTTGCTTTGGTTAGTGAGAATTATTATTGGCCATAGTTGTAGCAAGATGTCAATAAGTTTGTACAGATTTGTAGAGTATGTCAGATGATGAAAGGAGTGAAGCAAAATACAGGGTTGTATCAGCCATTATCTGTACCAAAGAAGCCTTGGGAGGATATCAGTATGGATTTTGTTCTTGGTTTACCAAGGACACAGTGGGGATATGATTCAATTTTTGTGGTAGTGGACAGATTTTTAAAGATGGCACATTTTGTTCATTGCGAGAAGACTAATGATGTTGTTCATGTAGCAGAATTATTTTTCAGAGAAGTAGTGAGACTACATGGTTTTCCAAAGAGTATAGTTTCAAATAGGGACACTAAGTTTGTTACATATTTCTGGTGTACATTGTGGAAGAAGTTGAAGACATATTTGAAGTTCAGTTCATCACATAATCCATAGAGTGATGGATAGACATAGGTGGTGAATAGGAGTTTGGGAAATTTTCTGAGGTGTTGGGTTGGGGATAAGCCGACAGGATGGGATTTGATTTTACCATAGGTAGAATTTTCTATGTTTTCAATCAATTTGCCTTCATCACATTTTCTATGTTTTCAATCAATTTTCCTTCATGACAAGATAGACATTTCAGCAAACATCATCTGAAGACTTTTCAAATATTGCACTTAATGAAATCATGCTTCAACAAACAAACTATCCAATCATGTCAGCAATCAATCAAATCAAACTTGTCATATCCATCAATCAACACCAATTTTTCCTTTATCAAACTTGTTTCTTGTCTTATATAGGGTGTTGTATACTCAAAACCAGATGGTATCTATCTTAGATGGGGTGCTTCATTCCTAAAACCAAACACTATCATTATCAAACCAAAACTATCAATTTTGACAAATAGATCAGAATGGTTGTTGGTTTGCTTGGTTTAGTGAGTCTTATCTTTTATTGATTTATCTTTTAATCATGTTCCTATGCTACTCCAGGATATCACTGAGTGATGAGAGTGGCCGAGATGGTTCATGGTCCTTTTATTTTTATTTTGTCTTCTACTTGTTGGATAATCTCATGAGATTCTAGGGTATTTTATTAATATGCATTAGGAAAGACAAGATCATTCTCTGTTTGCTATGTATTTGTTTTATGTAAATGGATTATTTTATCATCCTGGCTTTTAGTTTCATGGTGTGACACATCTATTTTTCCATATTAAATAAAGATCTCATGACATAAAATTCACTTATGAAAGCAAGTTTCACCATTACTAACTTTTCTTCACCGAAAAATTGTCCTCGAATCAATTTACACCCAATTTTTCAATGGGGCATCCTACCTCCCTTCTGTCGATCCACTGGGGCATGATCCTTTAATTTTCTTTGAACCAATGCTCATAATCATATTGTCTCAAAGAGGGGCAAATGTAGACACCTAAAAATGGTTCCCACCTATATGTCCCCTTCTTTTTAACATGTCTTCAATGTTTAATTTTCATCTCTAATTTTACTAATATTTCTCCTCAAATTTTTCCTCATTTTTGACCTGATTAATCTCTTTTTGAAATCAATTCAATCCATTATCATAATTATTAAAATCATCAAAATTGATCTTTTGTCTCATCAAAATCATCAATTTAGTCAAATCATTTAATTTTCCTTCTTTAGGGGTAAATAACCCATAATTTATCCCTAAGTCTTGGCCTTGATAAATAAATTACATTTATTTATCCCCTTTTCCCATAGTTTCACAATTAATTAATTTCATGTTAATTAATTGGCTAATTATTTATTTATGGAATTTTAATAATTCCTAAATCTTAATTTCCATTTTGTGGGAATAAATAATTTTTTAAATTCAATAATTCCCTCCTTATTTCCAAATGGGATTTTATCCCTTAATTTGTGCTTCACCCACTTTTCTAGCCTCCACCTTCCCTTTTTTTTTTGTCATAAATTGTCATAGTTTATGACAAGTTTCCTTTTTCCCTTTTGTCATAAATTGTTATAGTTTATGACAATTTCCCTTTTTTTCCTTTTGTCATATTTAGTTTATGACAAATTTCTTTTTTTTAACTCTTTAATTTCTAATTGTGCATTCAATTTGTCATAAATTGCCATTTTAATGACAATTTTCCTCTTTCAAATTTGCTAATTTTCATAATCTATGACAATTGTCATTTTGCACATCAATTTGCTAATTTTGAGATTTGGTCTTCCAATTCTATAAATTGAGATCATTTCTCTCATTTTTGGTTGAACCATCTTCTTTCAAATCTTCTCATCATCATTATAGTCTTCTTATCAACATCTTTCTTTCATTTTGTCAACATGGGAGCTACATCCAATCTTTTGGAGAAGCAAGAAAGGGCACAATTGTCAAATTCAGGGAGTTTTGATTTAGTTTTCATTTCTTTGTCTCAATTTTTTTTGTGTTTGGATAGATTGATTTTTCATACTTTAGAGTTTGATGGTTCCTCTTATGCGCATGCTTTATTCATTTTCCTATCCTATAGATTCAATTATATTTTTCATTGCATGATTGGAATCATGAATGTCACTACAAATTTTGCCAAGTTTTTCTTTGTAACACCTTCTGTCCAATATTTTCCAGTGTCTTTATTACATTCTTTCCAATATGCATAGTATCAAACAAATGCACAATTTGTAACTACTCATAGTAGAACAGCCTATTAAATTCTCTGGGATAACATTTTAGTCCTTTTGGAAGTTGGTAGGTGATGTCTTCACGACCTTCAAGATCATCAACTACATAATTAACCAACAAAACACAATCAAAATATATAATTTTCAAAAATTGACCATTAGGTGGAATAATATTACCTCAAATTCTATTATATTCCAACTGCCATAGGTGAGGTGTCATTCTTTGGGGCTTTGATGTAGTCTCTTCTTTCCCATTGAAAATATGTCTTTCCACACTTTGATACTTATGATTTATGGGGAGGAACTGCCTATACTCATCAAACATCTGATTTCTTAAACTTTTGGAATGACGAGATTTCATCTTTGGACCACACATTGGACATGAAAATTTTCCCTTTGTTTGAAGGCCTACAAGATAATGATACAATTGAATTAAATATGTATATTTTTAGAATTTGAATTATCACGTACAACTAGAATTCACCATAACATACCATAGAAATGTGTCAACCCTGGAGCGTCATGAATTGTCCACACAAGCATTGCATAGAATTAAAATTGTCTTTGTCCAATTGGTCTAGAGATGTCATAAATAGTGAAACCATTTTATAACACCAACAAATCATCCATAAGAGGTGCAATATATACATTCATATCTTTTACTTGGTACTTACCTAGTTGAATTAACAACAACATCAAATAATTATTGTGGCCATTTCACTCTAAGACTTATAATTACATGTAGATAACTATAAAATAATAAGATACTTGGAACAATCATTGCCAACATAATGTGCTCCCTCTTTATTGACATATATGGAGGAAGGTTATTGTTTATAAAAAAAATAGGCCACACTAAGTAAACAGATGTCATCTCTCCATGTAGATTGACACTATCTGCTGCTAGAGAAAGCCTGAGATTTCAAGGTTCTTCTTTAAAGTGTGGCCACTTTTCCTCTATGTCCATAAATGATGAACCATCTAGAGACATTCAAATAATGTCATCTTGACTCTTGTCACATGCATGGTAATCCATAAATTATGCCAAGCTATTGCACCTGAATAATCATTTCAGACGTGGAATAATGGGGATGTGACGAAGAACCTTGTGAGGCATATTTTTTATCATTTGATCATCTCGATATCTGCTCGTATGGCATTCATGACATTTTATTGCATTTTCATATTTTTTATAATAAATAATATGATTTTTGGGACAAGAATCTATTGTTTGATACTCCATTCCAATATGTTTCATAGTGGCACATAATTCTTGGTACAAGTGAGGGAGAATATTTGATGGTGGTAACAAAAAGTCACCTATCAATCTGCAATAAATAATACAAGTCATTACTATAAACAATCTTAATGGTGCATGTTTCACCTTTTATAGACTATAATGAAATATATGACAAACCTTAGCATAAGTGACATTGCTATGTTGGATAAACCATTCATAACCATCAAATTCACAAAACAACAATACAACAGAGAGAAGAGTAGATTAGGAGCCTTCGTAAGGGGTTGTGCCTACCTTCTCAAGTAGAGGTATATCATGGACCTTTTCAATGTCATCCTCATCATAATCATCATCATCAGCAGCAACACCAACACCAATAGAACTAGTACCAAATGTTTCAATGATCAATGCATTCATACCATCATCTTCAAATGTGTTTTCTAGCGCATGATCATCATCTTCCATGGGATCATGATCTTCAACTTCAATACTCACACCTCCATGTTCCTATATATTCACACTGGGGAGATCAACCTATATAAAAATGATGATAATCAAACCCCCCTTCAATGTGATAATCAAACCTCCTTCCATGGTTCATATGTATATTAATTGTAAAAATAATATAACAAACAACTTACCACTAGATGATAATCAAACCCCCCTTCAATGTGACCATTCTCCCTACAATGTCTCTTTGTTGTTTTGATTTTGATTCTTCTTGTCTTTAAGCCGTTACAACTCTTGCATGGACACTAACATTTGTCATCGCCTTCTCTTTGAAAGTTAGACAACAATCTAGCGATTGTCTCCCTATTTTGATTGAATTTTCTTGTATTATTTGACATGATCCTTAATGTGTATATCTGCAAAACAAATTGGAGATGCCTCTTTTCATTAGCTTCATGTCACCTTCTCATAGCTTCTCATTTTCTGACAGATTTCACCAAAGGCTTTGTAGGAAACCAAGTAAGGGGTATTCTTGAGTTAAAACACATTGAGCTACTACAACTGAATTATAAATCATGAATTCACTATAAAATTAATTCACTATAAATTAAGGGATATTATAAATCATGAATTCACTATAAAATTAATGTATTGCTTTAGATTTTATATGGAAATTTTGTCAAATGGTTGGCATGTATGTTTATTCAAATGGAGTTATATCATTTGGAATGGATATATGATAGGTTTATATCAAATTCTATGTCAAGATTTACAACATTAAATTGATCATAGTTAGAAGAGTTAGACACAAGAAGAATATGAGTATAGCCAATTTTGAGAAGAATATGAATGAATGAAAACATACATAAGTGGATGAACATAAATAATGAAGGTACCAGATATTGCCTGAAGTAATGAAGTCTTGACCCAAGGTTTAATCTAGTATGCTCATGTATGGTCTGGAAACTACAAGGAAGGAAAGGATGGGGTTAGATCCAAAGGATCTAAGCAATTCCTGACACCCTATTATTTATCCTCATCTACAATTATGCATATGCATAGTTAAGCCATACACTTCTAAAGGAACTATGCTATAGAACATGTGCACTTAGGGAAATGCACTCAGGAACATGTGTAGTGTATAGGCACTGGAATCCAAATGAAGCCCTACATTTATGTCTCTATGAACACCTGGTGAATCAATATTGTGGCTGCATTTAATTCTCTATGAACACCTAGTGAATCATTGTTGTGACTACATCATCCAAATAGTGCAACAACAACACCAAATGTTGTTGTTGCATCTGGTGTTTCTATAGCATCATTTCCAAATGATGCATCCACAACAGTAACACACCATGCCCATCAACACAAGGTAATCATGATCAAGCATAAGCAATGGATGGGAAATTATCAAGGTCAAATCAGAGGTCAAATTTCATTCTTTAAAATTTTTTATTTGTACACTTATAAAATTTCATGCCTTCAAAATTTATAACATAGTTCCTTAGCATTTGATCTTCATATTGTAGCCATGACTTGAGGTAGGCATTCGAGGTAGGATATCTTAATATGTATGAGATCAAATTCAAAATAGTAAGTGTATTACTTTATTACTGATGTCCCTATTTGATCTAATAACATCAATATAAAAAATAGAGCATCGACCAATCAAATAGGGACATGAGGTGCTCAAACAGTGAGCTCATAAAACAATATATTTAGTCTTAATAAAATCTTATAAAACAACATATATTGTGTGAAGTGTTTGATCTCTCTTTATTTGTTTTGTTGTTGATATTCACTATGTGGTACTCCTCGTTTATGATCATTTCATGAGGAAATGTCTTGAAGGCTCGTGGGTTGCAAGCTAGGGCATCATGCATTATTTATGAGCTCACTGTTTGAGCACCGACCAATCAAATAATGACATGAGGTGCTCAAACAGTGAGCTCATAAACAATGCATGATGCCCTAGCTTGCAACCCATGATCCATCAAGACATTTCCTCATGAAATGATCATAAACGGGGAGTACCACATAGTGAATATCAACAAAAAAACAAATAAAGAGAGATCAAAAACTTCACACAATATATGTTGTTTTATAAGATTAAATTGGTGAGTTTGTATACTTTCTCCATTTTAAACTAACCTATGACTTCAAAGGAGGAATTATGAAATATAGTTGTAGGTAGTTATCTCTTCTATAATGATGGAGGAGTGAAAGGTAATGATCAATGAGGTTGCTGCTATTAGATCATACATTAATACACTTACTGTTTTGAATTTGAGCTTGAGCATCATGCAATGTTATTGTTGTCATTGCATGCTTGCTGCTATTGTGCACCATATATTATTTTATGCACTGTTTATTTCATTGAGACCGTGAGCTTGGAATTTGTAATGCATTTTCTCTTATTAGATCAATGATACCATGCTGTTGATGTTGTAGATGCATTGAATCACCACTATCATTCTATTTTGATAGAAACAATATAACAAATAGAGCACCGACCAATCAAATAGGGACATTAGTAAGATATTTAATTCATTATTACTTCATCATGATGATAAAAAATTCATTGGCTCAAAGCACATAGAATGTGGGTAGATGCATTGAATCACCATTTCCATTGTATTTTGATGAAGAGGAACTATGTTATTAAATTTTTATAACTGTACATATATTTTATGAGTATAACTGTACAATAGAAGAGCACCCACGTGCCTTGGTTGTTATTGGTCTATGAAAGGTTTTGGTTTTCTCAAACAGTGAGCTCATAAACAATGCATGATGCCCTAGCTTGCAGCCCCCAAGCCATCAAGACATTTCCTCATGAAATGATCATAAACGGGGAGTACCACATAGTGAATATCAACAAAAAAACAAATAAAGAGAGATCAAACACTTCACACAATATATGTTATTTTATAAGATTAAATTGGTGAGTTTGTATACTTTCTGCATTTTAAACTAACCTATGACTTCAAAAGAGGAATTATGAAATATATTTGTAGGTAGTTATCTCTTCTATAATGATGGAGGAGTGAAAGGTAATGATCAATGAGGTTGTCTCTATTAGATCATACATTAATACACTTATTGTTTTGAATTTGAGCTCGAGCATCATGCAATGTTATTGCTGTCATTGCATGCTTGTTGCTGTTGTGCACCATATATTGTTTTATACATTGTTTATTTCATTGAGACCGTGAGCTTGGCATTTTTAATTTATTTTCTATTATTGGATCAATTATACTATGTTGTTGAGGTTGTAGATGCATTGAATCACCATTGTCATTCTATTTTGATAGCATCAATATAACAAATAGAGTACCGACCAATCAAATATGGACATCAGTAGGACATTAGTGCATTATTACTTCATCATGATGATAAAAATTTTATTGGCTCAAAGCACATAGAATGTGGGTAGATGCATTGAGCCACCACTTCCATTATATTTTGATGAAGAGGAACTATGTTATAAAATTTCAAGGCATCAAATTTTATAACTGTACATATATTTTATGAGTATAACTGTACAACAAAAGATCACCCACATGCCTTGGTTTTTATTGGTCTATGAAAGGTTTTAGTTTTCCTTTCCCAATTGAGATGTCATCCTAAGATTCAAAAAGACCAAGGTAATAATAAGTCTTGAACATAAATGCATGATTGTGGATCCTCAAGTAGGAGTTGTGATGCAAAGGAAGAACACTTATATGGGTTTACCCACATAAGGACAATGGTTTCATTCATCTTTCTTTCAAGTGCTCTTTCCTTGGCCTCTAGGCTTGGGCATCCTATAGGGGTTGAACAAAAATTATGAAGGCAATAAGGACACATAGAACAATAGGTTTGGGGACTTAGACTTATGTTCAATCCTTAGTAATGGTTTGGGGAACTAATTACTAGATGAGTGACTATAGTACCCTAGTTTGCATTATTAGATGATCTTGTTTAAATTGTGTTCATTTCATGCAAAGATACATGTAAAGGAAAATAAATTTTTGCATCTAAAGATTTCATGTATATATATGAAAAATAACTTGTACAAGGAAAATAACTTTCAGAAGAAAATGCAAGAGTACAAGCATACATAAAAGGATGAACATAAATAATAAGGGTGCCAGACATTGCCTGAAGTGATGAATTTTTGACCTGAGTATAAATCTAGTGTGCCCCTGTGTGATCCATAACCTACAAAGAAAAGAGAGATGGGGGTTAGATAAAAAAATATCTAAGAAATGAATGAAATCCTATTACTGATCCTCATCTACAATTATGCATGTGCATAGTCAAGCCATACACTTTTGAAAGAAAAACCATGTTACAAAACATGTGCACTCAGAAGAATGTTGCAGAAAGTAAATAGCTGCATTTATGTTTGCATGAACACCTGGTGAGTCACTATTGTGACTACATCATTCAAACAGTGCAACAACAACACCATATGTTGTTGTTTCATCTGGTGTTGCTGTGATATCATTTCCAAATGATGCACCCACAATAGTCACACACCATGCCCATCAACACAAGGCAATCATGAATAACCATGAGTAACCAATGGAAGGGGCATACATCATCATCAAATCAGATGAGAAAAGCAAAAAATATGCATATTAAGGGAGGAGTACATCATGGATTTCAAGTAGAGATCATAACATCACAACATGGTTGGCAGTCCCAAGGAGGCCCCATTGCATGTAGTGAGTAAGCTACATCAAAACAAAGAGGTACACAAATCTGCATCATCTATACATTAATGCTATGGCATGGAGTATATTTGAATCCTCATTTTAAAGGATAAGTAAGAAATTTGCATGATGCTAGTGAAATTAACAAAGATACAGATCTAATGAAGTAATGAAGCTACCCATATTCTATGTGTTTTGAGCCAATGAAATTTTTATCATCATGATGAAGTAATAATGCATTAAATGTCTTACTAATGTCCCTATTTGATTGGATGGTGCTCTATTTGTTATATTGCTGCTATTAAAATAGAATGGCAGTGGTGATTCAATGCATCTACAACCTCAACAACATGGTGACATTGATCCAATAACAAAAAATACATTACAAATCCCAAGCTCATGGTCTCAATGAAATAAACAGTGTATAAAATAATATATGGTGCACAACAACAAGCATGCAATGACAACAATAAAATTGCATGATGCCCGAGATCAAATTCAAAATAGTAAGTGTATTAATGTATGATCTAATAGTAGCAACCTCATTGATCATTACCTTTCGCTCCTCCATAAATGAGGTTGCTGCTATTAGATCATACATTAATACACTTACTGTTTTGGCAGCAATAACATTGCATGATGCCTAAGCTCAAATCTAAAATAGTAAGTGTATTATTTTATTACTGATGTCCCTATTTTATTACTGATTTCCCTATTTGATCTAATAGCATCAATATAAAAAACATATCACCGACCAATCAAATAGGGACATGAGATGCTCAAATAGTGAGCTCATAAACAATGCATGATGCCCTAGCTTGTAGCCCATGAGCCATCAAGATATTTCCTCATGAAATGATCATAAACGGGGAGTACCACATAGTGAATATCAACAAAAAAATAAATAAAGAGAGATCAAACACTTCACACAATGCCTTGAAGGTAATAGAAATGATGCACTAGCTCTCAAATCTCACAGGTGATCAAGCATTTGAAATAAAAAGATGTAAACAATACTAGTATTAAACAGTGAACTCATGAACAATGTATGATA
This sequence comes from Chamaecyparis obtusa, assembly GCA_027943335.1. Lineage (NCBI taxonomy): Eukaryota > Viridiplantae > Streptophyta > Pinopsida > Cupressales > Cupressaceae > Chamaecyparis > Chamaecyparis obtusa. The sequence goes on from BSBK01004276.1 coordinate 602,193, forward strand.
CCCTAGCTTGTAGCCTGCGAGCCATCAAGACATTTCCTCATGAAATGATCATAAACAGGGAGAACCACATAGTGAATATCAACAACAAAACAAATAAAGAGAGATCAAACACTTCACACAATGCCTTGAAGGTAATAGAAATGATTCCCTAGCTGTCAAAGATCATAGGTCATCAAGCATTCTAAATGAAAAGATGTAAACAATGCCATTATTAAACAATGAGCTCATGAACAAGATATTTCCTTGTGAAATGATCATAAACTGATGCAGGGGCATTCTTGGGTCCTTGGTGAATCTGCATGGTGTATGCACCCTAAAATGGTCACCTAAACTTTGGGCCCCCATTCATCAATTTATCAATTTCCTGAATCAATGTTTTGCAATATTTTCAATTCAAATCAATTTCTTTGATCAAATCATAATTAATTCAATTATTCTAATATTTTCCTAAAAGTCTTTATCCTAAGTCTCATTTTAATTAAAAGAAGAAATCCCTTTTTAAATAAATAAAAAAATCTTTTAATTAAATAATGGAAACCACTTTGCTAAAAATAATAAATAATAAAATAAAAGAAAAAGAAAAAGAAAAAGAGAAGTGCACTTTCCAAAGAGATAGAATCTTTTGACTTTTTGAAAAAGGTTTTTGCCTCTTTATCTCAACCACTCATCTTTTTGTCTCTTAACCATGTCTTTTGATTTTGCCTCTTGAGAATCTTGAGCACATTGATCAACCAAGATATAATCTCCACCATTGCTCATTTCTTTTTGCTTCTTAATCTTGACCACCCATTTCTCTTTAAAAAGAACCCTCTCCTTATTAGGATATAAAAGATTTTATGTATTGTTATGCTATAGGTTTGGAGAGCGATTTTGGAGAATAATTTGAGTACTTGAGCTTGAACATTGCAACTTCTCTTCTTTTTTTTTTGTCTTCTTCTCTCATGCCCCATGGCAATCCATTTAGATTAATCTTGCACTTGCATATTAGATTAGATTCATATTTTCTTTCATAGAATAATCTTGTATAAGCATTTCCTTTAATATATTAGTTTTCTTTTATGCATTGTTATCATTTAGAATAGCTTCCATTTTAATTTGCATGCATACTTGATGATCATGGAGACTATCATTCTTGTTTTTCCTCTTTGAATCTCTCATTTTATGGTGTACTTGAATGGGCAAAAACTAGGTCTAAGCTGAGGGCCTCCATCATAAACCCTTGCACTCCATGAATAGAGAGTTATGAGTCACCATTTGAGACCTCATTCTTGAGCATTCTTGGATATAATGACTAATAGAATTGTGTTAACCTTTTAGCACACCGAACTGATAAATGTTGAAAAATACTCGACGCCAGGGGTTGTGCTGAAAAACACAGTTGGGGTGGTGTTTAAAAACTCCGTTTGTGAGGTGTCCTAAAGACCAACACATCCAAGAGACCAAAGCCAACGCAGTTGTGCCCCCTAGACAAAGACAAAGACCAATTCCAAACCAAGGCAATAAGGACAAGGCATGATGGAGAAAGGTTAAGTGTCGAGGACATGTGCTGAGAAACAGGGGTGCAAAGGCCTAAAGTAGCGCCCATTTCTTGGTTTTCACCACTTGGATTTTATTGTAATTTTTTTTTTTAAATAGATAAATTTTTTAGGAATTTTTTATAATTTTTTTGTATTTTTGCTACCAAGGCGCCTATTTCCAAGTTTTCACCAAGGCACTATTTCTATTTTTTTTGACTTTTTGAATTTTTAAAATTTTTTTGGTATTTTTGGAATATATAATTTTTTTTGGAGATACATCAAAGCACCTATTGCTAGATTTTCACTAAGATGATCATTTTTTTAAGACATTTTCAGATTTTTAGAATTTGGTGACAATATACCATTTTTTGGATTTTTTTCAGGATCAATAAGTATGTACAAAGGATGATCATGGAGACTAGCATTCTTTCTTTTCCTCTTTGAATATCTTGTTTTATGGTGTACTTTCATGTGCACAAACTAGGTCTAAGCTAAGGGTCTCCATCATAAACCCTTGCACTTCATGAATAGAGAGCTATGAGTTGCCATTTGAGACCTTATTCTTGAGCAATCTTGGATATAATGACTCATATAAGTGTGTCAACATTTTAGCATACATTTTTTGATGCCCACCGTGGGGCAGGATATTCAATTTCTAGCCTCATTTTATTTTTTTGATAATTTTTGTGCGTTGTCTGTACTTCCATCCATCCTGGGTACGGATTCTCATGTGAAGTTTCTCGCTGTATTGTGCAAAGTTGTGCTGGTATTAGCATTTTTGCACACGACAAAGGCATTTTCTCACATGGGTCTGTGTACTTTCTTACACAGCTTTGTGTACTTTCTCATGTGGATCTATGTACTTTCTTACGCAGGTCTATGTAATTTCTTTTGTGGCTCTATGTACTTTCTCACATGGGCCAATGTACTTTCTTGTGTGAGTCTATGTGGCTTTGTGTACTTTCTCACATGGGGCTATGTACTTTCTTGCACAGGTTTGTGTACTTTCTTGCATGGCTCTATGTACTTTCTTGCGTGGCTCTATGTACTTTCTCATGTGGGTCTATGTACTTTCTTGCATAGGTCTATGTACTTTCTTGCATGGATCTCTGTACTTTCTTGCACAGCTCTATGTACTTTCTCACGTGGGTCTATGTACTTTCTTGCATGGCTCTATATACTTTCTTATGCGAGTCTATGTATTTTCTTGTGTGGGTCTATGTACTTTCTCATGTGGCACTATGTACTGTCCTACACAAAATTTTGATAGCAAAGACTTAAAAATTTGCAGATTTACTTTCCACTTGCTATTTTCTGACATTTAATGGTTGATGTGATCATTTCCCAGATTCTATTTTCTGAGGCAGCATAGCATTGGATTGCAGAGCTTTGGACCTAAGGTGAGTTGCAACAATCTCTATAACATTTGGATTTTGGGAATAAAATGAATTTCTCATGTGTCTAGATTGAGTGTTTATTTCTTTCATAGATCACACTTTAGTTTTGGGCTCTAAAAAGAACATAGATTCACTTTCAACATATTTGTTTCACATAGTAAATAGGCCCTATGAACACTATTTGTGGAGCTCTTGAGAGAGTGAGCTTCATTCACTTATTTTACATGCGAAACTCTTCTCAAAGATAGATCCCCTTGTAGGTAGGGAGGATACTGTTATTATCTCATGGTCTTACTTGGTTTAGTCCTCAACTTTGATTAGTACATTCTCTCTTGGTCCCACTTAGAGAGCTCAGTAGATATTGTTGTTGACATTACGAACCTTGGTGAGGTGGTTTTAGTCTTAGCATGTCAAAGAATATATTTGCTATGTTTTGGTGAAGTGAAGAGGCTAGAGGGTTATGCTCTACTCCCTTTTTGGGTAGTATTAGAAACTCAAATCCTTGAATCTAAACTAAGTCCTCATGTGGTCCATTTTGTGATTCTTCCTTATTAGAGAGGGTTAACTATAGTGGACACTCCCTTTATTGGGTAAACCATGTGGACGGAACCTCAATCGATAATAGCCATTTTTGCCATGGTAGCAACAACCGCTATATAAATGTCCTTGTGGAAGAAATATCTATAGGTGTGGTTTCTCGTTGGGATTTCAGATCTCCTCAACATCTCTGATTGATTAAATTATTGGAATGTGTCAAAACCCTGGTGCACCTGGATTGGAGTTTGCCCTCTTGAAATTGCAAAAGTTTTAGAGTTGACCATTACTACAAACCATAGTGCAACCAAATTTTTCTTTGCTAGGACTATGTGCATGACTAAAAAACATTTTGAGAACATACACAAATAGCATCTTTAGGGAGTAGAATATCATGTCACTATTCTTGCTCATGCGCAAGGTTGCTTTGTCCCTTGCTTATTGTTTGAAGATAATTATTTTCTTGAACTCCCTGATTGCTATCTTGCATGCCTGATTAATGATAAGAATCTGTTGATGGATCTATTTGGTCATTTAAAACAAACAAAAATTGAGTTCCTGAGTCAAAAAACCAACTTTTTACAGCTTGCCTGGTTTGCTATCCTACAGTTCCTAGTCTTCCTCGATCAATCTGAGTCTAATCAGGTCACTTACCCCACTGTTAGGAGCCTATTTTCACTTTGGGTTCATGTGTCTTGACCTCTTGAACTAAAAAATATTTGATTTTAGAAGTGACCTTGCTTGGAGTCGGTAAGTTAGAGACCTTCCTTGTTGAGAAGATAAACCTTTGGATTCTTTGATAACACACCTGGAGAGTTTTAGTAATCTCTTGTCGATTCACTTCCATCCAAATTCAAAATTCAATCAATATAACTTGGGTAAATCATTCTCCTAATCCATATGTGTTAGGGTATTCACCCATTCATTAGGCACCTCTGTGGTAGTGTTGGTTTATGCCTTTTGCAAAAATTCTATCTTATCACCTCTCTTTTGGACAATTGAGTGCTTTTACTATCCTAGTTTGGTACCAATGTTTGTTAGGGACATCTTATTACCTAGGACCTTTTCTTTCATGTCAATTACAACAAGATATCAAGTAAATCAAGGAAAATGACCTCAAGTAGTCTTTGACCAATTACCCTTAGTTCAAACTCACCAAAAACGTAAGGGAAAAGAACTCGTATTTGATCAATCACCTAGGAACAACTCAAAAGTTTGGTTTGATCCCAAGAGTAACCTTAGTGAGTTGTGTTAGCACCTAGAAAAATTTTCATGGCTCCATCATCTTTTCCCTGGTCTCTGCAAATAGTTTCCTGTCTTTGGCTTAAACCCTAGGTGAAAATTTGAATAATCTAGCCGTTACATGTAGAAAGCCCTAAATTACCCCAGCCTTGTTCTAATTTTACGTTACCTTTTCGGGCCACTTAACCTTCTAAAAACCCATGTGATAAATAAAATCACTTGCAGGGTCATGTTTTCATATCTTTTTATCCTAGGTCGGTCCCCTTTTATTTTTTCCTAAGTTTCTACTACCTGACCCTTTAATTTTTCCCTAGGTCCTGAGCACTTAATTTTTCCTAAGTCCCGATGGCCTTAATATTTTCTGGGCCCAACTCTCTGACACTGTATCAAGATCTACGATTGGCATATGATCTCATGGAATCTTCTGAGCCCATGAGATCTTATGCCAACCGTTGATCTTCCTTTATGACGCGACCTTTAAGAAAGGTGGGTCCACTGCTATGTGGCACAAATGGCATTATCTAATTGCTTGAAGGGGTAGTGATTTGGCACCTGTCAGAGTGTTCATGGTTGAGGAAGAAAAGTCAAATGGGCCCGCTTGTCAGTTCTTTGCAACATGGTAGTATTTGATTCAACAAGTTGGCTGATGCAGTAGGGTGGGGTCATGCTTCGGTGGTGTCAGTGAAAGATTCAAGATCAATGGTGGGTGCATGATCTCATAGAATCTTCTGAGCCCTTGAGATCATGTGATGACCATTCGATCTTCCATGTACTCAAGTTGACAGTTAGTGGGACCGCTAACAAGTGTTATAATTGGTGCCTTTTTCTTGGTTATGTCAGTGGGACCATTTACCAAGTGTTGTCGAGTTATTTTTTCCTGATTGGTCAACGTGGATGGTGACGGGGATGATGTCAGTGGGGCTAGTTTCTCCAAAGGGGTTAAAGCACTATGAGATCTTGCAGTTGTTGTTATACTGCTAGGGTAAGATGCATGATGGTTAAGTGCATAGTGTAACGATGATCATTGATCTTGTCTATAGAGAGAATACTTTGCGGTGGGTCCTTTGCTACCACACGTTGCTGAGTTGCTTGTTTTCTATTGGTTGCAAACTACTGACATGGCTGTAGAGTTTTCAATGGGCCTCGTGGCTGTTGTAAATGATGAACCTGGGCTGCCTGATCTATCAGGAAAGCATAGGAATCAATGGTCACATTTTAAATCTTGTCAACTGACCGTTGCATTTCAAATTTGAAAATTTAGAGGGGTTTTCAGTGACAGGAAGGATGGGAATTGAATGTTTAAGTGGCTAGATTTGGTGGAACCGGTGGTGCCTGTTGCTACAGTGTGGTCGAAGGAGGTTGATGATTAATTGTAGGGGTTTGTACCATGATTTTATTTCTTGAAGGCATGTTGCAAGTGGCCGAAAAGGTTGATAAATATGGGAAAATCCATGGTTTTTAGTACTTTCTCAGGGAATTACCATGATTATAGATCATTCTTGGATTTGCTTTCTACAGGCTGCTTGGTTTTCCCCCAATTGTAATAAATTCTTGACTATTTCTAGTTGGTTTGGTGGGTAAAACCATAACCCTAATCATATGTAGCTTGTTGCATCCTATTTTGGGGATCCCAAGATGATTAGTGGTATATATGGTCATAATTTTGACTTTGTAAGGGTTCACAGTTTTTGGTCCTAAGCTTCTGGTTCCAGAGCTGGTTCCATGAATGTTCTACCTTGTAAATATTTCCTTCTTCTCTACATATAGGGTTCCTTCTTTCCTTTCTGGCTATGGGAATAGAATACATGTTGTAACAAACATCTTATGTATGAGATTTCAATGTATTTGTACTATAATCAGACTATCTCCATTTGAATCCTAAACTTGTTGATTATAGCATCAAGGATGTTTGGTCTTTCCATTTGCACTTCCCATGTGTTTGCAATGGAGTTGTCTTCACAGAGATAACTGAGTTCAAGATTGGTTTTCAGATATGTATGAGATGGGGTATCAAGGGTGTCCCATGCTTGTCTTCTAGTAGATGTTGGTTAATGTATTCCTTATTTATAGGTCTTGTTTAAGAGGAGGGTTAAAATCCTTTGAATAGGTGATAACATATTTGGATACACAGGTGGATTGTTGAAGTGAGGTCTAATTGATGGTGTATGATTGATGTAAGGCATCAACATATTAGGATATATTGCTTTCTTGTTTCATATCTTTGTTACAATGAGGTATTTGACTCTGTTGCCCATTGGATAAGGCACTAGTCTGTGAGAGACTTAGGGTATTTCAGGGGTCCATTCAACCCAAAACCCAAAATTATTTACATAAAGCACTACCTTTCCCTTTCATGTTGTTAGGATAGGTTTCTAGTCTTTTAGATTCATTTCATGCAAGTAGGGCTATTACATAAGGTCATGGTGTCATTGGGGTACATGATACCCATAGGAGTCTGAAAGCTATCCCACAATAATATATCTGTAGGCCTATTATTTTTCATGAGATGTCTTGAGTGTGCAAATAAGGCAATACCCGCCTGAGTGATGTGGAGCTCAAAGAAGGAGGATTCCTTTCAATCCTCATCAATTGGACTATTTTATTGTCAAACTTGAGTGCATAATCTGAGAGTCAAGCCCACATATTTATTCAAGTTTGGTCCTACAAAGAAAAGCTCCAACAAAATGGTGACTCTACTGGGGAAGAAATAAAAGACAGCAAGCTCCCTTTCTTGGCTGGATCATCCCAGAGTCTTGGTTAATAGATTATAGAGTCAAATAGACAAAAAGCATTTGTAAAATTTTCTCACTAAGTGTTGAGTGGTGACTCTGAAGGTTCTCTATTTGATTAGTGCAGTTCTTGATAAATAGTGTGTAAACCCTAGTGAAGTTCTTGGTTGATTGGAAGAAGACACAAAAGGTACAAATTTTTCCTCTTCAAGGAGGTGGTGACTCTACATAGAAAAGAACCTGATGGAGTTTCAAGATGAGCTCTAGATCTACCCTACCTTCCAGTTAACAAAGTTTTCTACTGCAAATTGCCAGGTATTTTGGTTTTCATATGTCTCCTTTTATGAAGATCAAGTTGTAAAGAAAATGTATCCATATCAAGTGTTTAGCACTACCATAAAGGGATGAAAGTTAGTGGGCAGTTCCTTATGGAGGAATATTGGCCCTTTGGTTTTGATGGCATTGAGGGTGCCCCAAATGGGTTATCTACTAAGGATGGGAGGTGCTTTCCTAGTTTCATGGCTGATGGATCAATTTCGGCAAGCCAGCATATATATGATCTCATGGGTCTTTTTGGTGAAATGGATATTGAACATGAAGATGTTGCTATGAGGTTGCTTGTGCAGATATTTTCTGATGGTGCAAGGAAGTGGTTCCTATCCTTTCCTTCATGTTCAATCCCTTCTTGGGATGTATTGAGAGAAAAGTTTATTGAACATTTTGATATAGTTACTACTCTCAAGAAGAAGCTTGCAAAGATAAAAATTGAGAATTGGTAGTTAGAGGAGGACATAAGAGTGCTAAGATTGGTGGTTCCTTATGATGATGATGAGGAGGCTAGTGTTTGTGATGTTGATTCTCATTATGCAGAGAATGTTGACTATGAAGCTGATATTGAGGTCAGTGCATATGAGAGTGCTGAAGATGAATCTGAGGTTGACAATATTTCCAATATATTTGCAGATTTTTCTTCTTTTCAACACGAGAAGGTTTCCTCTTTGTCCCGGTGTGATGATGTTTTGTGTGATGGGCAAGAAAATGAATATGATGCAGATGATGATTCCTGCATAGATTTATTCACACAAGATGATTTGAGGCCAGAGATGTGTATCCTTGTTCCTAATAGGGATGATGTTTGTAGCAATATAGATGAGGCTGATGAAGATGATATTAAGGTCCAAAGTCCATTGAGTAGTGAAAGGATTTCAGCACTCTTGGCTGAAGAATTTCAGAGGTATGCACCTGATGTGGATTTTGATTTGCAGCTCCCCTATGATATACCCTTTGACACTGATAATGAGGCCAGTGTTCAAAGTGATAGTGATGATCCATTTTCACCAGAGATCCCCTCATGTAGTGACTCTACAAAAGAAGAGGCTGAAGGTCATGACAGTGTGTTTTCCTGTCATAAGAATTCTATTGATGAACATGTTTCTTATTCAAATCCTTTTCCTTCTTTTGCTAAATATGATAGTGATGGTGACAGTATTGAGGACCTTGTCTTCAATGATTAGGACATAAATTCTTTTGGTAAAAACATTGGTGTAGATCAGATGTCCCACTATCACAATGTTTATGAAAATGACCTTCACTTGGTTCATGATCCAGTTCATGAAGACATCATAGAGGAACCAAGTTACTCAGTGGTTGAGGCAATGTATGAAGGTAAATCTGAGGATCCGAGTCCTTCTCAGCTAGGTATTTTTATGGTAATGCATGATAATCAATATGCTACATTTTCTGATGCATTACCAGATCAAATTTTTATCTCCAGTCATCAAGAAGAAATGAGTGATGCTCCATACTTCTTGGAGTATAAAAATGGTTATGACTAGAAAAGCATGGGTAGTGATCATTATAGTTTCATTTTTCAGCCTATGAGTATTCACATATGCTGGCAGCAAGATGATCATGATAACTTTAGGTGTTTGGTCACATATGTGGATGAAAATTAGATTTTTGATCCAGGAGGGTCACCGATTTTCTCTTGGTGGCCTGGGGCCACCAAATAAAGTTAAAATTCTAGTAAATCCTTGTATAGTTATTTTCCTTTCCTATTGTGTGTTTTTCCTTTCCTATTTCCCTAATTCAGTTGCCATTTTTTGAGGTCCCTATCTTTTTCCAGTAGGTGGTATGCTCTCCCAGTGATCTTGAATTCTTGCATGGGCATAAGTTGCCCATCATCCCCAGACAGAGCCACTGTTAGCACCTAGAAAAAATTTCATGGCTCCATCATCTTTTCCCTGGACTCTACAAATATTTTCTTGTCTCTTACTTAAACCCTAGGTGAAAATTTGCATAATCTAGCCGTTACATGTAGAAAGCCCTAAATTATCCCAGCCTTGTTCTAATTTTATGTTACCTTTTTGAGCCACTTAACCACCTAAAAACCCATGTGCTAAATAAAATCACCCGTGGGGTCATGTTTTCATATCTTTTTATCCTAGGTCAGTCCCCGTTTATTTTTTCCTAAGTTTCTACCACCTGACTCTTTAATTTTTCCCTAGGTCCTAAGCGCTTAATTTTTCCTAAGTCCCGATGGCCTTAATATTTTCTAGACTAGACTCTCTAACATTGTATCAAGATCTACAGTTGGTGTATGATCTCATGGAATCTTCTGAGCCCATGAGATCTTATGCTAGCCATTGATCTTCCTTTATGATGTGGCCTTTAAGATAGGAGGGTCCACTGCTACGTGGCACAGATGGCATTATCTAATTGGTTGAAGGGGTAGTGATTTGGCACCTATTAAAGTGTTCATGGCCGAGGAAGAAAAGTCAAATGGGCCCGCTTATTAGCTCTTTGCAACATGGTAGTATTTGATTCGACAAGTTGGCTGATGCGGCAGGGTGGGGTCATGCTTCAGTGGCGTCAGTGAATGATTCAAGATCAATGGTGGGCACATGATCTCATAAAATCTTCTAAGCCCTTGAGATCATGTGATGGCCACCTGATCTTCCATGTACTTAGGTCGGCAGTTAGTGGGACCACTGACAAGTGTTACAATTGGTGCCTTTTTATTGGTTTTGTCAATGGGACCGTTTGCCAAGTGTTACCAAGTTGTTTTGTCCTGATTGGTCAACATGGATGGTGATGGGGATGATGTCAGTGGGGCTGGTTTCTCCAAAGGGGTTAAAGCACTATGAGATCTTGCAATTGTCATTATACCACTGGGGTAAGATGCATGATGGTTAAGTGTGCGGTGTAACGATGACCGTTGATCTCATCTATAGAGAGAATACTTTGCGGTGGGTCCTTTGCTACCACACGTTGCTGAGTTGCTTGTTTTCTATTAGTTGCAGACTGCTGACATGGTTGTCAACTTTTCAATGGGCCTCGTGGCTATTGCAAATGATGAATCTGGGCCACCTGATTTGCTGGGAAAGCACAAGAATCGATAGTCACATTTTAAACCTTGTCGATTGACCGTTGCATTTCAAATTTGAAAATTTAGATGGGTTTTTAGTGACAGGAAGGATGGGAATTGAATTTTTAAATGGCTAGATTTGGTGGAACCAGTGGCGCCTATTGCTGTAGTGTGGTCCAGGGACGTTGATGATTAATTGCAGGTGTTTTTACCATGATTTTGTTTCTTGAAGGCATGTTGCAGGTGGCCAAACAGGTTGATAAATATGGGAAAATCCATGGTTTTTAGTACATTCTCAAGGAATTACCATGATTATAGATCATTCTTGGATCTACTTTTTGCAGGCTGCTTGGTTTTCCCCCAATTGTAATAAATTCCTGACTATTTCTAGTTGGTTTGGTGGGTAAAACCCTAACCCTAATCATCCGTAGATTGTTGCATCCTATTTTGGGGATCCCAAGATGATTAGTGGTATATATGGTCATAATTTTGACTTTGTAAGGGTTCACAATTTGTGGTCCTAAGCTTCTAATTCCAAAGCTAGTTCCATGAATGTTCTGCCTTGTAAATATTTCCTTCTTCTCTGCATATAGGGTTCCCTCTTTCCTTTTTGGCTATGGGAATAGAATACATGTTGTAACAGACATCTTATGTATGAGATTTCAATGTATTTGTATTGTTATTAGACTATCTCCATTTGAATCCCGAACTTGTTGATTACAACATCAAGGATGTTTGGTCTTTCCATTTGCACTTCCCATGTGTTTGTAATGGAGTTGTCTTCGCAGAGATAACTAAGTTCAAGATTGGTTTTTAGATATGTATGAGCTGGGGTATCAAGGGTGTCCCATGCTTGTCTTCTAGTAGATGTTGGTTAATGTATTCCTTGTTTATAGGTCTCTTCTACGGGGAGGGTTAAAATCCTTTGAATAGGTGATAACATATCTAGGTACACAGGTGGATTGTTGAAGTGAGGTCTGATTGATGGTGTATGATTGATGTAAGGCATCAAAATATTAGGATATATTGCTTTCTTGTTTCATAGCTCTGTGACAATGAGGTATTTGACTCTGTTGCCCATTGGATAAGGCACTGGTCTATGAGAGACTTAGGGTATTTCAGGGGTCCATTCAACCCATAACCCAAAATCATTTACATAAAGCACCACCTTTCCCTTTCATGTTGTTAGGATAGGTTTCTAGTCTTTTAGATTCATTTCATGCAAGTAGGGCTATTGCATAAGGTCATGGTGTCATTGGGGTACATGATACCCATAGGAGTCTAAAAGCTATTCCACAATAATATATCTGTAGGCCTATTGTTTGTCATGAGATGTCTTGAGTGTACAGATAAGGCAATACTGACCTGAGTGATGTGGAGCTCAAAGAAGGAGGATTCCTTTCAATCCTCATCAATTGGACTATTTTTTTGTCAAACTTGAGTGCATAATCTGAGAGTCAAGCCCACATATTTATTCAAGTTTGGTCCTACAAGGAAAAGCTCCAACAAGTTGAGTACACCCTTAGCATATTCTTGTTTAGATATGGATATGAGTTACACAATGACTCGAATAGAGAGGGAAGAAATGGATAAATGACTTGATGACATATTAGAAAGATATAGAGATAATATTCTATTTGGTAGTTCCTCTTGTGAAAATCAGCCAGTCTCACCCCTTATTTCAACTAGATATTTGGATGCACACCAAAGGGATGAAAGAGATAAGAAGAAAGTCTATCAAGAAGAGAAATCACAACATGAAAGCCAAGATTGTGAGCCTTATGACACTCATGTGAATGTAGCATACACCAATGAATTTTTTAGGCATTCAAGACCAAGTTCACTACTCAAAACAACTTCAAGATACACAAGGGAAAGACTTAAGAGAATTGAGCATGAAAAGAAAGCCTTCCTAGATGAACAAGCTGAAAAGGAAGAGAAATTTAGACTCCTAGAGTCGGAGAGACAAGCCTTGTTGGAGATAGAAAGGAGAGCCTCACAAGAAGAGCAAGATAGACTCTTGGCTCAACAACTTAATGATCAATTTAACAACATGTGTGTTGGTGTTGGAGACAACTCTCCTCCATCCACTCCTCCTAAGACTCCACAAAGTGGAAGGCATTTAAGAAAACCTTCACAATCTCCTAGCCCTAGAGGAAGAAGGGATTCACAATATGATCATTATAGGAGATGAACACCTCCAAGGAAATCAAGACAACCTTCAAAATGTGCTCACCATGGTTCACAATATGGAGGTAGTAGCTTGAATTTTGACCTCAACTCCCAAGATTTCATGAAGAGACAACAAGAACCACTCTTCCAACAGTATGTGGAGAGATACTTGGAGAAAAACAAAGACAAGTTCCTAGAGAGTTTAATTAACAAAGGTGCCAAAGTCCCCTATAACTTTGATGTGGACAAGAATATTAAGAAGCAAGGTCCATCTCAGGAAGAAGAGATCAAGAAACTTAAGAGTATGATGGAAAAGATGTTGGCACCCAAGAGTTCATTCTCGCTTGATTCAATTTGTCCTAATCCTTTTGACAAAAGTGTGAGCATGAAAGACTTTCATAGAAAGGTTGAGATCCCTTAATATGACAATTATGATGGTAATGGAGATCCACATGATCATGTGCATCAATTCTATATCATGAATTTTTAGTTCCATCAAGATGACTCGTACCTTTTGAGATTTTTCCCAAGGAGTCTTAAGAGTCAAGCGATGGAATAGTTCACCAACATAACTCCCCCATTAAGACTTTCAAAGAGCTTGTCCATAGATTCATTCAACACTTTGTATAAAACCTTTCAAGATCTATCACCATGTTGGACTTATGAAACTTAAAGAAATATCAAGGGGAATCCTTTGTCACTTTCTTGCAAAGGTGGAGATGACAATGCTCTTGCTATTCTAGGACCATTCCTAAAAATGAGAAGATTGACATCCTTGTTAGCAACTTGGCTCTTGAAATGCGGTATGAAGTTAGGAAGATGGTTTTTGATTCCTTTGACACCATAGTTGAAACCACATGTAGGATTGAGGATGTTTTGAGAGAACAAGAAATTTTGACCAAACATGGAAACAACAACAACAATGGTCAAAATAACAACTCTAACAAGGATAAAGGGAAAAACTCACATTGGAGTAGGAAAAAACAAGTGGTCAATGATGGAGTTGTGGACTCTTCTCAACCCAAAGATCAAGATGTTCTTCACTTGTCTAGTGATGTTCAAGCCATGAAACCCAATGCATCTAATCAACAAGAGCACAAGCCAAGATATCAAGGTAAGCCCAAATAAAAGAGATGTCAATTTTCAAAACTTGGTGATTCATATGAGGATGTCTTGAAAACACTCATTTCCAACAACCTTGTACATCCTCAAGATCCCACAAAGCATTATATACCTGATGTTAAGCCACATTGGTGGGATGAGAAAGCCTTCTGCAAGTTTCATAATGACATTGGACATGATATTGAAAACTGCTATAAACTTAAGCATATCATCCAAGATCTCATTGAGAATGGAAAACTTAAGGTAGATGGATTAAACACCAACGCTGATCATAAGGAATTAAAAGAGCCTTTGCCAAAGTATGAGAAGGGGGAAACCTCTAAACCTAATAATGGCAAGGCTGAGGTCCATTAAAATTATACAACTATGGAGAATGTTGTCAACATGCTTGAAGTTGTAGAGGAAAATGTCAACATGATGAGAAATAAAGATCTCTATGGTTATGATCTAGACATGGACTCCTCCTATCTTTGATGAACAACCTATCATGGTGCTAAGGGGTCCTAACTCTAGAATGTCATCCCAAGGTCTCAATGCTATCACACAAAGTCAAGGTCCCATTATCATTAGAGGACCTAGTTCGAGTCAACCAAGTAAACCAAAGAAAGTGGCATCCAACAATGTCACCTCAAAAATGGCAATTAATCATAAGTTGAGCTATAATCTTGTTGATTAGTTGCAGAGAACCCCAGCTTAGATTTTGATCTTTTAGCTCTTAGAGTTATCCTGGAGACACAAGCAAGTCCTTCAGGATGCTTTGCACCCAGTGAATGTCACTAATAACTTAGACGTTGACCAATTGTAGAACATGGTTAACCATATTTCCAACCCTCATTACCTTACTTTTTTGGAGGATGATGATAAACCTTTAAGCCACCCACACAATCTCACCCTTCATATTGAAGTCATGATCCACAAAACCCATGTTAGGTGTGTGTTGATAGATGGGGGTGCTCGGCTTAATATTTGTTCCTTGAGTCTTTTAAAGACATTGGGTTATTGTGAACAAGCCATAGATACCAGAAAGAAGGTCACTATCAAAGCCTATGATGAGGTAGAAAGAAGTTCCAAAGGGTTGGCCATCCTTCCTGTTAGGATTGGCCCTGTTGAGAAGGATGTTTTATTTCAAATTATTGATGTTGGTCCCCTTGTGTACACTATCTTACATGGTAGACCATGGATTACTGATATGCAAGCAGTACCATCTACCTATCATCAATGTGTTAAGTGTTAGAAAGTAAATTCCACCAAGATAACTGAGAGGGGGGGGGGGGGTGAATCAGTTATCTGATAATTATAAATTTTATCAACTTCAACAAGATTAAACCATGTAAGAAATATAATTACTAGCCATAGAAAGATATTC
The DNA here is from genome assembly GCA_027943335.1 of Chamaecyparis obtusa. Lineage (NCBI taxonomy): Eukaryota > Viridiplantae > Streptophyta > Pinopsida > Cupressales > Cupressaceae > Chamaecyparis > Chamaecyparis obtusa. Next base: position 617,639 of record BSBK01004276.1, read on the forward strand.
ATACACAATAACACAATGACATAAGATATGTTGACTAGAGAACCTCTTGATCAAAGAGTAAACCCTGGTGGGAATGATGCCCACAAAAGATGCACTAATATGAATATACCTTGTGAAAGGATGGAATCTGTTAGGAGTCTTATGAAATACATTCAGTACATATGAATCCCTATTAGGAGATTTTGAATCCCTGTTAAAAGATTCTAACCATGTTAAGAGTTATGGAAGATAGAAGGACCCACTTCCCAAATAGATTCAATGGAAAGATCACTAAACACACTGTCCAAATGATCTCTAGATTATTCAAAAAAATAATATCAAATATGTTACCTCCTTCCTTACTATGCCAAACCGCACTCTCTGCTTCATAAGATCTAAATCTCAGATCTTCGCATGTCTTCCTTCACAAATTCACTTTCATAACTGCATTAGCTCTTTTCTTCACTTCATGCATACATAATAACATCCAACCATATTACAATAAAGAAAAACATTCCTTCCTTTATACCACACTCAAGTAATTACAAATGAGTTGGCATACAATTACAAAATAAAAGTTTCCACACGCTACATCAAAATTACACAAAACTGTCAGCTTCCAACTACAATAATTCTCCACTTGTGCACCGTCAAAGTTTGTGCTCTCATCCACATCACTATCAATGTGTCTTCAACTTCCCTTTAACTGGACAAAACTAGATTCCATCCCGATTAGGAGATATCATCTGATTTCCACAAACCGCTACTCAGAAACACTACCTGAATACTGCTTCCACCAAAATACTCATAACTTCCATGAATAAATGAATTATTGTTTGCGCTCTTAACCATAAACATATAACATATCAAGGAGTATATCTTTAACATCACATAGCTCCAACTCCAATATCTCATGTGCGCTAATCCAAACTCTGTCTGCTTCTCTGCAAGTCTCTGGTAAATCACCATGTTGACATCAATGATAATCATAGTCATGAATGCAAAAACAACTGCTATAGAATGGATGCCAAGCATTTAGCATTCATTCCTAACAATCTCCCCCATTGGCATTGATGGAAACATAGATTAAAAAACATCCAATGTTCCAAAAATCCAATACTGCAATACTGTTGCTCTAGAAAAATATTTCAAGTCCTCTTCATCAATCAAATCTTGCTTCATTTTCCTATTCAGATAGTACAAATGGTTTTTTCATGTACACTTCTCCCCCATTGACATCAATGACATAAATCTCATCATTATGTCAACAAAAACTCCAATGTCAAAAGACACTATTTAGAAAATACATTCACTAGAGTCCTCATGACTCAACTCAGATACACATACTCCCCCATAGAGGAAGTACTAACATCCATTCTAGAAGAATGATAAGGCTCATATACCACTAGACAGATGCAACCAACTACATCACTTCTCAAAAGTAGGCTGGGGCATAACCCCAAGCATACCTCTCAGATACTCAAATGTATCCTTAGGCAAAAGCTTTGTAAATATGTCTGTTATCTGCTCCTTTGTACTTATGTACTCAAGTCTAACTTCTTTCTCAACAACTTTCTCCCTTACAACATGATACTTAATCTCTATATGTTTTGTCTTAGAATGTAATATAGGGTTCTTATACATACTAACTGTGTTGGTGTTGGCACAATGTATGATAATAGGTTCAACAAAATTTATTCCAATATCCTTTAGCATTTTCTTCATCCAAATTATCTGGTTACAATTGTTTGTTGCTGCTACATATTTTGCTTCTGCTGTGCTCTGTGAGATACAATTTTGCTTCTTGCATAGCTAGGAAACCAATCTTCCTCCAAGGAAAAATGCTCCACCACTGGTACTCTTCTTATCATCACCACTACCTCCCCAATCAGCATATGTATATGCAAATAGGGTAAAACCATCAAATTTTTCATACCACAATCCATAGTCCATTGTGCCTCTTAAATATCTCAGTATCCTCTTTACTGCTGTATAATGTGATTCTCCAAGTTCAGCTTGAAATCTTGCTACAATTTCAACTAAATGTGCTATGTGAGGTCTTGTATGAGTCAAGTATTGTAATCCTCCAATCATAGATCTATATTTCTTATGTTCCACTACAGGAGTCTCATCTGTGCTAGATATCTTATGTCCAGTTACCATAGGTGTTCCAATTGGTTTACAGTTATCCATTCCAAATCTTTTCAACAAGTCATTCAGGTACTTTGTCTGGCTTAAAAAGATACCATCATTGTTCTATGTTATCTGTAATCCCAAAAAGTATTTCATTTCACCAATCATACTCATTTCAAATTCAGTCTTCATTTCATTAGCAAATTTGTGACTAGCTTCATCTTATCCTCCAAAAATAATGTCATTAACAAAATTAACTATAACCAAAAAACTATTTTCAATTTCTTTTGTGTACAGATTGCTATCAGTTGTTCCTTTTGTAAATCCAAACTTCAACAAATATTTTTCCAATCTTGTATACCAAGTTCTAGGTGCTTGTTTTAGTCCATATAAAACTTTCTTCAATTTACATACCATGTCTCCTTCTTGATTCAAAGGAAAACCTTCAGGCTGCTCAATGCAGACTTCTTTTTCCAATTCTCCATTCATAAATGCTGACTTCACATCCATCTAATATACTTTGAACTTTTGATAAGCTGCATAAGCCAAAATCATTCTTACTTCTTCAATTCTTGCAACAGGTGCAAAGTTTTCTTCATAGTCAATTCCTTCTTGTTGTGACTATCCCTTACATACCAATCTTTCTTTGTTTCTTACTACTTCTCCTTGTTCATTCATCTTGTTTCTGAATACCAATTTAGTTCCAATAAGATTCTTGTCTTTATGTCTAGGGACCAATTCCCATGTCTTGTTCTTTTCAATCTAATCAAGTTATTCTTTCATAGCATTAATCCAATTTTCATCTTCACAAGCTTCACTAGTAGTTTTACGTTTAATTTGAGAAATCAAACATAAATGTTCTTGTACCTTATTCCAAGTTAGAACTTCTCTTTTGATGCTTCCAATAATTTGCCCAATAGGATGATTTCTTGACAAACTCTTGTTAGGTGTCACTTTCTCAGATCTCACTTCAGGTGTAGGTTCTTCAATGACTTCACTGTGGCTTTCATTTAACAAATCACTGTTAGTCTCATAAAATAATTCAGTAGATCCAATGTTAGGTTTAGGATGAGCTTCTTCATCTGATTCATAATCAAGCATTCTTTCCTAAATTTTGAACTTTTTATCAACTTTAACATTTACGCTCTCAACAATAGTCTTAGTTCTTTTATTTTAACATCTATAGCCTTTTCTATTCAAAGAATATCCAAGAAATATACCTTCATCACTTCTGGATCAAGCTTTCCAATATCATCATCTCTTTTTATATAACATTTTCTTCCAAAAATTCTAAAATACTTAACTCAGGGTGCATGTCCAAACCATAATTCATAGGGTGTCTTGTCTATGTCTACTCTGATTTGTACTCTATTCATTGTATACACTATTGTGCTCACTACTTCTCTCTAGAATATCTTTGCCAAATCATTCTCAAATAACATAGCTCTTGCTGCTTCAGTCACTGATCTATTTCTTCTTTCTACAATACCATTTTGTTCAGGTGTTCTAGGGGCTTAAAACTGTCTCTTAATGCCATTTTCTTCACAAAAGGTGTTAAACTCTCTAGAAGTAAATTCTCCACCTCTATCAGATCTCAAACATTTAATCTCCATTCCAGATTCATTCTCAACTTTATTCTTAACGATCTTAAACTTATCAAATACTTCATACTTTTCTTTAAGAAATACAATCCACATCATTCTTGTAAAATCATCAACAAGAATCATAAAATACCTTTCTCCATAGAATCCTCTAGTCCTTATAGGACTGCTCAAATCTATATGAACAATCTCCAACTTTTCTATAGATGTAAACTTCTTACTGGGAAAAGATCTTCTCTTTTGTTTAGCCATCACACATTCTTTGCAAATCATGTTAGTAGGCTTCATAATTTTAGGAAAATCCCTTACTGCAAGTGTAGTACTTACTTTCACTATGTTGTCAAAGTTTATATGACAAAACCTTCTATGCCATAACCAAATGTCATCAATTTTAGTAATCAAACATGTCATCTTAGTGGGATTCAACTGAAATACATTACCTCTGGTTATAGATCCAGTTCCAATCATATTTCCATCTTTATCCTTTATCACACAAGTTTCCTCAGTAAACCAAACTTGATATCCCTTATCAACTAACTGTCCAACACTCAAAAGATTATGTTTCAATCCATCCACAAAATAAACATCATCAGTATTAGTCTTTCCATCAAGAGTAATAGATCCTATACCTCTAATCAAGCAAGGTGCATTGTTTCCAACTCTAACAACTCCTCCATCATAATCGTTAAACCTTATGAAATTTTTCATGTCTCAAATCATATGATGTGAACAACCACTATCTATAATCCAATCAACTTTCATTTCAACTTGAGAAACTAAGGCTTTTTCTTCATTAACATCAGTTTCAAGATTTTCTTCTTTAATTGCTACAAATCCTATGTCATCATTATTCTCAGTATCACTTTCACTTAGAGTTCTCTCTATACTAGCTTCAAGATCTTCATCATTAGCATAATAACATTCCTTATATCTTCTAGGTTTGAAATTGTTTTTGTACTTTTCAACTCTCTTAGGACACTTAGATGTAAAATGACCATATTATCGACAAGTCCAACATTTAAAAAATTTCTTATCATCTAGTTCTCTCTTCACAAGCAAGTCAATACCTTCTTCAATTTTCTTGTCTTCTTCATTTCTAGATCTGCTACTGCCAGCATAATATCCACTCACACTGATGCTTCTTGACAAAGTAGGGTGAACACTAAGAGCACTGAATACTATCTCCATTCTAGGAAAGTCTCTTGATAACCTCAGGTTCATCTCTGCTACTTCCAATCTTACAAGAAGAGTCTTTCTTGTAAAGTTTTTCGTACAAGGTATAACCTGTTCAATCATCTATGTTGTCTACTTAAATACAAGAGTCAATGTCCTTAGAATTTTCCATATCACTTCATTTTCTGTCTTTTTTCCTCCACAAGATTTTATGCCAGTAACAATTTCTAACATTCTACCAATATATCTTCTAACAGATTCATCTTCCAACATTATTGTATCTTCAAATGCACATATCCAATTATGTAATCTAACTCTTTTTGGATGTTCATCACCTTCAAAAGTAGGATGTAAAGGTTTCCAAATTTCATAAGATTTTTTCAAACATTTTACCTGATTGTACTCATGCTCCGGAAGGACTGTCAAAAGTGCTTCTCTTGCAAGTATGTTACAGATGAATAGATCTCTCTCATCAGTAGTACATGTTTCAAGATTGTCCTCTTCAATGATAGTCTTATCATTCTTTGTAATCAACCAATAACTGGTTTCTAAATAGAGTAGGTGTGTCTTCATCTTTTCTTTCTAGCTGTCAAAATTTACTCCATCAAACTTAGGGCTTTCCTTTTTGAAATTCACCATGGATCTCCTTAACCTGTTAAAATTCTTTTTCAAGGACCTTCCACGTTGATACCAATTGTTAGAAAGTAAATTCAACCAAGATAACTAAGAGGGGGGGGTGAATCAGTTATCTGATAATTATAAGTTTTATCAAGTTCAACAACATTAAACCATGTAAGCAATATAATTACCAACCATAGAAAGATATTCATATACAATAACACAATGACACAAGATATGTTGACTAGGGAACCTCTTGATCAAATAGTAAACCATGATGGGATTGATGCCCAAAAAAGATGCACTAATATGAATATTCCTTGTGAAAGGATGGACTCTGTTAGGAGTCTTATGAAATATATTTAGTACATATGAATCCCTGTTAGGAGATTTTGAATCCATGTTAAAAGATTCTAACCTTGTTATGAGTTATGGAAGACAGAAGGACCCACTGCCCAAACAACTTCAATGGAAAGATCAGTGAACACACTGTCCAACTAATCTCTATATTATTCATAAAAATAATATCAAATATGTTACCACCTTCCTTACTGTGCCAAACCGCACTCTCTGCTTCACCAGATCTCAATCTCAGATCTTCACATGTCTTCCTTCACAAATTTTCTTTCACAACTGCATTAGCTCTTTTCTTCACTTCATGCATACATCATTACATCCAACCATATTACAACAATGAAAAACATTCCTTCCTTTATACCATACTCAAGTAATTACAAATGAGTCAGCATACAATTACAAAATAAAAGTTTCCACACACTACATCAAAATTATACAAAATTGTCAGCTTCCAACTAAAATAATTCTCCACTCATGTGACCTCAAAGTTTGCATTGTCATCCAAATCACTACCAATGTGTCTTCAAATTCTCTTTAACTGCACAAAACTAGATTCAATCTTGAATAGGATATATCATCCGATTTCCACAAATCGCTACTCAGGAACACTGTCTGAATACTACTTGCACCAAAATGCTCATAACTTCCATGAATAAATGAATTACTATCTATTATCTTAATCATAAACATATAACATATCAAGGAGTATATCCTCAACATCACATAGCTCCAACTACAATATCCCACATGCACTAATCCATACTCTATCTTCTTCTTTGCAAGTCTCTGGTAAATCATTATGTTGACATCAATGATAATCATAGTCATGAATGCAACAACAACTGCTACAGAATGGCTGCCAAACATTTAGCATTGATTCCTAACAATCTCCCCCATTGGAATTGATGGCAACATAGATTAAAAAACATCTAATGTTCCAAAAATCCAATACTGCAATACTGTTGCTCTAGAAAAATATTTCAAGTCCTCTTCATCAATCAAATCTTGCTTCATTTTCCTGCTCAGATAGTACAAATGGTTTTTTCATGTACACTTCTCCCCCATTGACATCAATGACATAAATCTCATCATTATGTCAACAACAACTCCAATGTCAAAAGACACTATTTAGAAAATGCATTCACTAGAGTCCTCATGACTCAACTCAGATACACATACTCCCCCATGAGGAAGTACTAACATCCAGTCCAGAAGAAAGATAAGGCTCATATACCACTGGATAGATGCAACCAGTTGCATCACTTCTCAAAAGTAGGCTGGGGCATAACCCCAAGCATACCACTCAGATACTCAAATGTATCCTTAGGCAAAGGATTTGTAAATATGTCTGCTATCTACTCCTTTGTACTTATGTACTCAAGTCTAACTTCTTTCTTAGAAATTTTCTCTCTTACGACATGATACTTAACCTCTATATGTTTTGTCTTAGAATGTAATACAGGGTTCTTAGACATACTAACTATGTTGGTGTTGTGACAATGTATGATAATAGGTTCAACAGATGTTATTCCAATATCCTTCAGCATTTGCTTCATCCAAATTATCTGGTTACAATTGTTTTCTACTGCTACATATTCTACTTCTGTTGTGCTTTGTGAGATACAATTCTAGTTAGCCAGGAAACCAATCTTCCTCCAAGGAAAAATGCTCCACCACTAGTGCTCTTCTTATCATCAACACTGCCTCCCCAATCAACATATGTATATGCACAAAGGGTAAAATCATCAAATTTTTCATACCACAATCCATAGTCCACTGTGCCTCTTAAATATATCAGTATCCTCTTTACTGCTATATAATGTGATTCTTTAGGTTCAGCTTGAAATCTTGCTACAATTTCAACTGAATGTGCTTTATCAGGTCTTGTATGAGTCAAGTATTGTAATCCTCCAATCATAGATCTATATTTCTTTTGTTCCACTACAGGAGTCTCATCTGTGCTAGATAACTTATGTCCAGTTACCATAGGTGTTCCAATTGGTTTACAGTTCTCCATTCCAAATCTTTTCAACAAGTCATTCAGGTACTTTGTCTGGCTTAAAAAGATACCATCATTGTTCTGTGTTATCTGTAATCCCAAAAAGTGTTTCATTTCACCAATCATACTCATTTAAAATTCAATCTTCATTTCATCAACAAATTTGTCACTAGCTTCATCTTCTCCTCCAAAAATAATGTCATCAACAAAAATAAGTATAACCAACAAACCATTTTCAATTTCTTTTGTGTACAGATTTCTATCAACTGTTCCTTTTGTAAATCCTGAGTTTAACATATATTTGTCCAATCTTGTATACCAAGTTCTAGGTGCTTGTTTTAGTCCATATGAAGATTTCTTCAGTTTACATACCATGTCTCCTTCTTGATTCAAATGAAAACCTTCAGGCTACTCAATGTAGACTTCTTTTTCCTATTCTCCATTCAGAAATGTTGACTTCACATCCATCTAATATACTTTGAACTTCTTATAACCTGCATAAGCCAAAAACATTCTTACTACTTCAATTCTTGTAATAGGTGCAAAGGTTTCTTCATATTCAATTCCTTCTTGTTGTGACTATCCCTTACATACCAATCTTTCTTTGTTTCTTACTACTTCTCTTTGTTCATTCATCTTGTTTCTGAATACGCATTTAGTTCCAATAACATTCTTGTCTTTAGGTCTAGGGACCAATTCCCATGTCTTGTTTTTTTCAATTTGATCAAGTTCTTCTTTCATAGCATTTATCCAATTTTAATCTTCACAAGCTTCACTAGTAGTTTTAGGTTCAATTTGAGAAATCAAACATAAATGTTCTTGTACCTTATTCTAAGTTAGAACTCCTCTTTTGATGCTTCCAATAATTTTCCCAATAGGATGATTTCTTGACAAACTCTTGTTAGGTGTCACTTTCTCAGATCTCACTTCAGGTGTAGGTTCTTCAATGACTCCACTGTGGCTTTCATTCAACAAATCACTATCAGTCTCATAAAATAATTCAGTAGATCCAGTGTTAGGTTTAGGATGAGCTTCTTCATTTGATTCATAATCAAGCATTCTTTCCTAAATTTTGAACTTTTCATCTATTTTAACAGTTACCCTCTCAACAATAGTCTTAGTTCTTTTATTGTAACATCTATAAACTTTTCTTTTCAAAGAATATCCAAGAAATATACCTTCATCACTTCTAGGATCAAGCTTTCCAATATCATCATCTCTTTTTATATAATAGTTTCTACCAAAAATTCTAAAATACTGAACTGAGGGTGCATGTCCAAACCATAATTCATAGGGTGTCTTGTCTTTCTCTGCTCTGATTTGTACTTTGTTCATTGTATACACTACTGTGTGTAATACCCCAAAAATGGGCTATAAGTTCATTAACCTTCTATATCAACATATCGAATGAAATTGACATCAAAGTCCTAACCTAAGGCACATCTGAACATCATCGAATCCTAATTGATTATCTCAAATTTTGCATCGGGGAATATTCCTAGTAATATTTCTAATTATCTTAATTATCTTTAATTTTATAATTATTTGGTGATAAAACATATTTATCCTAAAGTTTGATTAATTGAATATTCTGAATATTTAATTAATTAGATTTAATTTGGCCACTTAATTATTTAATTGAATTTAATTCCATTATTCCTAATTATGATATTTAATTTTGACAATAAATCCAAAATCTTACAAATAATTGATTAAATATTTTATTTAATTAATTAAATCATTTTGTCAATTTATAATATTGTAATTTTGAATAAAAGTTTGATTAAATGATTGATTAACCCATAAATCAATTATTTTATTTCAAAAATTAGTTAAGTTGAGAATAAATCACTCTATTTATTTATTAATTCATAATTATCCATGTGCACAATCAAAGAGCAGTTAAACTCCAAATCAGAAAATCAATGCAAGTTATTGGCTTTTTGGAACTAAACATCATTTTTGAGTTTTAAAGTTGATCTAAACTTCTAATTTGAGTTAAACTCTACTTTTGCATGTTTTTGTGAGTTAAATTATCTTTATTTAAAAATAACTCAAAAATCAAGCTAAGTTAATTTGAGTGATTTATGGCTTTCTTTCATGAACCTCCAAAGCCCTAGATTTCTATAAATTAAGGCTTCAGCTCATCTCAAATCATCTCATAATTTTGCATAATCACGTTGAAGAATTGCTATATGGAGGATCAAAGCTTATTGCGAATCAAGGCTATTATGAGATCAATTTGGTTTTTACATTCATTTAGTTTTCATATCATATCATTGTTAGATCAATTCATAGCATATCAGTTTTTACATATCATAGATTTCATATCAAGTTTTTCATCTTATTGCATCTAAAATAAAAAAAATAGCTTAATTTGCATACATCTGATATGTAAATCAATTCCATTCAAATCCTTCATTTAGGTGTCATCAAGGTCACTGATTTCGATAAAAATTTGAGAACATCATACTCGCACCTATTAGAAGGCAGTAAATCACCTGGTTAGTTTAGTTTCAATTATTGCATGATTTTGTTTTTGCTAACCTCTAATGTTTTACTGAAGTGTTGTGTCTATAGATCAGGTACAATTTTCACACACACATTTTTGGCACCCACTGTGGGGCCTTGAAATAGGTTTCCAATTCAATTCTATCAATTTCTATCTTTTTCTCCTTGGTTTCTATACAAAATTATGATTTTTAATTTCTGTCCATACAATCTTCGTACGAGTTTCTACCAAAAGTCATTTTGCATTGGACCCACTGTTGTATGATAGTCTATTGGATCAAGAATCATGCCAGACTATACACACTATCATCTAGAAATTCAACTATCATTTCATCATACACCCAGTGTCGTACAAGTTTCTGGACTATCGTCTAGGAGCATACCCACCGTCATACGAGTTTCTCACTGTCCTCTAGTAATAGACCCACTATCATACAAGTTTTGGCATCAGATTTCAACTATCGTTTCATTTTTCAGGGCAGTTTGTCATATTTGGTTTTCAGATTTTGACTAATAGCTAATCTTAACAATTGAAATTCTCTATTTTTGATTGACTCCTGCTAGTTTTGATTGGAAAAAAGTGCAATAATTGCTAAAAATAGGTAAAAATCTACTAAGCGCATTGTGAGGATTCTAGGTATTCTCCTTAATTTGATAAAATTTCAATTTGGATCCTAAATGAATCTCTCATATGTTTGGCTTGAGTGTTTTTCTTTGCATGCTTTTCTTCAAATTTGCATAATTGAATACTAGGTTGTAACACCTTAAGTATTGATAAGCAGTCTTAGATACTTGTGATTGATCTAGATTGCTATCTTGGGTTATTGGACTCGCTAAATCTACTAGCCCCTCATTCTACCCCATGGTTGCAATCTCAGCGCCATAAAGGGGAGGGGTCTCCAGGAGAGAAGCGTTAATTGTTCCACCAGGAAACCCTTTTGTGCTTTTTAGAACTCACTTGTTTTCTAAGTTGTGGACTCATTTTTAGCTTATGTGAGGGGTTAATTGTTCCACCTTGTAGAGTCACCTCATATTCTCTTTAAGCATTAAGTGTTCCTCTTTCTGCTTTTGAGTACTTTCGGTAGATTTGCTTTTGGAAATATATCTGTGAAAACATAGTAATTAGGCCCTATGAACACTATTTGTGGTTCTTGAGAGATTGGATTCCCAGTGAAATCCTTCTTGATGATAGAATCCTTGTAGGTAGGGAGGATACTTAGTGCATCTCACGTTCTACTGGGTCCATACATCTTCCCTTATTGATTGATACATTCTCTCTCCGTAGAGGTTGACAGATCATGTGGGGTTGACATCATAGACCTTGGTGAGATAATCTTCATCTTAGCGTGTCAGATTTATCTACCTGCTTTGTCTTCACTAAAAGTGAAAAGGTGTCAAACCCTTAGATTTGGAGCCAAGTCCCCTTGTGGTATACTATTGTGAGTCACCTTTAGAGAGGGTTAACCATAGCAGACACTCCCTTCACAGGGCAAACTGCATTGACAAAACCTCAAGCGGTAATAGCCATTTTCACTATGGTAGTGACAGCCACTATATAAATGTCCTTGTGGAAGAAATCTCCATAGGTGTGGTTCATTGTTGGGTTGTCAGATCTCCCTAGCAGCTCCTGAAGATTAAGTTCTCAGACTATGTCAAAACCCTGGTGCGCTGGGATTGGAGCTCACCCCTTTGGATCATAAAAGTTGTAGAGTCAAACCATTACTAAAAATCCTAGCGAGGCCAAATTTTCATTTTCTAGGGTATATGTGCGTTATTGTAAAACATTTTTGGAACATACACAATTAGCACTTCAGAGGATTAGGACAAATAAAATCACTTGATTGTTCACGCACAAGGTTACTTTTGCCCTTGTTCATTCTTTTTAGACATGCTTGAAATCACTTGCTTACTATTTTGCATGCTTGTTTATCTATCTGGTTATTGAAAATGAACAAATCTATTACAATCCTCAAATCTAGACAATACAATTTGTAAACAAGTTAAAAATGAAAACCCTAAATTTGCAAAATCTGAAGTGAAATTATTTTTTGGAGTCAAAGTTATCTTAGGAGGTCAGAAAGTCATACGAGTTTTTGTCAAATGTCATTTTAGTACTACCCAACTATCGTATGGTGAACTACCCAGTGTCGTACGAGTTTTGATGCCAAAAAATTCAAAAGTCAAAATCCTACTTGCAACTGTCGTATGATATTTTCAACTATCATTTCATTACCTACCAACTATCATACAAGTTTTGCAACTGTCATTTTGTGGCATACCCACTGTCGTACGAGTCTACAGAGTGTCGTTTGGGAAATTTTTGAAAGTTGTCAGAATTGCCATATATTTAGCTTTTTTAGCCTATTTCCAGAATCTGTCAATCAAATCACTATGTCAGGAATAGATCAATAGCTATTGAGAATCCAATCATTATCCCAAAGTGGCCTTTTGAATCTGATTCAACCTTCTATTTAATCAATTTGAGTCCTTTTCATCTTATGTCAAAACCTTGTCATAACTATCAATCTTCAATCAATCATCAAAATGACTAAGTGTTGTGATATCTTGTCCACTATCTTTTGGGAAATCTACCCATACATCTAGGGCACAATATCCTTCACCCACATCTAATCGAATCTTTAAATCAATCAAACCTTGACAAGGTTGCGTCATCTGATCATCTTGATTCAATTCATTCTTCAGTCATCTAGATCTTATTCTTTGTTTCACTCAAAGTTGATGGTGGAAACTTGAGCTTCCTCACACAAGAAATCTAGAGAAACATCCCAGACCTTACCTATAACCACTACCAGGGGTCCAACTCTTGACCAACTCATCAATTCTGGTCTTTACGAAGATGACAGTCTTGGAAACTATTGATTAAAAACTGGTTACATTCCTCCTCCATCAACTCATGGAGGTACCCAACAAACCTCACATCAATCTATTCCAGGGAGTCCACAAACTTTGGCTCTTAGAGAACTCAATCTCAACATGGTGCAGATCAGGAACCCACACCTGAAGAAATTGCTCAATATCAAAACAATGATAATTTCAAATGAATGATGAAGCATTTCTTGAAAGAAGACAGAGAAGCATACTTTTTACAATTGGCATATCAAGGAGCTAAACTTCCTCCCAACTTTAATGTGGAAAATATCATTACACATGAGGAAGAAACTCCACTCATAGCTATGAAAAAATAGATGCATGCTATGCAAGTTGAACTTAACAATCTTAAGAAAGAGAAGGAACCCAAGGAATTCTCCTTGGAGGCCCTTTGTCCTTTCCCTTTTGATAAAGACTTGTACATGCCCCCATTCCCAAAAAGAGTGGAGATACCAAAGTATGATAAATATGATGGACACTTTGATCCTCAAGATCACATCAGAGAGTTCTATACACAATCCTTGGAGTTCATGCATGAACCAACCTATCTCATGCATCTCTTCCCTCGATCTCTAGGGGGAGTAGCCATCCACTGGTTCTCTAGACTGCCTTCTACTATCAAAACTTTTGAGGAGTTGATCAAATTGTTTTATCAACAATACTCTTACAATATTCAACATCCAGTCACCATGATTGATATCTGTAATCTCAAGCAATATCCAGGGGAACCATTCCTAACATTTCTCAAGAGATGGATGAAGAAGTTCTCTCTATATGCCAGACCTATTCCAGAAATAGAAAAACTAGAAATCTTCATCAATAACCTTGTTCCAGAAATCAATTATCCTCTACAAATGCAAGATCATACATCTTTTGATAAGATGGTGGATAATGCTATCAACATCAAAAAAGTGCTTGTGAAAAAAGGAGAAATCACACTTCAAAAAGACAAGTACGAATCAGGATCCAATTCTAAAGACAAGAACAAAAATTGGAACAAGAGCAAAGGCATCATCACAGATGGCATTATTGACACTATCCATGCCCCATCAAAGGCACTAGCCTATAATCTCACTCTTGGCACCCAAGCCATTAAAACTTCAGAACAGAAGTCTTTTGAACCATCTCAAAAGAAGCCAAAATACAAAAGATGGGATAATAAATGAAAGTTCACTCCTCTTGGAGAATCTTTGGAATCTGCTATGAGAACTCTACTGGCTGATAAGATCATCTCTTTGCCACCAATCTGACCACCTGATTCTAAGCCTAAGCCAAAATGGTGGAAAGAAAATGAATTCTATGATTTCCATTGAGGTAAAGGTCACAAAACTAATAATTGCTTCCGCTTGAAACATACCATTCAAGATCTGATTGATAATGGAGACATCATAGTTGACAATCCTAAGAGTAATAATGATCATATGGCATTTATAGAACCATTTCCAAAACATGGCCAAGAAGTTTCAACTTCTCAGCCTAATATGGGGGCAAAAGTCAACTATGCCTACCCTAGAAATAATGTTGTCATCAATATGGTCGAACCCTATCTCTCAGAGCATTGCAATGTCATCACAATTGTAAGAAGAGATAGACAAAATCAATCCACCAATGCAGTTACTCGATCACAAGCCCAAGCACATCTGAAAGGACAAATCCTAGATTCATCAAATGTCCCTAAGGTGCCCTTCAATCTTCCATCTACTTCTAAATAGAAGGCTACTTCCAAATCTTCCAATTCTAAAGATACAAGGCCTACATCTTATAGCATTGTTCAAAAACTCTAGCACACTAATGCAAAATCTCCATGTTTGAGTTGCTTTGAATTTCTCCAGCTCACAGAGCCATACTAGACAAAGCTTTTCTCAGTTCCAATGTTCCTGATGACCTTGATTTAGATAGGTTCTAGACTATGGTTGGACATCTTACATCTCTGCAATATATCTCCTTTTCAGAGGAAGATGACAACTCCTTGAGTCACCCACACAATCAGCCTTTGCATATAGAAGTCTTGATCTAGAACCGTAGGGTCAAATGTGTGTTGATAGATGGGGGCATTGGCCTAAACATTTGTTCTTACAGCTTGATCACACAATTGGGATTTTTAGAATTGGCTATTGATCCTAGAAAGAAAATAACTATCAAAGCCTATGATGAACAAGAAAGATCTTCTAAAGGCATCATTGCCATACCTATCAGAGCAGGTCTAGTTATCAAAGATACCATCTATCAAGTTCTTGATCTACCTTTGGCCTACAACATCCTCCTAGGGAGACCATGGATACATGAAATGCAAGCTATTCCTTCTACATATCATCAATGTTTGAAGTTTCCTTATGAAGGAGTAGAGGTTACTATCCCTGTAGATTTGAATACAACTTGCAACACGTTGAAGGGAAGTGTAGATAAGCTTGTACCTAATAATAGAGAATCTTCCATTGAACCAACTAAAGAAGCATCCACATCTAAAATGGAAGATCTTGCAAAAGAGGTCAATATCAAAGAAAATAGTATGGGACAATATACTATCGAGCTAGTCTTATCTTTGACATCTCTCCCTATCTCACCTAAGTCTTATGGGAAATCTTTGAAACAGTCCAAACCAGACTTTAAAGAACCTCTTGAAACATATAAAAAGAATTTTGTAGTTGAACAAGTATCCAAGAAAGAGTTTGAAGAGGATGAAGCTATGCTATCATGCCTATACAAAGATGAACCTGAATCTCAAGTTGTTCAAACTAGTGACTCTACAGTATCCAAACTCCCTTCTAAGTTGTATGGTCCAGGAGATAAATTGATAGCTAAGATGGGATATCTAGGTCAAGGACCTCTAGGAGTCAGAGGGAAAGGTCTCGTGGCACCTCTCCCACATACTAGTAGAGAAAATAATGACAAAGTTGGCTTAGGCTTTAAGAAGAAACCCTATCACCTCAAAGGTAATTTCTCTCATGTCATAGAGTAGATCACACCAGGAGAACCTCTTCTTAAGAAAGAAGAAATAGAACCATCAGATAGTGATTTAGATAGCTCAGAACTCATCCCCTATGAAAAATTTCCTAAAGAGATCAAAGACCTTCTTAATGATAAAGATGATCCAATCAAAAGAATTAATGTGGTAGAAACACAAGAACCTACTACCAATCAAGAGATAGTTGCAACACAAGAACCAGATAATCTCGAAAACAATCAAGAAGAGGGAAGTAGTAGTGATTCTAAGATAGATTCCCATGAGTATGAATTCAAATCAGAATCTGAGGGTAACCCTTCTTGAGGTATTCACCCTGACTTTACTCATGTTCTACGATTTCCTAGAGATCCTGAATCAGAAGCTAAATCAAATGACTATGAATGGGGAGCCATTCCAGAACCAGGTGAAGATTAGCTTATCATAGCAAAACATTTGGAAGTTATTCACCAATATGCACTTAATCCCAACGTAAGTCTAGAGCGACATGATGAACCTATCGAGTCTGATCCACCTATGGCTGAATTGGACTCCCACGATGACATTGAGCCTATTCATGAATTGAATGTCTTAAGTTGTAATATCACCTCTAAACTTGAGCATTGGGTTAGGACCAATGATGATAGATCCATATCCGTAAACACTATCTCCCAATCTTTCCCTACTTTGACTATCAAATATCTAGAACTTATTGATCAAACCTCCATAAATCCAAGCCATGGTATTTATACCTTCCCAAATGACTATGCCCTTTCTTGCTACCTCAATGTAGTTGAGCATATGAGGACTTCCATCAGTGAACTGAGCATTAGCATGATGGAGTCGGACATCAAGTATCTTAGTCAGAAAAATAAGAATAAAAATAAAAAAGAAAAAGAGTTCTGAGGGTGAAAACCACTTTGTGGCAGTCTCAGAATCTACAAAAGTAAAAATAAAAGATGTATCTAAAGGTGAAAACCTCTCTGAGGTGCCTAAGGATGAGATATTTGATGTCCTTCTGAGTCATTTATAGGATAGATCTCTAGTTCTAATTGAGCCCACTCAATCTATCAATTTGGGTACAATAGAGGAACCACAATTGGTACATGTAGCACAATCATTATCAAAAGAAGAGAAGCAAAAATTTACTACATTCCTAGTAGAGAAAAAGATCAACTTTGTATGGAAATACTCAGATATGCTAGGATTGGATCCTAATCTTATAATGCATCATTTATCCATAGCTCCAACTATCAAACCTATTAAGCAAAAATTGAGAAAGATGCATCCTCATGTTGCACTCTTGGTAAAAGCTAAATTAGAGAAGCTCCTAAAAGCCAGATTCATCTGAGTTATTGACTATGCAGAGTGGATCTCCAATATTGTACCTATTTCTAAACCAGATGGTTCAATCAGAGTGTGCACAGACTTCAGAGATGTGAATAGAGCATGCCCTAAGGATGATTTTCCACTACCTAACATTGATATGATAGTGGACATGACTGCGGGTTTCGAGATGTATTCCTTAATGGATGGTTTCTTAGGATATAATCAAATAAAAATCACTCTAGAGGATCAAGAGAAAATTGGTTTCACATGTGCATGGGGTACCTTTTATTGGAATGTCATGCCATTTGGGCTTAAAAATGCTAGTGCTACATATCAAAGAGCAATGACATCTATTTTCCATGACATGATGCATCGAACCATGGAAGATTATGTTGATGACACATTAGCAAAATCTATGATCAGAACTAAACATCTAAAGGACTTGAGCATGATCCTAGACAGAATGGAAAAGTTTAGTCTCTGACTAAATCCTAAGAAGTGTGTTTTTGGTGTCACTTCTGGAAAGCTCTTAGGATACATAGTTTCAAAGAAGGGCATTGAAGTTGATCTAGCTAAAGTAAAGGCTATAATGGAAATACAACCTCCAAAGAATATTAGTCAAATGAGGACCTTGCAAGGAAGAGTTCAATCTATCAGAAGATTCATATCACAGCTAGCAGACATATCATAGCCTTTTACAAAAACATTACATAAAGGTGTGACCTTTGCATGGAATGAATAATGTGAAAAGAACTTTGACCATATCAAGAAATATCTATCAAATCCTCCTATCTTGATGCCTCCTATTCATGGGAAGTCATTGATCTTATATGTCTCTACAATAGATACATCACTGGGGGCATTGCTAGCACAACACGATGAGAACAAAAAGGAAAGAGCTATATACTATATTAGTAGGACATTGGTTGCATATGAAAAGAACTATTGAATGATTGAGAAAGCTTGTCTAGCTGTAATCTTTGCATCACAAAAATTGAGACATTACATGTTAGCTCATACCACACATTTGGTAGCTAAGATTGATCCACTCAAGTACCTTCTAAGCAAAGCTGCCCTCACAGGTAGATTAGCTTAATGGGTCATGCTCTTAAGTGAATTTGACATTGAATATGTGGAACAAAAATCTATGAAAGGATAGGTTATTGATGATCAATTAGCAGATGCACCTATGATTGATGACACACCACTACAAATGGAATTTCCAGATTCCTCTATCATGCATCTTTCTTCTAGAGAATGGAAATGATTCTTTGATGGCTCCTATACATAGAATGGATCCAGAGTAGGCATATTGTTCATAACTTCTCAAGGATACTCAATCCCAAAAGTATTCAGATTAAATTTTCCTTGCAAAAACAATATTGTAGAATATGAAGCCCTTTTGAATGGTATGAAACTAGCAATTGAGTGGAGAGTGATAGAGCTACACATTCATGGAGACTCTCAACTTGTTATTCATCAAGTCAATGATGTGTACCAAACTAAAGATGAAAAGTTCATTCCTTACAAGAGAATGGTAGATGATTTAAAGAAGTATTTCATATCTATCACATTTGAGAAAATTCCTAGAATGAAGAACAAGGCTGCCGATGCAATGGCAACACTATCTACTTTATTACAGTAGCTTGAACATGAGCTACGCTATGAGTTCTTGGTGGAAGCACTATATTATCCTACATATGACTCCCCTAAAACCCACATGATTTGCACCATTGTAGGTCATGATTCATCCAGATACAAAAACCTATTTTCCTATCTCCAAGACCAAATCATTCCCGATACCTTCAACTACCATGAAAAGTGATACCTTATCCATAATACCTCCTGATATGTCATCATTGGTAATGATCTATACAAATGAGGTCTAGATGGTACGCTACTTAGATGTTTAGAATGGGAAGAGTCTCAACGTACATTAGAGGAAGTCCATGATGGTATTTGTGGGTCACACTTGAACGGTTTAACACTAGCTCAAAAACTTATTAGGGCTGGGTACTATTGGCCTGAAATGGAGAAAGAGTCTATCAAATTTGCTAAGAATTGTCAAAAATGCCAAGTGCATGGAAACTTAATTCATGCTCCAGGGAGAGATCTAATCCCCTTTATAATGCAATGGCCTTTCCATCAATGGGCATTTGATCTTATCGGGATGATTCATCCTCATTCTTCTAATGGACATACCCATATAATCACAACTACAGATTATTTTACAAAATGTTTAGAAGCAGTCCCTTTGACACAAGCAACTAGAAAGAAAATATCTATGTTCATATTGAACTATATCATATGCAGATATGGGATACCTCATTCCATAATCACAGATAATGGTGGACAATTCAAGAACAAAGACCTTGATGATCTATGTGCCAAATTCAAGATCACACAACATTGGTCTTCTATCTACTATCCTCAAGGGAATGGCCAAGCTGAGACCTTTAACAAAAATCTATTGAAAATCTTGCATCGAACAGTTAATAAAATAGGAAGAGACTAGCATCTCATGATCAATCCTGCTCTCTAGGCCTACAAAAAAAGTATCAGAACACCTACTAGGGCTACATCTTTCATTTTAGTTTATGGGTTTGAAGCGGTACTACCTATTGAGGTTGAAATCTCATCACTAAGAATCAGAATGCATGGTCTAGTAATTGATGATGACTACAGAGTGTCTAGGTTGCAAGAACTTGAACTACTAGATGAGTGTAGACAAGCAGTGTATCATCATCTCAGATTATATCAGAAGAGAATGTCTAGAGGTTACAACAAGAAAGTTAGACACAGAGAATTTCAGGTTGGTGATCTAGTCTTGAGAGAAAATCTTAAAAATCAATCCCATCAAGAACGCAAGGGGAAGTTTGAACCCAATTGGATGGGTCCCTTTGTAATCACTACTACTTTTGGCTCTAGTGCCTATCAACTCTCAATGACTGAAGGAGAATAGCTCTGAGATCTAGTCAACATTCTCCATTTGAAGAAATTCTACGCCTAAGGCATTCAGTCTATGGTAGAATGTCCTGACAAAAAATCATAAAAATAAAAAAAAGTCCTGAAAAAATGAACATCTTGGTGAAAACCTAGCAATAGGAACCTTGATGATTCACAAAAAAATAAAAAAATATCAAAAGTACAAAAAAATTGAAAAACTAAAAAATACAAAAAAATGAGAAAAAGAAAAAGTGCCTTGGTGAAAACCTGGAAACAGGCGCCTTGGTAGCAAAAATAGAATCTCTACCAAGATGGTGAAAACCTGGCAAACGGGCACCACTTGTTTCAAAATGCTCCATCTATCAGAGCAATCTTGGTCTTTCCCAGCTTTCAGTCTTGCTTTAGTTTGTACATATCTCCCAGTTTGTTTTCAATAAGTCGGTCTGTACACCAATCAGCTCAAGCGTATGTATCCTATCAATGTTTCAAACTTGGGGGCAATCAATGTCATATCCTATAACCTACAATGTATCTTAGACATATCATATCCAATCAGAGTCCTTTGAAGCTTCATCCGAGTCAGTCAGTCAGTCTTGTCTCCAGAAAGGATTTTGCATCTACAACAACACAATCAAACATCAAACTAAAAACAATCTATGCTTTTCATGCTTTTATCTCTTTGTATGCTTACTGATTCGCATTGATATTTTTGCATATTATGTCCTTTTGAGCTCTTTGATGATGTCCTTTATAGGACTTAGAGAGTGATGACTGGGGGCATAATCTTTTATTTGTCTTCTGCTTGTATGTGAAAATCTAACAACTTTGGAAATTCTGAATTGAAATGGTGTCCGACTGTAAGAGCCTCTATCTCGAATTGGATGGCCATGCGTACCTCAACCATTGATACCTAGAAAATTCAAGGAAGTTTGATCTAACTATTGTCTTTTTGAGTGAGTTATTTCTCCTATTGTGAAATGCGATCTTACCTCAGGATGTGGATGATAAAGGGTCACTACGGGTAATTCACATTGGATTTGGAATGATCTCTTGACTGCTTGATGTGTTTTAAACACAAGGCGTATTTTGGTCATCATGAAGTTTATGTTCTGATGCTTATACAAATTGCTATATCAAAATGGACATGATATTTAGGTCATCCTGGCGTTTATGCCTTGGTGCTTATATCTAATCCGACATTTCTAAAACAAAATCAATATTCATATATCCATGGTTGTTGACCAATGGGTGTTGTATTGATTCATGCACATACAAATTGATATTCATATGTCTATGGTTTCATAGCTAGTGGGCATTGTATTGATTTATCTAGTTACCTAAAAGTTCAATGATGATAACAAATCGACACATGATCATTGACTAGGTCCTAGGTCTTAGGGTGCATTTCATTCTGCATGTTTTTTTTTTGCATTTTGCATGTCTGCATGATCTCACAAATGTTTGGGAACACTTCAAAGCTTAAACAATTCTTCATATCAATTCTTCACATCTCACGAGAGCTGAGTCTCACTTGAAGGTCTCTTCATCGAACTGCAAGCAGTAACTCTCCTGGGTTAAAATATCCTTTTGACATAAGACTGAGTACTTGTCTACATCAACCTGCAAAAACATATCATGTGTATCACTGCATTTACATCTCATATCATTACCATTTTTTACATTACATTACATCTAGTGCATAAGCATAAATGATACATACATATTTTCATAATCAATTACATTTGCATAACATCCATACATATGAAAAAAATCATTGCATTGATCCATACATACATTCTACACTAATCATAGCATAAGCATAGCATGATATCATCATAAATAAAAAACATGACAAGTACAAATGAAGTCACAACCAAAAACAATGATCTCATATATATCATAATCTCAAAATGCATCAGAGGTGCACTACTGGCACAATGTACAAAAGAATGAGCTCCATAGAGCTATCAGAGTTAGACCAGTATATCAGCAATAAAAAAGAACAGAGTATATCAAAACATGAGAGCAAGAGTCAACTCTTAGCATGCTCCTTGGTATTTGGTGGAGGATGTGGTGGTGCATCTGGTATAGCCTCTACTCTTGGTGCCCTAGCTCCCTCTGAGGCTGCCATGTAATCTGAATAAGTGGGCACTCTTTGCATAGCAGGGACAACAACATAGTATGCAGACACATAATATGAAGCCCGTGCGGTCTGATGGGTCACCTCTATCTATAGTCTCCAAACCTCAGAGTGAAACTCTATACAAAGCTCTATACGCTGCCTATCTACCTCTCGATACCTCTCCTCCCACCTAGCACTCTATACCTTCAGGTCCTGGACTTGAGCTCTGAGACATCTGATAGTCTCTGATGAAGTGAGAGGAACAGTAGGATCAGCCTCAGCTGTTGGCATCTCTGTGTCCTGTGGCTGCTCTGGCTGCTGATCAGTGGTATCTACTCTATGTGCCTTATGGCATCTAACCTCAGCTCCTAGATCAAAAGTGGTATCTATCTATGATGGATCTACATCACCACCTACAAACTACTCAGGTGCTAAAACCTCATTTGTAGAACCAACACTACCCAAAGTACCTCTCTCACCCCTGCTCTGTCTCTGTGAACCTGTGGATGTGCCTGCTGTAGAAGTAGAATGATGAGGGGGCCTCATATGTCTTGATGGTCTTTGAAGTGGAGTCATCACTCTCTGTCAGGGTGGTGTAGGATGCACTACCTGAGGTCTCGGGCCCAGTCCCACAGGAGCACCTGTAACATCCATCGCCTCCTCCATGGAGGGTATCACCTCAGTGGGATCCAAGAATCTGTGAATGGGATGATCTGCTAGCCAAGCAATGTATCCATCTATGACCCCTACATCAGCAACTTGTGGATGGTAGTCCCAGTCTCTACCTATGGTGGCAGTGTACTCCTCTGAACATAATGAATAGGTGAGCCAATGTGTCCATCCAAACCCAATCTCATGAACAATGCGAGCATATGCAGTATACTCTTGTGGGGCATCCTGTCTGTGTCCATACTGATGCCACATTCTAGTAATCAAAAATCTCTCCAAAATGGTGGGAGACCGGCCAATAAGTACTTGACTCTGAAAAAGAAAACTGTACTGCTCCCTCACAGTGGGCCATGCCTCTATCTGCAAATTGGGTCTCTAATGCACAAATGTCATATCATCTAAACATCGGTGGAAATACTCAGTATGACCCATATGGACTTATGTGACATAACCAACATACATATATATCACTAGCTCCTGTGGTTGCCACTGTGTCTGGAAAACTAGTCTCAACACTAGGATATGCTCCTATGCCCATATTTGCAATACAAGAGCTCTAGAAGCAAAGATCTTGCAATCCTGATACACAACCTTGTGCATCTCTGAAAACATGTGGGCCAATAGGCACTGACCCCAGGCAAGCTCAGTAGGAGTGGCCATTAGAAGAGCTACCATCGGAGCCCATCCCATCAAAAAGTCATTCTGCTGATGGCCTGATAGGATAAGCTCTCCGATCATCCCAATGATAATGCACTCTAAATGGTGCGTCTGGCCATATCTCTGTACAAGGGTCTCCCAAGAAATGGACCCTGTCAATTGTGTATCATCACCAAACAGATGCCTAAAGGCATGAAGACTAGTCTGGCTAGAACTCACATACTCAGGACGTCGACTGCTATGGAATGGAATGCGTAGTATCTTATAAATATCCTCTGGAGTCACAATCATCTCTCTAGTCGGTAAATGAAAGGTCTGAGTCTCTGAGTGAAATCTCTCTATCAACGTAGTCAATAGGCCATGATTTACCCTAATATCGGGTAAATGAATGAGATGCTCAAAACCGCATGCAACAAGATGAACCCTCATAGGGTCAGGAAGCGAGACACACAATCTCTGTGTCATTGGGTAAGAATGATGAACATGGATGTCTGGATATGTGACCTAACTCATATAGAAATAGGGTGTTTTATCAGAAAATGAGTTCAAAATCAGGCTAATAGTACAAGAATGGAATAGTTTGATATTTCAGAAGGTGGGTCAAAGGGTCAGCAATCAGGCAAAATTATTAAAAAAATCAAATTTTTGACCTAAGGATCAGTTTTTAACTCGCTATTTTTCAAATGACATTCCAGACTGGCATCAAATGTCATACAACACTCTACAGTAGACCAAATGACAAACCATGGTCGTACAACACTATACACGGCATCATACGAGTTTCAAGGGACTCGATGAAATGTTGTATGACATAAGGGTCCCTCTCATATGACACTTGGGTGGACTTGAAATGACAAAGGAAATTAAAATGAAGTGTCGTATGAGTCTAGGATGGGACTCGTACGAGTTTTCAAACATGCAAAATTCAAAAAGCAAAACACGTACGAAAAAATTTAGAAATGCTATAAAACATGAAAAATTTGCATTTTCAGAGGGGCACAAAGGTCCACCTACCGGATGTCCATACTGTCAGGGTCTCTAGTATCTCCAACTGCGCTCAAATCGATGCAAACTCACAGGAACCTTCGTCTCTCACTGTTCTACCATTTTCTTGCTCAGAGGGCTCCACAAAGTCTCCAAAGTCAAATGGTTGAAATGAATTGAAAATGACCCTTTGGGCCTTTATATAGCATTTGACCTAATTTTTAAAAGTGCTCCATTTTTCATGAAAATTGCACCCCTGGCTAATTTTGACATTCTGAATTCATTTTCAGGATCAAAATTCAAATCTGAGATTGTTTATTATGTCAAAATCGCGATTTAAAATTTTTGGGCCCAGGATGATCTACTACTTGTATAATCAACCTCCAATCATAGTAGAAATCCATTTTTCAACTTAATTGATTATCTTCTATCAAACTATCAAAATTTCAACTTGGTCAACCATGGTCAACTCATAGTTTCACCTAGTCAAACTTGGTCTCGAGGACCTCAAATCAATTAACATGCTTCTAAACTATCAACGGTGACTTTTCTTGTCAGATTTCAATTTTAATCCCGAAGGGGGCATGGTATTGCACATCATTCAAAGTCTGTAATCTAAATTTGGAATCATATCTTCCTCAGTAATCAAGACAACAACCACGTCTGGTTGTTGATTCATCAAAAGTCCTCATCGCTTGGGGAAAATCTATCATCGCTTGGGGCATATCAGATTCATCGATCCATATCAATCTGGTATTCTCTTAATCTTGTAATCTATATCAGCTTTTCACAACTATCGATTCATTAGTATTATTTCCTTGGTTCTTTGGTAACTAAAGGGTTCAGATGTGATACCTACATGGTTCTTCTAAGACAATCGAGTCTAGAACTAGTCACTCACTTCTTTGCAATCATAAGGTTCGGAATCAGGCGTTTTGACGCTTTTGTTTCATTGGTTCATTGCCGTTATAGTTAACATTATCTTTGGTCATTCAGGACCTATTATCTTCATATCAAATCCAATCAGCTTATGTCTCATATCAATTATCAATTTTGAATCAGTTTCATATCTTTATCAAACACAGACTATCTTTGAACCACTGCGCTTCACACAGTAATTCAAAGAGGGGCAAAATGTAATACCCCAAAAATGGGCTATAAGTTCATTAACCTTCTATATCAACATATTGAACGAAATCAACATCAAAGTCCTAACCTAAGGCACATCTGAACATCATCGAATCCTAATTGATTATCTCAAATTCTGCATCGGGGAATATTCCTAGTAATATTCTTAATTATCTTAATTATCTTTAATTTTATAATTATTTGGTGATAAAACATATTTATCCTAAAGTTTGATTAATTGAATATTTTGAATATTTAATTAATTAGATTTAATTTGGCCACTTAATTATTTAATTGAATTTAATTCCATTATTCCTAATTATGATATTTAATTTTGACAATAAATCCAAAATCTTACAAATAATTGATTAAATATTTTATTTAATTAATTAAATCATTTTGTCAATTTATAATATTGTAATTTTGAATAAAAGTTTGATTAAATGATTGATTAACCCATAAATCAATTGTTTTATTTCAAAAATCAGTTAAGTTGAGAATAAATCACTTTATTTATTTATTAATTCATAATTATCCATGTGCACAATCAAAGAGCAGTTAAACTCCAAATCAAAAAATCAATGCAAGTTATTGGCTTTTTGGAACTCAACATCATTTTTGAGTTTTAAAGTTGATCTAAACTTCTAATTTGAGTTAAACTCTGCTTTTGCATGTTTTTGTGAATTAAATTATCTTTATTTAAAAATAACTCAAAAATCAAGCTGAGTTAATTTGAGTGATTTATGGCTTTCTTTCATGCACCGCCAAAGCCTTGGATTTCTATAAATTAAGGCTTCAGCTCATCTCAAATCATCTCATAATTTTGCATAATCACGCTGAAGAATTGCTATCTAAAGAATCAAAGCTTATTGCGAATCAAGGCTATTGTGAGATCAATTTGGTTTTTACATTCATTTAGTTTTCATATCATATCATTGTTAGATCAATTCATAGCATATCAGTTTTTACATATCATAGATTTCGTATCAAGTTTTTCATCTTATTGCATCTAAAATAAAAAAATAGCTTAATTTGCATACATCTCATATCTAGATCAATTGCATTCAAATCCTTCATTGAGGTGTCGTCAAGGTCACTAATCTCGATAATAATCTAAGAACATCATACTCGCACCTATTAGAAGGCAGTAAATCACCTGGTTAGTTTAGTTTCAATTATTGCATGATTTTATTTTTACTAACCTCTAATGTTTTACTGAAGTGTTGTGTCTATAGATCAGGTATAATTTTCACACACACACTGTGTTCAATGCTTCTCTCCAGAATATCTTTGCCAAATCATTGTCAAATAACATAGCTCTTGTTGCTTCAGTCACTGATTTGTTTCTTCTTTTTGCAATACCATTTTTTTTAGGTGTTCTAGGGGCTGAAAAATGTCTCTTAATGCCATTTTCTTCACAAAAGGTGTTAAAATCTCTAGAAGTAAATTCTCCACCTCTATCAGATCTCAAACATTTAATCTTCATTCTAGATTCATTCACTACTTTATTCTTAATGATGTTAAACTTATCAAATACTTCAAACTTTTCTTTAAGAAATGCAATTGACATCAATATTGTAAAATCATCAACAAGAATCATAAAATACCTTTCTCCATAGAATCCTCTAGTCCTTGTAGGACCGCTCAAATTTGTGTGAACAATCTCCAATTTTTTTGCAGAAGTAAACTTCTTACTGGGAAAGGAACTTCTCTTCTGTTTAGCTATCACACATTCTTTGCAAATCATGTTAGTAGGCTTCATAATTTTAGGCAAATCCCTTACTGCAAGTGTAGTACTTACTTTCATAATGTTTTCAAAGTTTACATGACAAAACCTTCTATGCCATAACCAACTGTCATCAATTTTAGTAATCAAACATGTCATCTCAGTGGGATTCAACTGAAATACATTACCTCTGGTTATAGATCCAGTTCCAATCATATTTCCATCTTTATCCTTTATCACACAAGTTTTCTCAGTAAACAAAACTTGATATCCCTTATCAACTAACTGTCCAACACTCAAAAGATTATGTTATAATCCATCCACAAAATAAACATCATCAGTATTAGTCTTTCCATCAAGAGTAATAGATCATATACCTTTAATCAAGCAAGGTGCATTGTTTCCAACTCTAACAAATCCTCCATCATAATCGTTAAACCTTATGAGATTTTTCATGTCTCGAATCATATGAAGTGAACAACCATTGTCTATAATCCAATCAGCTTTCTTTTCAACTTGAGAAACTAAGGCTTTTTCTTCCTTAACATCAATTTCAAGATTTTCTTCTTTAATTGCTACAAATGCTATGTCATCATTATTCTTAGTATCACTTTCACTTAGAGTTCTCTCTATACTAGCTTCAAGATCTTCATCATTAGCATAATAAAATTCCTTATATCTTCTAGGTTTGAAATTGTTTCTATAATTTTTAACTTTCTTAGGACACTTAGATGCAAAATGACCATATTCTTGACAAGTCCAACATTTAAAAATTTTCGTACCCTCTGGTTCTCTCTTCACAAGAAAGTCAATACCTTCTTCAATCTTCTTGTCTTCTTCATTTCTAGATTTGTTGTTTCCAGCATAATCTCTGCTCATACTGATGCTTCTTGACAAAGTAGGGTGAACACTATGAGCACTGAATGTTGTTTCCATTCTAGGCAAGTCTCCTGATAACCTTAGGTTCATCTCTGTTGCTTCCAATCTTCCAAGAAGAGTCTCTCTTGTAAAGTTTGTACTATAAAGTATAACTTGTTCAATCATCTGTGTTGTCTGCTTACATACAAGAGTCAATGTCCTTAGAAATTTCCATATCACTTCAATTTTTGTCTTTGTTCCTTCACAAGATTTTATGCCAGTAACAATTTCTGACATTCTACCAATATAGCTTCTAACAGATTCATCTTCCAACATTATTATATCTTCAAATGCACATATCCAATTATGTAATCTAACTCTTTTTGCATGTTCATCACGTTCAAAAGTAGAGTGTAAAGCTTTCCAATTTTCATAAGATTTTTTCAAACATTTTACCTGACTGTACTCATTCTCCAGAAGGGCTGTCAAAAGTGCTTTTCTTGCAAGTATGTTACACATGAATAGATCTCTCTCATCAGCAGTACATGTTTCAAGATTGCCCTCTTCAATGATAGTCTTATCATTCTTTGTAATCAACCAATAACCTGGTCCTAAACAAAGTAGGTGTGTCTTCATCTTTTCTTTCCAGCTGTCAAAATTTACTCCATCAAACTTAGGGCTTTCTTTTCTAAAATTCACCATTGATCTCCTTAATCCGTTAAACTGCTTTTTCAAGGACTTGCCACTCTGATACCAATTGTTAGAAAGTAAAGTCCACTAAGATAACTAAGAGGGGGGGGGGGGGGGTGGAATCAATTATCTAATAATTATAACTTTTATCAAGTTCAACAACATTAAACCATGTAAGCAATATAATTACCAACCATAGAAAGATATTCATACACAATAACATAATGACACAAGATATGTTGACTAGGGAACCTCTTGATCAAAGAGTAAACCCCAGTGGGAATGATGCCCACAAAAGATGCACTAGTATGAATATTCCTTGTGAAAGGATGGACTCTGTTAGGAGTCTTATGAAATATATTTAGTACATATGAATCCCTGTTAGGAGATTTTGAATCCTTATTAAAAGATTCTAACCCTGTTATGAGTTATGGAAGATAGAAGGACCCACTGCCCAAATAGCTTCAATGGAAAGATCAGTGAACACACTATCCAACTGATCTCTAGATTATTCAACAAAATAATATCAAATATGTTACCTCCTTCCTTACTGTGCCAAACCACACTCTTTGCTTCACAAGATCTCAATCTCAGATCTTCACATGTCTTCCTTCACAAATTCACTTTCACAACTGCATTAGCTCTTTTCTTCACTTCATGCATACATCATTACATCCAACCATATTGCAACAAGGAAAAACATTCCTTCCTTTATACCACACTAAAGTAATTACAAATGAGTCGGCATACAATTACAAAATAAAAGTTTCCACACGCTACATCAAAATTACACAAAACTGTCAGCTTCCAACTACAATAATTCTCCACTCGTGCGACCTCAAAGTTTTCATTGTCACTCATGCCACTATCAATGTGTCTTCAAATTCTCTTTAACTGCACAAAAATAGATTCCATCCTGAATAGGAGATATCATCCGATTTCCACAAACCGCTACTCAGAAACACTGCCTGAATACTGCTTCCACCAAAATGCTCATAACTTCCATGAATAAATGAATTACTATTTGTTCTCTTAATCATAAACATATAACATATCAAGGAGTATATCCTCAACATTGCATAGCTCCAACTACAATATCCCACGTGCGCTAATCCAAACTCTGTCTTCTTCTCTGCAAGTCTCTGGTAAATCACTGTGTTGACATCAATGACAATTATAGTCATGAATGAAACAACAACTGCTATAGAATGGCTTCCAAACATTTAGAATTCATTCTTAACATTAATTTCCCCTACAATGGAGTAGAGATTTGTATACTTGGGGATAACACATTATCTGTTAACTCAATTTCATCAAGTACTCATGTTCCCCTCAATAGAGAGGTAGAAGATTTCAATGTGACCTTAGTAGAATGTAAAGATAAGTTCAAGTCAGTAGACCTTGGCATGGGGGGTATAAAATCAACTCCCTCACAAAGCTTCTAGTTTCACCTAGGTCTTATGGAAAGCCTTCAGAGGAAGTGAGACCTTCCTCTTCATCTATGACTTTATTTGGCACATTTGTAGAGTCCTCAGTACCTATTCAAGATGAAAAAGAAGAGGTGGCTATTAAAGACTGGATTTATAGATAAGATAAATGCATGCACAATGAGAACTTCTCTCCCTCTCCTAAGGTTTATGGAAGAGGGTATACTTTTGTCAAAAAGATGGGCTATCCTAGACATGGCCCTCTTAGTCACATATTGGATGCTAGAGCCAAACCTCTTGATCATGCTCTTTTTGGACATAGGTCTAAGAATACGGTCGGCCTAGGATTTTTGAATCATAACAAGAGCATTGCTCCTATCCTTGATGAGTTAGATAATGAAGATGAACTAGAATACATACCTAATTTGACAAATCAAAAATATATGTGTGAAGATTGGGTCCCTTCCACTAACCTCTTTTGGGGAGATTTAGACAGTCCAGTTACTCGTGAGACAGTTGCAAACTTAGAACAAGATGAATCTGATGTAGAAGATCCTATCAGAGAATGTCAATGAAAGAATATTGTTCATTTGATGGAGAGAGATGCTACCCTTGATGACATTAGAGCTTCCACATCAAGACGTTCCAAACCTTCATGGTGTAAACATCCTAGTCAGGATTCAGAAATAGATTCACATGAGTATGAATGGGACTCTCTCTCTGATTCTTCCATAGTTGACATGGATGTTGATGTCATCCACACTTATATTTCTCAACCTGAGGTAGCCAACAAGTCAAGTGTAGGATTAGAGGATTTGAACCCACATGTTGACTTATTGGATGATTCTTCACTTGTTAGGATGAATCCTGATTTGGGTAGCTTATAAGGATACTTGATGGAATCTAACTCTTCAGTCACCAGAGATGATATCATTCACATTCAAAACCTTGAACCAGTCATTGAATTACCTCTTGCTCATCCTAACCTCATTGATTGGTCCCAATTCTACAAGAACCTAAGCTCTTAACGTTCTAAAATGACTATGAGATAACATGTTACTTGAATACCATTGAACCCATAGTCTCTTCCACCAGTGAATTGGCTACGAGCATGATAGAGCCAGACATCAAGTACCTTAGTCACAAAATAAAAAGAAAATAAAATAAATAAAATAAGAGTTTTGATGGTGAAAACTACTATGTGACGGTGTTAGAACCAAAAAAAGTAAAAATAAATGATGTATCCAAGGGTGAAAACTGCTCTAAGGTGCCTAAGGATGAGGTACTTGATCATCTCCCTAGCTACTTTCAAGATACATCTTCAGTGCTTATCAAGCCAACCCAAATAGTCAATTTGGGTATAGATGAGGCTCTCCAGATAGTACACTTGGCTCAGTCCTTGTCACCACAAGAAAAAGAAGCTTACACTAAGTTCTTACAAAAAAAGAAGATCAATTTTGCATGGACTTATTTAGATATGTGAGTGTTGGACACTAATCTTATCATGCATCTCTTATCCATAGCTCTGAGTGTCAAACCAATCAAACAGAAATTGAGAAAGATGCATCCTCACATAGCTCTCCTAGTCAAAGAAGAATTAGAGAAACTCCTTGGTGCAGGATTCATAAGAGCTATCAACTATGCTAAATGGATATCAAACATTGTACCTATTTCCAAACATGACAAATCCATTTGAATTTGCACAGCTTTCAGAGATGTCAATAGAGCATACCCAAAGGATGATTTTCCACTTCCCAATATGGACATGATAGTGGACATGACTCTAGGTTATGAGATTTATTCCTTGATGGATGGTTTTTCTAGATAAAATTAGATTAAGATAGCTCCTGAAGATCAAGAAAAGACTGCATTCACTTGTGCATGGGGTACCTATTGTTGGAACATTATGCCTTTTGGATTAAAAAATGCAAGAGCCACCTATCAATGAGCTATGATAACCATTTATCATGACATGATGCATAAAAAAATGGAAGATTATGTGGATGACACCTTGGCCAAGTCTAAGAAAAGAGACACACACTTAGATGATTTAGAAGTCATTCTATATCACATGGAACAATTTCAATTAAGGTTAAATCCTAAGAAGTGTGTATTTGTTGTCACCTCTAGAAAACTTCTAGGATTCATGATTTCAGAAAAAGGAATAGAGGTAGACCTTGAGAAAGTCCAAGCAATCATAGATATGCCACCTCCTAGAAACATTAGTCAAATGAGGAGTCTTCAAGGATGCCTTCAATCCATAAGGAGGTTCATTTCACAGTTGGCAGATAGAGCTCAACCTTTTAACAAGAACTTACACAAAGGATTCTTGAATATGTTTGGAATGAGGATTTTCAAAAGAGCATGGATCAAATGAAGAAATGCTTGAAAAATCCTCCTATTTTAATGCCTCCTATCCCATGGAAACCACTTATTCTGTACAATTCAGTGACATAATATTTCTTGGGGGCATTACTAGCTCAACTTGATGAACATGGGAAAGAAAGAGCACTATACTACATTAACCGTACTCTTGTTTCATATGAGGTTACTACACCAACATTGAGAAAGCTTGCCTTGAGTTGTGTTTGCTTCCCAAAAGTTGCAATATTACATGCTTGCACACACAATACACCTCATAGAAAAAATTTATCCACTCAAGTATTTACTCAGTAAGGCTTCCCTCACAGATAGACTTGCTAAATGGATGATGATCCTTTATGAGTTTGACATAGAGTACATTGAACATAAAGCCATCAAAGGACAAGCCATAATAGATCAATTGGCTGATTTCCTAATACAAGATAGTGCACCTATTCAAGTTGACTTCCTAGATGAGCACATCATGTATATGACTAAAAGAACATGGAAGATGTACTTTGATGGATCTTTTATGAAAAATGGTTTGGGAGTTGGTGTACTATTTGTTTCTCCTCATGGGTACACAATTCCTATGTTTTACAACTTATTATTCCCATGTACAAACAACATTGTTGAGTATGAAGCTTTAACAAATGGACTTAATATGGCCATAGAATGGAGAATCACAGAGTTACACATCTATGGAGATTCACATCTGATAATCAACCAACTCAATGATGAATATCAAATAGAAGATGAGAAACTGGTACCTTATAAGAAAATGGTTGATTCCTTGAAATGATACTTCACATTTGTCACATTTTAGCAAATTCCTAGAGCAAAAAACAAAGCAGCTGATGCTATGGCTACACTTGCTTCACTCCTTTAGTTAGAGAAACATGAATCCAGATTTGAATTCCTGGTGGAAAAGCTACATCACCCTATCTATGACTCCCAAGAAAGTCATGTTATTTGTACCCTTATCGGTCATGAGTCATCCCATTATGGTGCCATTTACTCATACCTTCGTGATGGCATTATCCCTAAAACCTTTAAGTGATATGAATGTGGAAACCTTATTTGAAATGCCTCTCAACATTCCCTTATCTTTGGTGATTTGTATAGGAGGGGTCTAGATGGAACAATTCTTAGATGCTTAGAAAAGGAAGAACCCAACGAAGCGTTAGTTGACATTCACAAGGGCATCTATGGGGGACATTCCAATGGTCTTTCCATGGCCTCAAGGTTTCTTAGGGTGGGGTAATATTGGCCTATGATGCAAATTGATGTAGTAGCTTTTGCAAAGTCATGTGAAAAGTGTCAAAAACATGGTAACC
Organism: Chamaecyparis obtusa; assembly: GCA_027943335.1. NCBI lineage: Eukaryota > Viridiplantae > Streptophyta > Pinopsida > Cupressales > Cupressaceae > Chamaecyparis > Chamaecyparis obtusa. The sequence goes on from BSBK01004276.1 coordinate 652,074, forward strand.
TGATACATGCTCCAAGCAGGGAGCTCATTCCTTCTATATCTCATTGGCCATTTCAACACTGGGCCTTTGATCTTATTGGGAAGATTCATCCCAACTCATCAGGTGGAGACAAGTTTATTATCACAACTATTGATTACTTCACTAAATGGGTAGAAGTTGTCCCACTTTCTATTACCTCGGGCAAGACGGTCTCTCTATTCATTCTGAACCATATAATATGTCGATATGGAGTGCCTTCTAAGATTATCACTGACAATGGAGGTCAGTTAAAAAATAAGGACCTTAAACAACTTTGCAAAAAATTCAAGATTAAACAACATTGGTCCTCCATTTACTTCCCGTAAGGAAATGGTCAAGCAGAGGCATCAAACAAAGCCATTCTTAAAATCCTACATAGAACAGTTTGTAAAAATGGTATAGATTGGCATTTACAGATAAATCCAGCTTTGTGGGCCTATAGAATGAGTATTTGTACTCCTACTGGGGCTACTCCTTTTTCCCTTACATATGGTGCTGAAGTAGTGTTACCTTTAGAGGTTGAGATTCCTCCACTTAGAGTTTCCCTCAAAGGTCTAGTTATAGATGAAGACTATCATGCCATGAGACTTCAAGAATTAGAACTTCTAGATGAGAAATGTCAAGCATCATTTGACCATATGAGGGTTTATCAAAAGTGCATGTCCAAAGCCTTCAACAAAAAGGTTCACCCTAGAGAATTCCAAGTGGGAGATCTTGTCCTACGTGAAAATCCTAAGAATTAACAACATAGAGATCAAAGGGGAAAATTTGGACCTTACATTATTACAACAGCTTTTGGGATAGGTTCTTATTTATTATCTACTGCAGAGGGAGAGCAGCTCCCTGATCCTATCAATTTCTTGCACCTAAAGAATTTCTATCCATGATGCCCATTCTGTCTGGGGGCATCCTTTGCACATACTTATTGATCCTAAAAAAAGTCCAAAAAATGATATATTGTCAACAAATTCTAAAAATCTGAAAATGTCCTAAAAAAATGATCATCTTAGTGAAAACCTAGCAATAGGCACTTTGATGTATCTCCAAAAAAAATTATATATTCCAAAAATACCAAAAAAATTTAAAAAATTCAAAAAATTCAAAAATTCAAAAAAAATAGAAACAGTACCTTGGTGAAAACCTAGAAACAGGCGCCTTGGTAGCAAAAATAAAATAAAATTATAAAAAAGTCCTAAAAAAACAAAAAACAAAAAATAAAATTACAATAAAATCCAAGTGGTGAAAACCTGGAAATGGGCACTACTTGAGGCCTTTGCACCCCTATTTCTTAGTACACGTCCTCGACATTTAGCCTTTCTCCATCATGCATTGTCCTTGTTGCCTTGGTTTGGAATTGGTCTTTGTCTTTGTCTAGGGGGCATAACTATGTTGGCTTTGGTCTCTTGGATGCGTTGATCTTTAGGACACCTCACAAAGGGTGTTTTTAAACACCACCCCAACTATGTTTTTCAACACAACCCTATTAGAAAGTAAAGTCCACCAAGATAACTAAGAGGGGAGGGGGGGTGAATCAGTTATCAAATAAATACAACTTTTATCAACCTTAATAGATTTTAACCATGTAAGAAATGTAATCAACAACCATAGAAAGATATACATACACAATAACACAATGACACAAGATATGTTGACTAGGGAACCTCTTGATCAAAGAGTAAACCCCAATGGGAATGATGCCCACAAAAGATGCACTAATATGAATGTTCCTTGTGAGAGGATGGAATCTGTTAGGAATCTTATGAAATACATCCAGTACATATGAGTCCCTGTTAGGAGACTTTGAATCTCTGCTAAAAGATTCTAACTCTGTTAGGAGTTATGGAAGACAGAAGGACCCACTGCCCAAACAGCTTCAGGGTAAGATCATTGAACTCACTATCCAACTAATCTTAGTATTACTCAACTGAATAATACCACAAGATTAATTATCTCAATAATTCAATACTCCTCTAATTATGCCAAACCGCACCAACTACTTCTTTAGATCTCAATACTAGATCTCTGAGCTTCACATATCCTCTTTCTAGAAATTCACTTTCACAATTCCTTCATTCACTTTCTCATTACACAGACACACACATTACAAGGAAAAAATTCCTTCCTTTATACCACACTCAAGTAATTACAAATGAGTTAGCATACAAATTACAAAATAAAAGTTTCCACATGTTACATCAAAATTACACAAAAATGTCAGCTTCCAATTTAGATAATTCTTCACTTGTGTGACCTCAGATCTTGCACTCACATCCACATCACTAACATCATGTCTTCAAGTTCCTCATAACTACACATGATTAGATTCTATCCCGACTAGGAGATGTCATCCGATTTCCACAAACTGCTACTCAGGAACACTGTCTGAATACTGCTTCCACTGATTTCCTCATAACTATCATGAATAAATGAATTTCAATCTATTCTCTTAACCACAAACTCATAAAAAATCATAGAGTAAGTCCTCAACTTCACATAGCTTCATCTTCAATATCCCAAGTGTGCTAACTCAAAAACTGTCTACTTCTCTGCTAATATTCCATAGATCACTGTGTTGACATCAATGACAATCACAATCATGAATGCAACAACAACTACTATAGAATGGCTTCGAATACTCCCCCATATGATATATTCAGCATTCATTCCTAACAATCTCCCCCATTGGCATTTATGGAAACATAGATGAAAAAACATCCAAGTTCCATATATCCAACACTGCAACACTGGTGCTCTGAAAAAATACTTTCAAGTCTTCTTCATCAATCAAATCTTGCTTCATTTTCCTATTCAGTTCTCTCCAATAGATGATTTTTGATGTATACTTCTCCCCCATTGACATCAATGATAGATGTTTCATCATTATGTCAAAAACAAATTCAATGTCAAAAGACATTGTTCAAAAAATACATTCACTAGAGTCCTCATGACTCAGCTCAGATACACATACTCCCCCATAGAGGAAGTACCAACATCCAATCCAGAAGAAGGATAAGGCTCATATACCACTAGATGGATGCAACAATTTTCATCACTTCTCAAAAGTAGGCTAGGGTATAACCCCAAGCATACCTCTCAAATACTCAAATGTATCCTTAGGTAAAGGTTTTGTAAATATGTACTCCAATCTTCTCCTTTGTGTATAGGTTGCTATCAGTTGTGCCTTTTTAAAATCTTAACTTTAACAAATACTTATCCAATCTCGCATACCAAGTTTTAGGTGCTCGCTTTAGTCCATATAAAGCTTTCTTTAATTTACATACCATGTCTCCTTCTTGAGTTAAAAGAAAACCTTCAGGCTGCTCAATGTAGACTTCTTCCAATTCTCCATTTAGAAATGCTAACTTCACATCCATTTGATACTCTTTGAATCTCTTGTAAGCTGCATTGGTCAAAAACATTCTTACTACTTCAATTCTTGCTACTAGTGCAAAAGTTTCTTTATAGTCAATTCCTTCTTGCTGTGAGTATCCTTTACATACCAATCTTTCTTTGTTCCTTACTACTTCTCCTTGTTCATTCATCTTGTTTCTAAATACCCATTTTATTCCTATAACATTCTTATCTTTAGGTCTAGGGACCAATTTCCATGTCTTGTTCTTTTGAATCTGATCTAATTCTTCTTTCATGGCTTTAATCCAATGTTCATCTTCACAATCTTCACTAGTAGATTTAGATTCAATTTGAGAAATCAAACACAACTGTTCTTGTACCTTATTTCATGTTAGAACTCCTTTGTCTATTCTTCCAATAATTTTCTCAATAGGATGATTCCTTGATAGATTCATGTTAGGTGTCACTATCTTAATACTTGTTTCTGTTGTAGGTTCTTCAATGGTTTCTTCACTATGGCTTTCATTCATCAAATCATTGTCAGTTTCATATAATAATTCAGTAGTCTCTAAATAAGGTCTAGGCTGAGTTCCTTCATCTGATTCATAATCAAACATTCTTTCTTGAATTCTGAACTTTTCATCAACTTTAACATTTGTGCTCTCAACAATAGTCTTAGTTCTCTTATTGTAACATCTATAAGCTTTTCTCTTCAATTAATATCCAAGAAATATACCTTAATCACTTCTAGGATCAAACTTTCCAATGTCATCATCTCTCTTAATATAACATTTGCTTCCAAAAATTCTAAAATACTTAACTGATGGTGCATGCCCAAACCATAGTTCATAGGGTGTCTTGTCTGTGTCTACTCTAATTTGTACTCTGTTCATTGTATACACTGTTGTGTTCACTGCTTCTCTTTGGAATATCTTTGCCAAGTCATTCTCAAATAACATAGTTCTTGCTGCTTTAGTAACTGGTCCATTCCTCCTTTCTACAATACCATTTTGTTCAGGTGTCCTAGGGGCTGAAAATTGTCTCTTAATACCATTTACTTCAAAAAAAAGTTAAATTATTTTGAAGTAAATTCTCCACCTCTATCTGATCTCAAACATTTAATCTTCATTCTAGATTCATTCTCAAATTTCTTCTTAATGATCTTAAACTTATCAAATGCTTCAGATTTTTCTTTAAGAAATGCAATCCACATCATTGTTGTAAAATCATCAACAAGAATCATAAAATACCTTTCTCCATAGAATCCTCTAGTCCTTGTAGGGCTGCTCAAATCTGTATGAACAATCTCCAACTTCTCTACTATTGTAAACTTCTTTCTGGGAAATGAGCTTCTCTTTTGTTTAGCCATCACACATTCCTTGCAAATAATGTTAGTAGGCATCATAATTTTAGTTAAATCTCTTACTGCAAGTGTAGTACTCACTTTCACAATGTTATCAAAGTTTATATGACAAAATCTTCTATGCCATAACCAATTGTCATCAATCTTAGTAATCAAACATGTCATCTTAGTAGGATTCAACTCAAATACATTACCTCTGGTTCTAAATCTAGTGTCAATCAAATTACCATCTCTGTCTTTGATTACACAAGTTTTCTCAGTAAACCAAACTTGATATCCCTTATCAACTAGCTATCCAACACTCAAAATAGTATGTTTCAAACCATCCACAAAGTAAACATCATCAGTATTAGTCTTTCCATCAAGAGTAATAGATCCTATACCTTTAATCAAACAAGGTGCATTGTTTCCAACTCTAACAACTCCTCCATCATAATTGTTAAACTTTATGAAGTTTTTCATGTCTCTAGTCATATGATGTGAACTACCACTATCTATAATCCAATCAACTTTATTTTCTACTTGAGAAACTAAAGCTTTTTCTTCCTTAATTTTAGTTTCAGGATTTTCTTCTTTTAGTGCTACAAATCCTATATCATCATGTAGAGTATCAATTTCACACAAAGATTTCTCCAAACTAGCTTCAAGTTCTTCATCATTTGCATAGTAACATTCTTTAGATCTTCTAGACTTAAACTTGTTTCTATACTTCTTAACTCTCTTAGGACATTTAGATGCAAAATGACCATATTCTTGACAAGTCCAACATTTAAAATTTTTCTTACCATCTGGTTCTCTTTTCACAAGCAAGGCAATACCTTCTTCAATCTTCAAGTCTTCTTCATTTCTAAATCTGCTTCTACTAGCATAATCTCCACTCACACTGATGCTTCTTGATGAAGTAGGACAAACACTAAGAGCACTGAATGCTGTCTCCATTCTAGGTAAGTCTCTTGATAGCCTCAAGTTCATCTCTGCTACTTCCAATCTTCCAAGAAGAGTCTCTCTGGTAAAGTTCATAATACAAGGAATAACTTGTTCAATCATCTATGTTGTCTACTTAAATGCAGGAGTCAATGTCCTCAAAATTTTCCATATCACTTCATTCTTTGTCTTGGTTCCTCCACAAGATTTTATACCTGCAACAATCTCTGACATTCTACCAATATAGCTTCTAACAGATTCATCTTCCATCATTCTTATATCTTCAAATGCACATATCCAATTATGTAATATGACTCACTATCCAACTAATCTTAGTATTACTTAACAAAATAATACCACAAGATTACTTATCTCAACAATTCAATACTCCTCTAATTGTGTGTCCCAAGAGATAACTGAGAGGGGGGGCGGGGTGAATCAGTTATCTACATGTTTAAATTATTTATCCAATTAAGTATACTTAAACATAAAGCATAAACACAATGAAAGAACACTTGAACACAACACCAATATTTTTGTTACGGGGAAACCCAAATAGGTAAAAACCCTAGTGGGAATTGACACCCATTAATAATCTGCACTAGTTTTTTATGATCCTTGTTAGAAGATCCTTAACCCTATTAGGAGTTTCTTTACAATATATTTATTACAGTGACCTAGTCAAGGGTCGGACCCTATTAGGATTCTTTTACAATTAACCCTATTAGGGGTGAGGACACACTATCCAAGAGAAAACTACTCAAAGGGGTGAAGGCTACAACCTTCTGAATAATAGATACACACTATATCTAGATCTTGGTGAACTGTGCTTTGAACTGCTATCTAGATCAATTCCAATGTATAGCACAAACACTTTACTTGGTCACATAGACCTTCTGCTAATGGCTGAACACTTTGCACACTCTTCTCTACTCTTCACAATCAACTCTAAACCACCCTTAGCAATCACAAATAAATTCCTATAAATATCTTTCCTCCAAATGATATAATCAAGTCGGCCTGTTAGAACCACCTTGAAATCATATTAGAGAAACCATAACATACTCCAATAATAATTTTGTTGGCTCTACTAAGAATGCAACACATTCTAGAACCTGTCCAATATTAATAATTGTAGACACACGCTACACACTATTGGCTCTATCAAAGTGACTGAAACTTTCTCCTCAGGCTGAATTACATCATGTGCTCTTAACCAAACATTACTAACTCTTCTCCAAGCACTAATCCAAGGGTGCATACCGAAATTATAGGTGCAACTCCTGAACCAATATAATCTTTGTCGACTCTTCTAAATAAATATAGGAAACTGCTACTGCTGAATAGAGACTACATAACTTTACTTCTACTGATCATCAGACTATGTCCATGAATGTAACATCACAAACATATCTCCATCACATATCCAAATGCACAAGGCTCCATGATAACTGTACAGACAATCATTCACTAAACACCGCCTGTAACTATGTCATGAACACTGCTAACACAAGCTGCTATATAACTATCTGTACTAACAGTTAACCTCTGCATCCATGATATCATGTTGATAACACGTCCATGTTGTATATACCAGAATCTTATTGCATAAGTCTTCCACACATGCTACTTACCATATGTTGTCATCAATGACAAACATACAGTCAACACTGTCTTGTTGGAAAATCTCCAACAATCTCCCCCTTTGGCATTAATGGCAACATATGGAATGAAAAACACCACCAACCCAAATGAACATTTCTTTTATAACATTCTCATTTCCTCTTCAAAACTCTCCCAAGGATGAATCCTCCATCTGCTGAAATATTCTTCAACATTCTCCATTTCCTCAACTGAACCACTTCCATAACTATATACTACTCCCCCTTAGTATATTACTCCTTTTACTTCTATTTTTCAAGACTATAAATTACTCCCCCTTTGACATCAGTGGAAAAGGGTGCCAAATAGTTTAAGCACCGATACTACTCCTGAGGTAGAGTAGTCAACCATCCATCAATCCCTATGGATTGATGCTCTTTCTTCTTTCTTCTAGGCAAAATCAGGGAAGAGAATTACTCCCAACTTCTCCCTGAGATACTCAAAAGTATCCTTTGGCAAGGGCTCTGTGAATATGTCTGCTAGTTGATCTTTAGTACTCACGTAGTCCCACTTAACTTCTTTTTCTGCTACTTTCTGTGTTAGGAAGTGATACTTGGTCTCAATGTTTTTTGTCTTTGCACGCATCACAGGGTTCTTTGACATATTGATAGTGCTAGTGTTATCACAATGTATAACAATAGGATAGTCAATTTGAATTCCAAAATCCTTTATCATTTGCTTGATCCAAATAATTATAGAACAATTCAGGGCTGCTGCAACATACTCTACTTCTACTGTTGAGTGAGAGATACAATTTTTCTTCTTGCTTGTCCAAGTGACAAGTCTGTCACCAAGAAACACTACTCCTCCTGATGTACTATTTCTATCATCAATGCATCCTACCCAATCTATATCAGTATTGTAGACACTAAAAAATGGACAAGTGCTTTAAAATCAATAAAATGGCTCAAAATCATCAAAATGCACTAATTCTCATCAAAATGGACATTAATAAATCAAATTTGGACAAATTCAATAAAATTAAAGGAAAAAATTGAATAATGACATTAAATAATTAAATACAAGCTTAAAGGGGTGAAAAACACTATATAATTGATTTTAATCAATTAATTGTATAGTTTTAAATCAAAAATCAAAATAAACCTATTCCCTACATTGCTAATTTAATTAATTGATGGAATTTAATAAATCTTATTATCTTTCAACAACAAATTGAGGAACCAATGAAAATTGAGAACACAAAGCACATGGATCACTCAAAGGAATTGAATCTCAATCACACAAATTCAACTTTGAATCTCATCCACTCAATTTTGTCCTTTTGTCCAAAGCTTTGAGACAAACATTTAAATTGTCCCCCCATTTAAAAACATTGCAAATTTTTTGACTCAACCAAGGCTAAATCATGATTACTTCACTCTACCCCCTACCCTTGAGAATTTACTATAAATAAGAGTCATTTTGAGAGCAATATCATAGAAGAGAATTAGAGAGCAAAGCATTATTATTATAGGTATTTCATGAGCAATTAAGAGCAATTGAGAGCATTTAGCATTAGCATTTTAACTTATCTTTACATAATGGATCATTGTGAGCTAGATTAAGCATTGTAGCATCAAAATTTCTCATTTTAGAAGTGTCACTAGTAGGGAATACAAAGCTGAGAGCTCTACTTACCACATCTAATTAGAGAACCATGAGATGTTATGGATATTAAATGCATTTTTTAGTTTAAATTTGTATTGCATTTTCTTTGATTTATTAGTTAATAGTCCTAATTTATGAAGGTGAATAGCATACACACACAAATGGTGCCCATCGTGGGAGACAACCACTTTTGTTGTGGTACTTTCCAACCCACTCTAAAAAAAATACACTTTTCTTTAAAAGGGAAGTGACTAGATTATGTGCAAGTGTCTTCACTTCCTCTAGTAGTCCTTTTGGGGATTGTGCCAAATCATGCTTTTGTGCATGTGGGAAGCCTGCAAGTGGGAAAAAGAACTTGGCATGGTTTAGAATGAATTATTCATTAAATCCTTGATAGATTAGCAAGCTACCTTGTAGAGCCAAACAATGTTAAAAGCCAAATTTGACTATAGGTAGATTGTGTGGAATACTTTCTTGTTTAATACTTGTGAAAAATGACCAAGAACATACACTTCAGTATGGTTTTAGGGACATGATTAAAATTTGATGTGTGTGTTGCGATTGTGTTCCATTTTTAAACAAGAAAATTCCATAAAACTAATCTTGCAATTTTTAAAATCTAAAATTCACAACTTGGTCAACAAAGTGTCACCTGTGCACAAAGAAATATCACGTGTAAGTAGTAAAGTCATGCTTGTGATTGTTAAAGAAACACAAATTTGACTATAGTTAGACTGCATGGAATACTTTCTTATTTAATACTTGTGCAAAAAATGACTGAGAACATACACTTCAATATGGTTTTAGGGACATGATTAAAATTTGATGTGTGTGTTGCGATTGTGTTCCATTTTCAAACAAGAAAATTTCATAAAACTAATCTTGTAATTTTTAAAATCTAAAATTCACAACCTGGTAAGCAAAGTACCACCTATGCACAAAGAAATACCACGTGTCAGTAGTAAAGTCATGCCTATGAGTATTAAAGAAATGCCTATCAACAACAAAGTCACACCTGAAATATATTAAGTGACACATATAAAAATTGGAAAAACACCTATCAATAGTAAAGTGTCACCTGCATACCTACAGTGGGCTGCCTAAATCAACTCCAGTCAATGCGTATCACTCTTACAGTGACGCCTACACATAGGCAAGTGACACCTAGAAATAAAAAAGGGAAAATAGTGAGCATTTCTCAAGGGTGTCAAAAATTATTGGTTTTAGATTCAAATACCCTTTTGGCTGTTTTATTTGGTCCAGTACCCTGCCTGGTCATAAATCCTGGTTCTGAGAAATTTTGAAAAATTCACAAGGATTCAGCCATAAACAAGCAAGATCAAGTCCATTTTCAAATGGTTTATGTTCATGTCTACTTTTACTCGATCATATTATGTAAAGAAAACTTTGCAAGTAGACGAGACTTATCTGAGACAAGAGCTTCCTTACCCAGGTGATACTTCTACCACCCCAAGAGTACCCCAACAATCACCTCAAGAATCACCCACTCAAGAAGCAAAAACCAACATGATGTACTACAATGGCTTGGGTAATCACAAAAATAGTGGCATCGATCCAAACAATTAGGGTGATGCCAATAATGGTGGTATAGACCCAAACAATCAGGGTAACACCAATAATGGAAGAATAGACTCAAACACTCAAGGAATTGATAACACTAACCCTAAGGCTAATGGTGAACCAACTGCTGAAGATGCCACTGATGAAAGGGTTAGTGAGGCTATATAAAGTCCTTATTTCTTGAAACTTATGGAGAAAGCAATGCAAAGAGACAAAGAAAAGAACTTTATGGATCTAGCTCAAAAAGGACTTAAACTCCCTCATGATTATGATGTTAATCAACTTAGACCACCCAAAATTGAAGAGAGCCTGCTCGATGTAATGAATAAGTAGTTTAAGTTATTTTAGATGCAATTGGATACGATAAAACAAAGTGGGGCTCCAAAGCCTTTTTCTATAGAAGCATTATGTCCATTTCCATTTGACAAGAGTCTTGTCATGGTACCATTCCCTATTAATGTAGTATTTCCCAAGTATGATAAGTATGAAGGAACATCGGATCCTCAAGATCATCTATGGGAATTTTGTGCATTGAGCTTGGAGTTCATGCATGATACCACTTATTTAATGAGACTATTCCCAAGAAGCTTAGGAGGTATGGCCATGGAGTGGTTTTCAAAATTACCATCTGGCATTAAAACCTTTGAAGAGCTAGCTTCAAAATTTGTGGTGCATTACTCATACAACATCAAGCACAAAGTCACAATGATAACTTTATGTAATACCAAACAAAAGGATGGAGCTAGGAGTGTGACCAAAAAAGAGAAGATGGATATCTTCATCAATAGCTTGAGCAATGAGATGAATTACTGGTTGAGAATGCAATGTCCTAAGACCTTCCAAGATGTTATTGAGAATAGAGTAACCATAGAAGAGGTATTAGTCAAGAGTGGAGAGTTGAAACTCTACAAAGACAATAAGAATTACAATAACAATACCTCTAATAACAACCAAAATAAGAACTTTTCTAATAACTATAATTAGTATGGGTTGAAGAAAAAAAATAAGGGAGTGGTCAATGATGACATTGTCAATTCTAGTAATGTAAAAGTGACTCCCTTTTCTTTTACAAGAACACTTAATCAGGTGAACAATGCAAATCAGGCTCCCAAAGTGCCTTACAACATCAATAACAATAGTGGCAATTTTGGGAATAATCAAGGAGGTAACAAATTTACCAAATTTTTGGTACCAACTCCCAAGAGGAACTTCACACCTTTGGGTGAGTCTCTTGAGAAAGAATTGAGGACTCTCATTACTAGAAAGATCATTAATTTACCTAGCATTCAACCCTATGAGCCATAGGATAAACCCAGTTGGTGGAGTGAAAATAGTCATTGTGAATATCATAGAATTTGAGGCCATCAAACCAATGAGTGATTATAGCTAAAGAACATGGTGCAATACCTGATTGATAATAGTACAATCACCATTGAAGGATCTCAAGGTAACGAAGATCACACAATGTTTAAACAACCTTTTTATAATCATGACAAAGGTGATTCATCCAATGGGAATAAGCAAAGCAACAACAATATCAATTTTGCACCTCATTATGACAAAGTCATCAATACTTTATCTAGTCATGAACATATTATCAATACCATTGTGATCAAAGAACATCCCCAAAAAGAAATGTCTAATGTTATCACTAGGGAGCAGAATTCAAGGATTACCCTACAAGGGTTTGGTCCTAAACCTATTGGTCCTCCGCAATCCAGCATTTTGGAAAAGCAATTGGCTAAAACAACAAAACCATATAGTTTTGTGGATCAACTACAAAAGACTCCAGCACAAATATCCATCTCTGAGTTATTAAAGTTATCGCCAAATTATAAAGAAATATTAGAGAAGGCATTAGTGGAAACTAATGTTCCCACTAACTTGGATGAAGATAAGTTTGAGAATATGGTAGGACATCTCATTGCACCCCACTTCCTTTCATTTTCAGACCATGATGACATGTCCATTTCCCATCCCCAAAATCTTCCATTACATATAGAAGTCTTGATTGAAAGACATAGGGTCAAAAGAGCTCTCATAGATGGGGGAGGTGGGCTTAACATCTGCATGTTGAGTCTTGTCAAATCTCTAGGATTATCTGATTCATGCATTGATCCTACAAAAATAATTACTATCAAGGCTTATGATGAAGTGGAAAGAGCTTCAAAAGGCATGATTATACTGCCCATTCAAGTTGGACTAGTCAAAAAGGACACAAAATGCCAAGTCTTAGATATGAAACTAACTTATAATATCTTATTGGGAAGGCCATGGATCCATGAGATGCAAGCGGTTCCATCCATGTATCATCAATGCATAAAATTTATGTACATGGGTGAGGAAATCATGGTTGGAGGGGATTCAAATCCTTTCCAGTATTGTAATGCACTAAAGCCTCTCCACGAATTATTTATTCCACATAACCAAGAAGGGATTATCCAAAGGGCTACCATTAAAGACATTAAAGTGGATGATCCAAAGTTAACATTAAGTGCTACTTCTACTTCAATTCCTCCTCGAACTAACTCAACTACATCAACTAAAGGAAAGGAGAAAGTGAGTTATGAAGGCCCAACTTCAACTGAAAATTTAGAAAGAACATCTATACCAAAAGTAGAACTTTTCAAACCTACCAAAGAAGAGAAAGATAAAGCTAAAGAAGAACATTACAAAAAAATGAGTGAGATGATCAATACATTTGAAAAACAATGTAAAATCAGTTCCAAGGGAGTAGGGGAATATTCTATTTCCTTATTCAACTTATGCACATCTCCAAGAACACATGGGAAACCATCCAAAGAACACCTTCCTCATAAATATAACTCTTATTTTGTAAGAGAAATTGACAAGGCAGCATTTGAAAAAGAGGAAGATGAAGTTCTCCTATGGCTTTATCATGATGAAGATGATACCTCAATATGGAAAAGGATTTGAAATAATACAAAAAATGGGGTACAAGGGAAGAGGACCCTTAGGAAAAAGAAATAGAGGCTTGATAGAGCCTATTGAACCCTCTTGGAGGTCAAAAGAAGAAAGGTCAGGGGTAGGCTACCAGCATAAAGGAGAAATCTCCAGCCCCATGCATGATTCATATCCTCAAGTGAACATGGTGGAATCTGAGGTTGATAGTGATGATTCCCAGAATTATGAATGGGATACTTTATCTAATGAATCATGCCATGATAAAGAAATTGTCACCATACATGCTTATGCTAATGTCCCAAGGCAACAAACTCCAAGGCGTGAAGATCCCTTCATACAAGAACTCAATATAGGACAAGCACCCGTCAATCGACCATGGATAGAGGAATTTCGGGAACCCTTGGAGGAAAATGATTCAAACATTAGGATTAATCTGCATGTTGTATTTCCCATGCTATTTCCCATAGAAGTCCTTGAGGACTCAAGTGAAGAGGACTTTGATCCTTCTTCCATGGACCATCTTGAGGAAACTCACGTCATAGACCTTAATGATACAATGTACAAACCATCTAATGAGGTCATGTCCATAATTCTAACCAATGACACTTTTCCAAATGAATCCCTATCATTGATGCACCCTGACCTTATTGATTGGGACCTAAACAAGCCAAGTGACTTACTCTATTTCCCAAATGACCAAGCAATGAACCAATACCTTAATGTGGCTGAGCCCTCTTTCACCAATGAATTTGAACTGAACATGATGAGAGTAGCAGGGGTCCAATCTCTTAATCCAAAGAAAAAAATGAAAAAAAAATAAAAAATGAAAAGTTCTAGTGATGAAAACCACAATGTGGCAGCACTAGAGCCAAAAAAAGTAAAGATAAAGGATGTTTCCTATGGTGAAAACCCAACTGTGGTGCCAAAGGAAGAGAGATTGGATACCCTACCCAAACATGAGGAAGAAAGGTCATTGATTCTCATAGAGCCAATAGAAAAGGTCAACATTGGAATAGAATTGGACCCTAAGTTCATACAACTAGCAGCGTCACTTACACCTTTAGAAAGAAAGGATTTTATAAAGTTTTTTCAAGAAAAACAAATGAACTTTGGATGGTCCTATGTTGACATGTAAGGATTGGATCCCAACTTCATTATGCACCATTTGAATGTCAAGCCAGGGATTAAGCCCGTCAAGCAGAAGTTGAGAAAGATGCACCCACATGTAGCTCTCCTAGTGAAAGCTGAATTGGAAAAGTTATTGAAGGTGGGATTTATATGAAAAATTGCATATGCCGAATGTATATCCAATATTGTATCAGTCACTAAGCACGATAAATCTATTCAGGTATGTATGGATTTTAGAGACTTCAATCTTGCATGTCCTAAAGATGACTTCCCACTTCCAAGCATAGATGCGATAGTGGACTTAACAACGGGTCACTCCATGTACTCACTAATGGATGGTTTTAGTGGTTACAATCAGATAAAAATTGCACCTAAGGACCAAGAGAAGACAACCTTTACATGCCCTTGGGGTGCCTTTTGTTGGAACATAATGTCCTTTGGCCTTAAAAATATCGAAGCCACATACCAAAGGGTAATGACAACTATGTTCCATGATATGATGAACACCTTTCTAAAGGATTATGTGGATGACATATTGGAAAAGTCACACAAAAGAGAAGATCACCTACAAATCCTGGAAAATATATTCACAATATTGGAACAATTCAAAGTGAGACTTAATCCAAAAAAATGTTCTTTTGGAGTTCAATCCAACAAATTACTAGGCTATGTAGTTTTAGAAAAAGGGATTGAAGTAGATTCAGAAAAGGTCCAAGCTATAATGGATATGGAGATTCCAAACAACATAAGTCAAATGAGGTCCCTTCAAGGAAAGATTCAATCAATAAGGAGATTTATCTCTCAACTGGCAGAAAAATGTCATTCATTCACAAGGTTGCTACACAAAGACACTATTTTCATGTGGGATGAAGAATGTGACAAAGCCTTCACCTTATTGAAGACTTATCTAATAAATCCACTAATCCTAATGCCACCAATCAAGGGAAAACCATTGCTGTTGTACATATCTGCTATTGAGAGATCTCTAGGAGTTCTTCTAGTGCAAGAAGATGACCAAGGGAAAGAAAGAGAAATCTACTATTTGAGTATAACTTTGATCAAGTATGAACTCAATTACACATTGATGGAAATATCTTGTCTAGTGGTTGTCTTTGCATCACAAAAATTGAGGCATTATATGTTGATGCACAAGGTGAAGCTTATTGCAAAAATTGATCCTCTAAAATATTTGCTAAGAAAAACTGCCTTAACGGGTAGGATAGCAAAATGGGTCATGTTATTAAGTGAGTTTGACATTGAGTATGTGGATAGGAAATCCATAAAGGGACAAGTGATAGTAGATCACTTAGCAAAAAACCCATTGATTTCTACTAAAACCATTCAAGTGGAGTTTTTGGATTCAGCAATTGTCAACATAGAGGCCAAGACATGGAAGTTGTACTTCAATGACTCATATATACAAGGAGGTTCCAAGGCTGACATACTATTGATTACCCCTAACGGGTACACTATTCCCAAGTCTTACAAGCTTTTTTTCCCATGCACAAACAACATAGCAAAATATGAGGCTTTAGTCATTGGCATTAAGATGGCTTTAGAATGGAACATCACCAAACTACAAGTGTATGGAGAATCCAAATTGATAATTAATCAGATCAATGATGAATAAAATACCAAAGATGAAAAACTCATGCCATACAAGACTATGATAGATGCTTGGAAAAGTAATTTTCTTTGATAAACTTTGAACAAATTCCAAGAGAGTAGAACAGAGCAGCTGATGCAATGGTGACCTTGGTTTCCTTACTTCAAAAACCAGATCAGAATGAGAAGTATGAATTCTTGGTGGAAGAGTTGGCAAAGCCAAGATTTGACCTTCCCAAAACCCAAATTGTTTCCCTACTCAATGGACATGACTCACCCTGGTACGACCCTATCTATACCTATCTCAAAGACCAAGTGCTACCTATAGACCAATCTCGAGCCCAAAAACAAAATTTCATTTGACAATCAGCCCATTACATAATCCTTTCCAAAAAATTATATTGTAAGGGTCTTGATGGGATGTTACTTAGATGTCTAGAGGAAGAGGAGTCTAAGTTAGCTTTAAGTGAGGTTCACAAGGGCATTTTTGGGTTGCATTCAAGTGGATTAAACCTAGCCAAGAAGATCCTTTGTATGGGTACTTCTAGAAAACCTTAGAGAAAGATGTTTGTCACTTTGTCAAAATATGCAGCAAATGTCAATACCATGGCAACATGATACATGTGTCGGCACAAGAATTACACCCATTTGTTACACCATGGCCATTCTAGCAATGGGGATTTGACTTGATTGGCGTAATATATCCACCATCTTCCAATGGGCACAAGTACATCATCACCGCTACAGAGTATTTCACAAAATGGGTAGAAGTCATTCCTTTGATCACAGCTATGGGCAAATAGATTTCCATGTTTATACTCAATCACATCATTTGCAGATATGGTATCCCTCATGCCATAATCATAGATAATGGAAAACAATTCAAAAACAAAGATGTGGATGAACTTTGTGGCACATTCCATATTACTCATCACTCTTCATCCATTTATTATCCTCAAGGAAATGGACAAGATGAAGCTACAAATAAGAACATTTTGAAAATCTTGAAGAGATTGGTAAATAAGTCAGGAAGAGATTGGCATGTGCAAATTAATCTGGCATTATGGGCCTATAGAACTAGCATTCAGACACTTACGGGAACTACACCATTTTCATTAGTCTATGGAGCTGAAGCTGTTCTACATTTAGAGGTTGAAATCCCATCTTTACGAGTATCATTGCAAGGCCTAATAACAGATGGAGACTATAGAGTTGCCTAACTTCAACAATTAGAATTGTTAGAAGAACACCAAATGCAAGCCTATGAACACTTGAAATTCTATCAGAACAGGATCTCAAGAAACTACAACAAGCATATCAAACCAAGAGTCTTTCAAGTAGGTGACTTATTACTAAGATAAAATCCCAAAAATCAAGTCGAAAGAGAGAAGAAGGGTAAATGGGAGGTGAATTGGCTTGGTCCATTCATTATTGTTTCTTCATTTGGAATGGGAACCTATAAATTATTAGATTGTGATGGAGAAGAGCTATAAGAACCTATCAATAGAATCCATCTAAAGAGGTTCTATACATGAGGTAGATGAAAGAGTATAAAGAGTATCAGATGAGGAGCATCATATTTATTGTACATAGTCAAAAGAGATCTTGAAAATACAAAAAAAATGAAAAAAAAGAAAATAAAATTTTTTAAAAAAAAAAAATTTGAAAAAGAAAAAGTGCCTTGGTGAAAACCTAGCAATAGGCACCTTGGTAGCAAAAAAAAGAGAAAAAGACCCAAAATGTGAAAACTTGGTAATCAAGTGCCTTTTGTTCCCTTAAGTCATTTCCTAGTTGCATGTGTACATATTGCATTTCCAACATCTCACTTGTCCATCTTCATTGCATCCGTCATTTGTACATTAGTCATAATAAAACCTGTTAGCTACATTATTGCATTACCTATTTGCCGTAAGTTTGTCACATGATCACATTTATCACTTGGGGGTAGGAAAAGATTGGATTTTTGGTACAAATAGATTTAATTAAGTGCTACATTTGGTCACATCAGAGAGAGAATTATCAGAGCTTTAGAAGAGAGAGAGATTTTCATTGAACCTTTGATGGATATCATTGTTCAAACCTAAGTATTCCAATCCCACAACTTGATCCTTGAGCCTTCATTGACTTTATTATTCAGGATTAAAAATTGACAACACTTTAAAGATCAGAATATTTGGAAATTCTACTTGAAAATCTTGATACATTGCAAAACACTTGAAGCTTTCTTTTGATGATCTTTGTTGAAATGAATTTTATCACATCTCTTTAGTTAATCAATGATGTTTCAACTAGATTGGCAATGATGGAGATATGATATTTTCTTTCCTTTGAGTGACTATTTTGAGGAAGATCCATCAACTTATATGAATTCATCTAAACACATGGTCATCAAAGAACCATCAAGGACTATCACATAAGATGAAGAATTGACCTTTTCTTGTTTATGCAAATGGATACCTTGGCTATTTAGATTTTCCATATCTTAATACCAAAATCCACTTGCAACATTGAATCCGTTGAAACCAGTATTCATACTCCCATAGTTGGTCATCCAACTAGTGAGGGTTGTACTAGTTCCCAAAGGAGGTTACCAAAGATGATGGAAAGTGGTATTCATATCATCATGATGTGTTCAGTGATGATTGTACTTGCTTTAATGGTCCTATAATGCTCAATGATGAAAATATTTCCCTATGACATTTCTTTGCTAAAAAAAGCTAGTGACGCTTATTTGCATGACATTGCATTTTCATGTTAGATTAAGTGCATGTTTGTAGGTATTTTTCCAAGGAAAAAGGGGTTAAGTTAATCAACTTGAGTAAAACAAAAAAATGGGGTTCAATTAAATGCTTCATCCTTGATTCAAATCAATCATGTGAAATTATATTTTTCATTCATCCATAGCATTAATCATTATTCATTATCCATATATCAGACAAAAGAAAAGAAACAAATTTATTCATCATACATCATTTGCATATATCTAGTTAAAAATAGAATTGCATACATCGGAAAAATAAAAAAACATAGGGGCATTCATTCATATTTCCATTAAAGCTTTGCATTCATACATTGAAAAATAGAAAAACATATCAAAATTTATAACATCATTGCATTCATCTATTTATATCATAAATAAGATACACTACATTCATTCATAGCATAATCAAAGTAAATGCATCATAAAACATCATATAGCTGCATATAAAGATGATCTCACATGTACACATCAAAAGAGTCAAGGAAAGTATATCATCATATAAATGTTCATAATATCAATAAGCTATCAAATCAGTACATCAAGATATAATGTCATCAACAAAGTGATACATCAAATGTTCCGATCAATAAACATGAACATGAGGAACAGAATAGTCATCAACAATCATGATCCCATAGCAGCACCTGATCCATCCCTAGCACCTGATCCATCTGGACCCCTATCATCTTGTCTATCCTATGAAGGAGGAGCCTAAGAAGTGCTAGCCATACTAGGTCTCTGAGTCACATAAGTCATAAACTACTACATCAAAGTAGCCACCTAGTCTAATCTGCCCATAATAGTAGATACATCTGTCCTCAATGACTCAACATCCCATGATAGACTATCAATACTAGGAGCTTCCCAAGATGACTGGCCCATATCTTGTGCTCTAAAAACATATGGAGGCACCTGCTATGCTAGAATTTGATCCTATTGTACCTAATCCTAATCCTGTTGCACTAAGGCAACTCACTGTAACTGAACCAACAAATCCAAACCACCAGGAATATGTCTAGCAGCCTCAACATGAGCCTGTCTCTGAGCCCTCTGCTATCTATGCCATCTTTGTTGTCTATCACATGTTGCTGCTCTAGGATGTACAATCTCAGCTCCATGATCATTTGTAGCTCTATCCCTAGCATGTCCACCTCTCACCCATTGTCCATCTCATCCTTGACCCATGACCTAAGGATTTCTCTATCCTCGCTAGCCTCATCATCTCTGAAGTCTCCTATTGCCACCACCACCATCCCCATCATCATCACCTTCGTCATCCTCTGATCTCTCATCACATCCAAGGATAGGCTCTATGTATTACCTCCCTCATTTACCCCTTTGCATGAATATCCTTATGGTGTGGTTTCAACTATCATTCTCGAAGGGTAAGGTCATGTTGTCCCCATGTGAGGGAAAATCTGCCAGGGGGATTATTTTGGAGCGTGTATCGATGTTCTGCGTGAACTAGGAGACATAGGATATGGTCTTGAATCACATTTTGGAGACCCTTAGAGTAGGGACGAGTCATTCATTTGGCTGCAGTGATTATTACCCGCATTATGGTCGATGGCATCATGAGATGCTCTTTGCCCAGATTTTCCTTATGTTTATCAAGAGTTTATCTTTGGAAGTCATGTCAGGTGTTTTAAGAGATTCTATCTTGGTATTATATTTCTACATAATAGACTTAGTAATTAGAAATTGATGTTGTTGCATTATGATTTGTGTCCTGGTGGATAAAGGTTTGATCACCATTTATGATGTACTCTTTTCATGTTACTTATACACTCAAAATCCTAGGATGCTCTGTGTTTAAAATAAGATTAATTAAATTCAACCGATCTTTGTGATAATACTATCAAGTGTGTGTTTTATAAAAATTGTAAAGGAATAAGGTAGTTTAAATAATAAAAGGGTAATATATATATATATATATATATATATATATATATATATATATATATATTCTAATGTAGTTAAATATTGTTTCCCGTGTGTATGTAATCTCTAGAAGAAATGTAGTAGGAAAGGTGTGAGTGTACCACTAATGAATGTTGAAATGTTTCTATTTGGATATGAATGCTTACATAAAGGACTATTTGAATCTATTTCATGTTGAGACATGTATTAATATAAAAGTGATTATTAGATCCTGATGTTGAATGGGGGATTTCACATAGAACGCATTGATGTTATAACAATGCAGGAAAAGCGAATCATTTGAAATGTAGCTTGTAAATAATTTAGGACTTATTTTCACGCTGAATTATTAGGTCTCGACTTACGGTATGGATGAATTATTTAATTTAGAATATTATGCCATAATTTCATGTTTGTAAAAGAAGAGTTTATGTGAGATAATCATGGTTAATAATTTAGGTTAATTGATATATTTATGTTCTTGAAATAGCTTGATTTGAAATTTAGAAATGTATTATTGGAAGTAGGTGATTTTCTTGTGGTAAAGTGTGGATGCAGTTGGACTATATGAGGTACTAGAGTTTGATTATGTGACAATGATATAGAACTTTTACTTTCATGCTATTTATTAGGTCATGAGCATAGTAATTGTTAAATCTTTGATTTATGTATGATACTTTGATGTTACATTCATCTTAGGGAAATTTGTGAGAAATGATCATGATTATTATGTTAGGTGAATTAACATGTATCATTTTATTCTTGACTTTATATGCTTTAGAAATGCAATGTTGAAAATGATGAGAATTATTATGAAATGCAGTTAGAAATTTATGATGTTAAGATTGTGATTTTTAGATTTATTACATACATACATACATACATACATACATACATACATACATACATACATACATACATACATACATACATACATACATATATATATATATATATATATATATATATATATATATATATATATATATATATATATATATATATATATGACTTTTTATGAGCTACTGATATTTGGTCAAGTGTGCAGGTAAGACCATGGAATTTTCGGGGGAAATCAAAGATGGATAATTGTTGAAATCATGTTAAGCCAAGGTTATCTCCAAGGGGAGAAAATAACCTCCTTGTAATGTGTAACTGTTGTAAAGTGATGCATGAATGTATTTAGTGATTATGTTTATTTTATTTTATTTTTTAGTCCACTTACATGCCATGTGTATTGTGTTGTAATGTGATTTATTTGTGGTGTCAATTGACACATGCCATGTGAGTTGGCATGCCCAAGTGTTTAATGTGTGTGAGTGGTCTCTATTTTTAGGGGCCATGAATGGGAATCTCTTTCATTTTCGGATTCAATCTTTACGTGGTCTTTTGAGTGGATTTTAATGACCATTTATGATAGTGGAGGTTAAAAATAGGCTACCCCATAGTGGTACCATATGTTGGAGGTCAAATTTTGACCATTATGATGTATTTTGACTATTTTTACCCTTCCAAAAGACGCTCTTTGGAAAAGTGACGAAATTGGAAGAGGCATGTCTAGCCCACTCCTCATTTTGAATTTTGAATTTGAATTTCCCTTTTTTGTTTGAAAGGTTTAGGGTTTGTCTTCTTAAGGAGATGGAGGGAAAATTGGTGGGTAATTGCCCACTCTCCAATTTTTGGAGACTAGAGAGTTTGTGAGAGATTGTGAATCTTGTTTTGGACTGTTGGAAGGCTTTGGTTGTTGCATAGCAAAAGAGGAGACTAGTTGGAGAAATCTCATCTCAACCCTCTTGCCAATAGCTTGGATCAAGGTTGGATCTTGAATTATCTTGTCCTTATTGCTATGTGTATATTTTTACCTTTTCCTATGTTGTGTGAATGATAGTTCTTTATGTAAAAATTCATGGCTTCTTGTCTTTGCATGTATGTGTATCTTCATTTCTTTGTTGCATTGTTTTCTTGGGGTGTGCAAGGCCAAACTCACCCTTGGGAGGGAAGAGAGCCTTGATGGGTGAAGGGCATAAGTTGGGACTACTCATCTAGTGTACATTCCTTCCTCAAGGAGGAAGGGGATAAGACATGGATGTATGGGTATACATGTTGCCATCTTGTGTATTTTATTATTGGGGGACATAAGGGAGTTGAAATTGTATGAAATGTGAAGGGTGTTTGGTTGTATCATTAGCCTTGTGAAGGCGTTATGAGCAAATTTTAGGCCTTGTTGAAGGCTAGATTATTTCTTGTACTTTGGCATTCTCTTTTTTGGGTAGCTTCCACCTTCACCCCTGCTATGGGTCCAAGGTGACTCATTTTGTGCTTAGCCTTGGGAAAGGGAATTTGATGTTCATGTATGTTGCTGGTTTTCTATTTATTTATGTACGTGTTGAGTGCATGTAACCCCATATCCATCCTTGTTTCCCCTAGCTCGGGGGTGGCCATGAAATGGCCTAGGTTGGGAGGTGAGCCTCCATGGTTTGTTTATTTTGTTTTGCAGATTTCGAAAGACATAACGTGCTGAATTTCATGGAGCTAGATGAAAAATTTGAATATATCTCCTATATGTTATTTAGTTGTTTGGCTTTGTGCCCTTTTGTGAAAGTTGTTTAATCAAGAGGCTATGTAAGAACCCCTAGCATATGAAATGCTTGTAATTGTTAGTTGGTCATTTATTTTCCTCAATCTCTTGTATTAAGATGAATAAGAGAGAGATGTAATGTTTTTCTTTTATGTAGAAAATAAATGTTAGTAATGATCTTTAAAGTTGGATGAAAGAAATGTAAATGCCATGTTTGTGAAAAAAAAAAATGTTATGTTTTTGTTTTTGTTCTCTACTTGCAAAGGAAAAAAAGAAGATATCATTAATCTATGTAAATCAACCTATTGTGATCTTTTCTTTTTCAAATTTTTTTTAGATATACTTGTTTAAACGTTCCATTAAAAAAAAAGGATTTAATTTCATTGTATGTAATGTTTTCAATAAAATAAATGTTTATATTCATAATTGCTAGTGCTTTTAAAAGAAGAGATTTATTGTTTCTTTTAATTGCTAGCCTAAAATGTGTCTAGAGTTAGTTAAATCATCTCTACCTTAAATTGAAAGGAAAAGAAATAAAATGTCCATATATTCTAAGTGTAGAAGAAACTTCCAAAATGTCCATATATTCTAAGTGTAGAAGAAACTTCCTATCTCTTTTAATTGTCCAAATCCTCTATCTATATGAATGTGATTTGTCAACTCTTAAATTTCATGTTAAATTATGTATATGCATAGGGTAAAGAAAAATGAATAATTATAATATAGAATATAAATGTATGTTCTATAGTATTTCTTTATATATATATATATATATATATCCTTAATATAATAATATATATATATATATATATATATATATATATATATATATATATATATATATATATATATATATATATATATATATATATATATATATATATATATATATATATATATATATATATAACCATAGATGTATTCCTTTCATCTAATAATCTGATGTTTTAAAAGAAATATATATATATATATATATATATATATATATATATATATATAACATGTAAATGTATATATTATTATATATATCATATGAGATATACTAATAATATATACTAAAAATATTATGTTAATTAATTGCCATAAAAATTAACCATTCAGTATAATACATATATATATTATTATATATATGTATTATATTATATGTATATAATAATATATGTACATATAAATTATGAAGCTTTTGCTGTAACATTAAAGGAAAGTCTTTAAAAAATAAAATCAAAACTTTTAAAAAGGAATTATGTCATAGTAGAAAATAAGGAAAATATTAATTTTAATCTTAATTAGTATATAGTCTAGTAATGTAATATATAAATATTGGGACTGCTTATTTAATAGATTAAATAATGGTATAAATGCCAGTAATATTTGATCTAACCCTTAGCTTTTCCTCTGGGTAGATTAACTTAGAACAGAAAGCTAGATTTAATATAAAAAAATATATATGCAACAGTCTAGAATGGACAAACTTGCTCAAACTCTGTTGCATAGTAGAGATTTATTTATTCTCTAATATAACAGAGATTAAACATTTGATAATGCAATAGAGAAATAACCTTCTACTATATGACTAGCATACAGAGCAATTATTTTGATTGAATCCATTCTATAGGCGACTCTGTGTAACATAGAATGCTGCTAAAACTTTATTTAAGACAAAATACTCTATTCAAACTAAGTATTAAAATAAAAGCAAAGATGTTAAAGAATGATATAGATTTTATTACCTTGCTGATTTAGCTTGTGAAGAGTAGTCTTTTACCTTGGTGTAGACCTCTTATTTGTTGTATATACAGAAGTATATATGAAAGTATATATACACAGGAGTGTGTATATACATCCATGCATGCTTGGGTGTATACTCATCCTTTTTTTTCTCTCTCCTCAGCCTTGGCCAACCTGCAAACTCAACAACAACAAAAAAAAGCCAAGAGAGATTAGGGTTTTGGGCCATGTTTATATTTTGGCCAAAACCCTAATTTTGAATTAGGGTTTAGTTGGTCTATGGAGCCAAAAATTTTATTAGTTTATTTTTTTGAAAATGCATTGTTAAAATATGGAGAGATAAAGTTTAAATGTAACATTAGCTTTCAATGTTTGACTTTCCCTCTTGTGTGAATGTTGATTTTTTAAAATTTATTATTTACTTTGCCTTTTAGAAATCCCAAGATTCCTTTTTTATTGAGATTTTGAAATGATCTTGGTTATTCAATATTATTTTAAAATTATCCTCAAAATTTTAAATCATGGCAGTGATTTATGGTCTTTTATTTTATTTTATTGATTTTGTGGGATTTGAGATATTGAATTGTTAGAAATAGGAAATACTGAGAGGGGGGGGGTGAATCAGTATTTCACAAACTTTTACTTTTGCCCACTTATGGATATAACAGATTAATTTAATGCATACAAAGCATAAGAAACTAAATATCATACACAACAGTAAATGTAAAGAGCTCATAACACATGATATGTTCTTGAGGAAACCCTGGCCAAGGGAAAACCCTGGTGGGGATGGTACCTACAAAGATCCACTAATCAAAAGATATTCGGTTAAGGATGTTGACCCTGTTAGGAGCTTGTTACAATCATATAGTGTATCAGTTCTGATTAAGGGACTATAGGCCTTGTTAGAAGCCTCAACCCTGTTAGGAGTTGTAGATACAAAACCTGATTGCCAAATGAGCTCACTACCCAAACAAGTAATACAAATGTTTACTGATTACAATATGGTACTGCTTACAACTTCACATTAACAACTTTCACTACTATCACAATTTACATTTATTACATGTTACATTTCAAGTATGCTCGGTAAATCTTTATTTATACAAGATACAAACATAATATCTTTCTCTTGTCGGCTTGCATATCTTTATCCAAGAGTAAACATCTAGGATGTCATCTCTTTATAATATTAAGTCATTATTTTGACAAGAAAAATAATCCCTTAATTCATTTACTAGTTCTGTCTTCAAAACTGCAATGTCAGCTGTACTTTGTCATCGGTAAAATAGTCATAACTTTGTCCGTACTATCCATACTCTTTTGCACACTGAGATTGGGTATCCTTAGACACCATAGAGTCTATGTTCAACTATGCAAACTCTGATCATGCTCCAGTGAACATCGCCATAACAAACTGTATTAGGTGCTCTGTCAAAATCACTATTTCATACTTAGACAATTTTAGTCTGTGATCTTCCATACTTAATTTCCAGCTTATGCACTCTTCATAGGGAGCATATATTTCCATAATGACAACATCTATGTACATACCTCAGCCAAATTTCCAACAATCTCCCCCTTTGTCATTGGTGGCAACATATAAGAAAATTGGCTAAGTGTACAAGTCAAAATCTCAAAATTTGTATCAAAATTGTGGGCATAGTATAAAATAAGTATACTATCCTTATATCTCCTCAAAATATATACAAAAATCTATAACATTTCATAATACTCCATAGAACTCCCCCTATGAGTATCCTTCCTTATCATATATAGACAATTTTCTAAGTATCTCTCCCCCTTTGACAACAATGACAAAATAAAGGGTGGAAAGGGATATACAAAAATTGTGTCAAAACTTTTACCTTATTGTCTTATTGCAAAGCCGGTAGGCTTGCAATACAATTTGCAAAATCTGTCTTCCAAGTCTCAAAATCTTTCTCCCATGCCTTCTTTATTGATTCTGCTACATTGAGT
The DNA here is from genome assembly GCA_027943335.1 of Chamaecyparis obtusa. Lineage (NCBI taxonomy): Eukaryota > Viridiplantae > Streptophyta > Pinopsida > Cupressales > Cupressaceae > Chamaecyparis > Chamaecyparis obtusa. The sequence goes on from BSBK01004276.1 coordinate 679,206, forward strand.
AAAGTACTCAATCCATATGCTACAATCTAACAAGCTTGGATGGACTCAAAATTGAATTTCTGAAATGTTATCTTAGCAGTAAGACATCCATCTAGCTGCTCTTCTATTATAGTCAACTTGATTAAGACATGCTCTCTCAAGATGATTATTCTGATACATTTCTTGTTCTTCTCATCATTCAAAGTCCTTATTTCATCATATAATTTCTTGATCTTATTCTCAACCGTACTGATCTTCATGTTTAAGCTGGCCAAAGAGTTTTCTTTTTCTGCAATTTCATCTTGCTTCTCTTTTATCTTCTTTTCTTCTTCAATTAAAATATTCTCAGATTTTGTACACTGAATGTACAAACACTTTCCAGTCTCAAGATGTTTCCTTAAGTCCTTAATGTGTCTATCAAGGCTGTCAATGTCATTTTTGATATTCTGACTTATGTTCTGCAACATTTCAGCTTCATAAGCTACCCGAGCCTTAACCTTAGCAATATCAGTTAAATTAGTGAACTCAACATCAAAAGATTTAATTACCATCTTTTCTCTTTCAAGTGGATCTAAATCAAAGACTTTTGTAGATATGACACTTTGTAGCTTCTCAGTCAAGTCTTTTAGACTACCTTCCAAATTCTTAACTTTCTTGTTCTTTCCAATAATTTTGTTTAAAGAGGTGATCAACTCTATTTGATCATCGTCATCAACTTCCTTGCTCAAATCTTCAATCAATGTTTCTATTCCTTTCTCCTTTCCAGTCTTAGGAGTAAGATTGATGTCTTCTTGTGTTTCAGTAGGTGTAGGGGCCTCTATTTCCATTTGCACTTCAGTATGTGTAGTCTTTGTTTCAATAGTCTTTTCTTGCTCTCCCAAATCTAAATTGTCAACAATGTTATCCAAAATGTTGAGTATCGCATCATCTGAATCTAAAGTAATTTTAGTTCCTTCAATGTCCATAGATTATGTGCCAATGTTTATGGAAGAAGAGGGAATATCTTCAACGTCAACTACCTCTACTTGTTCTGAACTCTGTTTCTCTGCTAGTTCTACAACTGCTTGATCTTTGCTATCTTTTCCAGCTACCATGTTTGCTAGCACTTGCACAACTGCTTGTTCAGTTTTAGTCTTTACTTGCTCATACTATCCTCCCATTATTTGTATAATTCTTCTTTTGGTTCTCAATAGGGTCTCAAGTGGCTTGAGGATCTGTTTAAGATGGTCATCATCTCTTATCTCATAGAACTATCTAATCACGTTCTCTCTCATTTTGGTATCTTCTTCTTGTGCTCTCATCTTTCTTCTCACAAGTCTATTGTACAAATCTTCTGGTATCTTTCCATGAATAGTATCAAATTTCTTGTTTGAAAAAATCATATGTGTAACCATTGCATTCTCAAGATTCAATCTATCAGAGGATCCATATAAATCATAGTATTTATTCATTTTGGTAAAGTCTCCATGCTGCATTATATCTTCATTAACTCTTTCTATCCTTGGTTTCCATGATTTCTTCTTTGTTGTCACTTCATCATCTTTTATTTCTGCAACTCTTCTAGGTACTGGTGGAACAATTGTTTTCTCTCTTTTACCTACTCCTGAAGCACTTTCCTTCATTCTTTTTCTCGGTGCCGAGGAAAAGGGTTTCTCTGTCTGACTGATTCCTTATTCCTTCTTAGGTTCTTCAACCTTTACCTTTACTAGAATAGGTTCTGCACTTGATGCCAAAGGTGGGACTGATAATATCTCACTTTTCCTTATTGCTTCTGTAGTCTTCTTTGCAATATCAAATTCCTGGTCACTCATACCTGATTATTTTAGAATTTTCTTTATTGTAGACTCCACTCTCTTCTTTGATTGTTTCTCTTCCTTGATTGTTTCTCTTCCTTAAGTGCCTTTGCTGAACCAAAGTTTTCATCATATGTTCCAAATCTATTGCTATGAGCATCAACTTTACTTTTCAACAATCTACTAACATAACCTTCTATTTCAACTTTAGAGATTTCATAGCCAAGAGGGTCTATGAATTCATGTTTAGGTTCTACCACCTCAATGTAAGTGAAATCAGTATCAACCATAAAACATATATCATCTTTGTATTTCTCAACTAGGGATGGAGGAATTCTTGATCTATTTACCATAATGTTCTAAAAAATTTTCAATACTAACTTTACACTGTCATTAACCTTCTCAATAAGATGTTTCATATAGACTTTATTGATTCTTGCCATAGTATTCTCACCATCATTCCATTCAATAGTGTAAGGAAATCTTCTTAACAAGTGGAAGAACATGTAAGTAGCCAATGAGGAAAATCTAAAGTGAGTTTATTTAGCTTTCTTTATCTTCTCCAAATTCTCAAACAACTGTATTCTTAGAATTTCACACATATCCACAGGCTTCTTCTCCACACACATCAAATAAGCAATGTGTACCATACCTACTGGCATATCATCTTCTCTAGAGCTTCCACAGAACTTTTTTGTCAAAATCTTACACAAGTATTTTACATCATCTTTCTTAATCTTACTAATGACTATACCTCTGCCATTGTATACTAAACCAGTGTTTTCAATCACAATCTTTCTCATGTTTTTCTCATTCAATGGGATTGCACCAAATTTTGATAATCCAGTCACATCATGAATTAGGTCTATAGTTATGTCTATAACTTTGTTTTCTAACCAAAATTTTCCATTATGTATCCTACTCAAAATGATCTTAGTACACTCCTCGTCATCAAATTCATATTTCATAGAGTACTCAATGATTTCATTATTTTCTAGATGTTCATAACCTTGTTTCACTGACATATCTGAGTTGTATAATTTCTTATATTCACCATTAAAATGACTCTCCCTTAGGGTTTCATACTTGCATCCAAGATAACCTTTAACATTCTCTAAATGAAGAACTCTATCTGGTACAGATGATAAGGCTAAACTAGCATCTCTTTCTGAGGGTTCAACTAGATCTTTCTTATTTCTAGGTTCATTCTTATCCTTAATGTTGTGAATCAATGACACATCCATGATTATATCTGATTTCTTAAGCTGATTCAAGATCGTAGTCAGATAAATACCTTAAATTCACAAAATTAGGGCTTTCACTAGATCGGCGCTTCAAACTTCTGCAAATCACTTCCAAACTTCTTTCTTCACTTCCAAATCACTTCTAATCACTTGATAATCATAATAAATTCAATTTCAATCTTTTAATACTTAGCATTTACTCAATCTGACATCGCATTCAATAATTTTACTGCCAAAATGCCAAAAAGTTAATTCTATAAACCTGCAACCATAAATCTTTTTGTGACCTCGCAAAACATAATATTTCTTTTTGTGCACTTAACCATAGCATCAGTATAACATAACAAACCTTCATCTAACTATGCAAAACTTAACTCATTCAAAATCTAACTCTATGCTAATTCTAAGTTCCTAAACTATAGAAATTTACATAATTTAAGTGCTTAAAGAAGGGTTAGGTAAAGACTCATCCTTACCTTTAGATACATTACCTTCCTAATTACCTTCAATGCTGAATATACCTCCTTGATCTATGCCTTTAACAAATTTTACTTCATCTTCATTGCTACAACAACCTTTCTCTTTGTTTCCTGCATTTTCATTCCTTCTTACATAGTTTCTAGGGTTAGGGTTATGTTGATAACCTCCATTATTCATTCTGCAAAATCTTGCTGTGTGTCCAATCTTGTTACATATCTGACAAGTGATTCCATTGTTTCCATATCTAGGTATTTGCTAATTGATTTGTGTCCTACAATTTCTAGCAATATGTCCAATTTTGTTGCATCTGAAACATACTATTCCATTTCCTCTTTTCATGTCTTCAGTTGATCTTTGATCTGCATTGTTAGTATTTCTAGGCATTCTTCTATTGTAATTATTCTCAATAACTTTAGATCTTCTACATTTAATAGCTCTATGTCCAAAACCATGACAATTATAACAATAACCATTTAGAGGTTTGAATTGTTTACCTGTACAATCTCTCTTCATATGACCAATAGTATTACAAGTAAAACATCTACCTTTGAATTCTCTTTGCATATCTTTGGATGATTCTTCTTGCTTTGGTGGTTCTTCTTGCTTAGGTGCATCTTCTTGCTTCGGTGATTCTTCTTGCTTAGGTGATTCTTCTGATTTGTTCTCATGTAACTTCTTTTCTTCACTGCTTTCACATTCATTCAGATTTGGTTTCTTGCTTTCACTAACTATCTTCAATATGTTAAATCCAAGACTAGTTTTGTCATAGAATGGTTTTCCATAAGATACTTGCTTATCAATCTTTTCACTATTTAAATATAGCCTCTCAAGTTGTTGTTTAGATTGAGTCAATTCACCTTTCACAATTTTGTTGTATTTCTCAAGTTCATCATACTGCAGTTTGACTTTATCAAATTCAGATGTTACCTTGCCAAGTTTAGATTTCAGATCTTCATTTTCATTCTTTAAACTTTCATTCTTAGATCTCAAATTGTCATTTCCATCTTTCAAGCTAAGCTTCAGATTTGCTATCTTCAATTCATGTTTAAGGATCACATTTTCTTTTTCTAAGTCTTCACAATCTTCAACAAGAATTTTAGATTCTTTCTCAAATTTCAGATCTTCTATCTCACCTTTCAATTTGTCAATAAGATTCTTTACATCATCATACTTCCTTTTCAAAGTGTTTCTTTCATCAGTAAGCATATCAATTTTCTCAAGAGCTTCTTCAAGATTCTTCTGTAATTGATCCATATCCATAGAGATCTTACTCAAGCTGCTAGGCTTTCCTTGAATGTTTCTTCTATGAGTAACTGCGCTTTGATACCAATTGTTAGAAATAGGAAATACTGAGAGGCGGGGGGTGAATCAGTATTTCAAAAACTTTTACTTTTGCCCACTTATGGATATAACAGATTAATTTAATGCATACAAAGCATAAGAAACTAAATATCATACACAACAGTAAATGTAAAGAGCTCATAACACATGATATGTTCTTGAGGAAACCCTGGCCAAGGGAAAACCCTAGTGGGGATGGTACCCATAAAGATCCACTAATCAAAAGATATCCATTTAAGGATGTTGACCCTGTTAGGAGCCTGTTACAATCATATAGTGTATCAGTCCTGATTAAGGGACTATAGGCCTTGTTAGAAGCCTCAACCCTGTTAGGAGTTGTAGATAAAAAACTTGATTGCCAGATGAGCTCACTACCCAAACAAGTAATACAAATGTTTACTGATTACAATATGGTACTGCTTACAACTTTGCATTAACAAATTTCACTGCTATCACAATTTACATATATTACATGTTACATTTCAAGTATGCTCGGTACATCTTTATTTATACAAGATACAAACATAATATCTTTCTCTTTTCAGCTTGCATATCTTTATCCAAGAGTAAACATCTAGGATGTCATCTCTTTATAATATTAAGTCATTATTTTGACAAGTAAAATAATCCTTTAATTCATTTACTAGTTTTGTCTTCAAAACTGCACTGTTGACTATACTTTGTCATTGGTAAAATAGTCATAACTTTGTTTGTACTATCCATACTCTTTTGCGCACTAAGATTGGGTATCCTTAGACACCATAGAGTCTATGTTCAACTACGCAAACTCTGATCATGCTCCAGTGAATGTTGCCAAAACAAACTGTATCGGGTGCTCTGTCAAAATCACTGTTTCATACTTAGACAATTTTAGTCTGCGATCTTCCATACTTACTTTCTAGCTTATGCGCTCTTCATATGGAACATATGTTGCCATAATGACAAAATCTATGTACATACCTTAGCCAAATTGCCAACATGAATTTCTTTTTACTAATTACATCTAACTTTTAGATTTTCAAGACTCCCTATTATTGAGAATTTGAAATGATTTTTGGGCAATAGTATTATTTAGATTTTTATTTCAAAATTATAAATTATGAGTATTAATTTATGGACATTAATTAAATTAAATTAATTAATTGAGATTTGTGACAATGGATCTTGTATTGTTATGTTTTAATATTATTGAATGAAAATTATTGATTTAATTATAGATTATTGATCCTTATAATTTAATGCCCTATTATTTCTCTTGAATATTTTTTTAATTATTATTTAGGGAGGTTAATAATCTTATAATTCCTAGGTGGGACCCATGTAAGATATTAATCCCAAATAATAGTTGTTAAATTAATAATTATAACATTATTTAAATGTTTAAATCACTAAGTTGGGTTACCGTATGAACTTCAAACATTAATTTTATTATAAATAAATAAAAAACTAAGGGAATTTTAATATTAAATTATTTAATGAAGCATTATTGTCTTATTTTTGAGCTATTTGATTTAGGGATTTTACCCTCATATTCACTTTATGATTAACCCTAGTTAGGAGTTTCATCAGACTAGTGAACCTAGCGTATAGGGGATGTCGGCAAGCTAGCACATGCCACAAACCCCTTGTGAGTTAAGTGTATTGGTTGGAATTTTGCTACTCATATTTCTGTGCACCTTAGTATGCAAACTGTTAGTTAGTGTCTTTAAAAAAAGAATTGTTGTGTGTGTTTTGCCCTAATTTTGGGCATGACACTCTGTTGGATCAGTAAATCTAAGGAATCTATTCCGAGCCCACCAGTCTCGATACTCATGTGACATACCAGTATCAACAACACCCCCAAGAAAATCCCATCTACAGTATGCCAAACAAGCAATCTGATCACAGGCAAACTGATAATCAATCTAAGGACCCCATAAGGATCACTCTGCCTGAACTCTAGCATATAATGTTGTACCCTGGGGCATGTCCTACACTCTACCATACTGTCTAGAGACTTGACCAAAGAATAACCACTCAATAATAGTACTAGCTCCACCAATCATCCACCGTGGAGCAAACATATATGGGAGCTCATCATCATCCTCCCTCCATCTCTCGCAACCTATATATGGATGCCACTGAACCTGATCAAGATCATCAATCTGACGATGCCAATACTCAAGTTTTCCCAGATGATGTTGGACAACCATGCCACCATATAGAAAGCAATAAGGAAAACCTCTCTGTCAAATCCTGTTTGATACTGGCCTAGTAATGGGAAGATGCTCCCACACCCATAGCTACAAGATCACTTTGCCTACTGATAAAGAAGCACTCTCTCTGTATACAACCTCATGCAAATCATGATAAAGCTGAGTGAGAACACATGAGCCCTAATCAAACCATCAAGGTTGTGCAAGAAAGTCCTTGAGTATCCTGCCCCATCCAACTAAGAAACCATGACCTCACTGGTCGGGAAGCATTAATCCACCAATCAAAGCACCTAATACTGCTGGCAATGTGGGAAATGAAGCAAACTATGCCCATGTAATCATGTCATCATCAATAGTGTTGTCTCCAAACACTCATCTACGGACTGTGCTATCATAAACAAAATCATAATATACCATCTCCCCATGACAAGGAATGTGTAACAATCTGTACACGTCCTCCAGAGTAATGGTCATCTCTCCAAAAGGAAGATGGAAAGTATTGTGGTCAGAGTGCCAATGCTCTGCCACAGTGGTAAGTAGACCATAGTTTAGCTGGAACCATGGGATATCAAGTAGAAAGCTAAGACCACATAACTTAATCACTCAAAACTCAGTAGGAGTCAAAATCTAACCTAAATCAATGACCCATGAAGCGACAGTCTGTATATACAACTTACGAAAATGTGCCTATTTGGAAAAATCAAGAGAATCATATCAGTTTTCTATATCAGTGAATCATTTTAAGTCAATCAGTTCTATCAGAATCAAAGTATCAAGCAACAAAACCTAGTACCATTTGTTTGTGTCTCTATGTCTTGAGAACAAATTATCAATCCTACCTATCAGTATCCTACCTATGAGTTTTTCTATCCTATCAGATTGACAAATCACATTCATTGGTACCATTATCCTGATATCCTAATCAATTATTTTCTTAAACTACAAAAAACCTAGCCATCTAGGAAATCAATCAATTAATCAATCGTATAAAATTTTTATTAGAAAATCAAATCAAGTTGGAAATTTCAAAATTTTCAAAAAAAACTACAAGCGTCATTTGTTTATTACCATGCAGCATTTTACCTTACATGGTGCAGAAAAGATATTATGTGGTACTTTATCATTATTACACATGACTTAACATTTCAAGCGTCATTTCATCATGCTAGGTGGTATTTTAAGGAGCCTAGGTGGCATTTTAAAGCTAGGGTTTATAGGCATGAAAACATATCTAAATCGGTAAGAAAACCCTACTGCTACTCGACAATATATTAGTATTAGACGATAGTTAAAGATTTCTAAGTGACACTTTACTATGTGGAGGCATGAGTAAAAAGCACGAATGCAACATTTAATAGGTTTACACGGCATTTAAACTATCCTAAGTGGCATTTTGCAAAATATAAACTATGACATCAAGGAAAAATTGCAATAAATGTGGAAAAAGACCAATAAATGCACAAGGTTAAAAATGACTCACTGGAGGTCCATAGTCCAATGACCTTTGATAGCGATGACCTCTCTCGAATCGGTGCTCGTGAATGGGGACAACCATCATGAAAATCAATGAAGGATCAAAGCAAAATCTCAATAGTCAAAAGTGAAAATGAATAGTAAATCTAGGTTTTTCAGCCTATTTAAGCTAATTCTGACCTAATTGACCTATATCAACTCATAAATCAAACTGGGGGATTATCAAAAATCAACATATCATCAATGTTTTTCAGAAATGAAAACATATTGACTCAATCAATCAATCAGTTAATCAATTTCACCAAATTTTTCAAATCAAGTGATCAATATATTTCATTTTTGAGGGGGCATCAAAGTATCAAATTGGCATCAAAATATCAGTGAATCAGGGGCATTAAAATTTTTGAACTACTATCAGTGGGGCACACATATCATTTATCAAATCATATCAGAGGCATATCAAGCAGTAATCAATTTCATATCATATTAGACAACAATCATATCAGTGGCATATTAGAATCAGTAAATCGGGACCTAAAAGCGATCAGGATTTAAAATTTTTTTTGAATCAATGTTCTTCACACATCAATTCAAAGAGGGACATTTGTAGACACTAAAAAATGGACAAGTGCTTTAAAATCAATAAAATGGCTCAAAATCATCAAAATGCACTAATTCTCATCAAAATGGACATTAATAAATCAAAGTTGGACAAAATCAATAAAATTAAAGGAAAAAATTGAATAATGACATTAAATAATTAAATACAAGCTTAAAGTGGTGAAAAACACTATATAATTGATTTTAATCAGCTAATTGTATAGTTTTAAATCAAAAATCAAAATGAACCTATTCCCTACATGGCTAATTTAATTAATTTGATGGAATTTAATAAATCTTAATATCTTTCAACAACAAATTGAAGAACCAATGAAACTTTAGAATACAAAGCACATGGATCACTCAAAGGAATTGAATCTCAATCACACAAATTCAACTTTGAATCTCATCCACTCAATTTTGTCCTTTTGTCCAAAGCTTTGAGACAAACATTTAAATTATCCCCCCATTGAAAAACATTGCAAAGTTTTTGACTCAACCAAGGCTAAATCATGATTACTTCACTCTACCCCCTACCCTTGGGAATTTACTATAAATAAGTGCTGTAGGAGCATCTCAGGTGTAAGAGCAATCTTGCATCACCCAAAAAGTATTTCTAGTTTTGTTTTTAATAAGGGATATCTTGTGCAGAGCTGCTATTTATGGAAACTTACTATGTTTAGTAAGTTGGTCATACAGTCTTGAAATGTTCTAATTTCACAGGTGGAGGTTCATTTTGGTCGTATCAGCCTACCAGTAAAGTTTCATTGCCAGAGTCTAGTTTTGAAGATATTGAAAATTTTTGGTATTGGAAATAGGGTACAAAAACTTTGAAATCAGTTTTGAAGGCTTTAGAGGCCCCAGATGAGGTCAAAACTTTAGCTGAATGAAGCTTGCTTGATTCAAGTGTTGTAGAGCGCTTCATACCCTTTCCAAAATGGGGTCATAATAGTTAATCGGGTCAATGGGTGATGACTTATGGTCTCTGGAAGTTGGGCCACCTAAAATGGTGGAAAATAAATTTCCTTCAAAATTTATGTTTGGGTTTCAAAAGTTATTTTGAGCTGACTTTGATGTAATAAATTGAAAAATAAAATAATTCTAAGTTTGGTCAGCCTTATTGGCTAAATTTCTGGAACATTCTTGGACGGTGGAAATTGCCTATATAAAGAAGGCCTGTAGTGTTGTCTTAGGGAGTTCGGGATAGTTCTGGGTAGTAGATCTAGGTAATAATTTGAGGCTTTGTCCTACAGAATATTGTAAGGGAATGCCCATGTGGCTTTGCATATTGTAATTCTGAAAGTTTGTAATTCCACATTTGTGGACATAATAAGAAGCCCATTTTCTGTTCTTGCATATTGTTGTTGTCTCTCTATTTTTGTTATGTGTTTGTGGTATTAAGGGGACCACCCTTCATCAAGTGGTATCAGAGTAGGAGTTCTTGAGTGTGTAAACAGATTGCCAACTATGAGGCAGTTTGCACCAGGACCGTGGTTAGGGTTTTAACGCGCATCGCAAAAATACCTCCACAAAGGGAATGTGGTGCAAGAGCTGGTGTTATAACACTTGAGGTTAGAGGATTCTAGAGACAAGTGCAAGCATTGCAAGAAGAGATTCATAGAGGAATGAATCTTAATGTCAAAGATGAAAGAGAGGATGAAGCTGAAGAAGAAGATTAAGAAGGAGAAGTCGAAGTTGTGAACCAGGAGGAAGAAAGACTTTTCTGAGCCATCTCAAAGATCAGGAAAATACCTAAGATTGAGGTTCTGACATTTTCAAGAAATCTTAACCCAGAAGAGTTGATCGACAAGATCAATGAATGTGAAGAATATTTTGAGTATAAAGATATTGAGGATCCTGATCGGGTCAAGTTTGCAAAGGCCAGACTGAAAGTTCATGCGAAGATCTGGTGGCAAGAGATTTACTTAGAGAGAAATCAAAGAGGAAAGGATAAAATCACAAGATGGGATCAGATGGTGGATACATTGAAGTGACAGTTCATCCCTATTGATTATGAGCTTGACCTACTAAGGAAAATGCAAAGTTTGAAGCAAGCAAGAAGATCTGTTCAGGAGTATACAGAGGAGTTCTATAGAATCCTCATCAGAATAGGACATGTGAAAGCTGATAAGGAGAAAGTTTCCCATTACCTTAATGGGTTGAGGCTGAGCATTAGAGAGGAGTTGAATGTAGTTCAAATGAACAGTATTGAAGAGGCATACAAGTTTTCCCTAAAAGTAGAGGAAAAGCTAAACAAGAAGTTTGAGAGCAGACAAAATGGAAGAGGTTGTGATGGAAGATCTGGTGGACAGTCATATGGAGATCAAAATGAAGATCCAAAAAATTAGGATGAGGCCAGTAACAGTTAGAATCAGAAAGAAGATAATTTCAATCATTTCGATGATCAAAATAATAGAGATCAGAGAGGAAGAGGAAGAGGAGAAGGATCTAGAAGAGGAGGCTTTCGTGGAACATGTTTTCACTGTGGAGAAGAAGGTCATAAGGCATTTGAATGTCCTTAATGCCAAGGAAGGATAGATAGGAGGAATGAAGGCCAGGCTAGAGTTGCACATGTAGATGAAGATGCTAGATCCTCAAATTTTAAAGATGTTGAAAGATGAGAAACATTGATTAATAGAAGAGTCCAGCTGAGTGGTGAGAATGAACCTGAGCAAAGGAGGAGCCTATTTTGCACCAAGTGTAAGTGTGAGGATAAGTGTTGTAATGTGATTATTGATAGTGGCAATACTGATAATTTGGTGTTAGAAGAGATGGTGACAAAGTTGGAGCTCAAGAGGCAGAAACATCCACATCCATATCGGCCTAGGTACAGGATGACCACAAGGTCATGGTTAGTAAACAGTGCCTAGTAAAGTTCAAGATTGGTGGGTACTATGATGAAGTACTATGAGATATCATACCTATGGATGCATGTCACATGTTGTTGGGTAGGCCATGGAAATTTGATAGATGTGTTGTACACAATGGTCGTGCAAATACCTATTCCCTGACAAAGGATGGAGTGTGACATAAGCTAAAGCCATTGAAGGAGACCGAAGAAAAGGTATGTGGTAATGCAAGAATAACTTTTGTTGATGGAAGGAAATTCCTAGATGGTATGAGGCATGAGCATATGTGTTTTACTTTAATTCCAAAGGCTAGGAAAGAGGAAGTAAAAGATAAACCTGTAGAAGTTGTAGGATTATTGAATGAGTTCCAGGATATGTATCCAATAATGTGCCTGATGGATTACCACTAGTAAGAAAGTTCAATCATTAGATGGACTTGATTCCAGGAGCTAGCTTTTCAAATAAGGTAGTACATAGAATGACACTTGCATAAAGTGAAGAGTTGAAGATAGATTTAAAGTTTAGTTCATCACATCATCCACAGATTGTATATGGAAGTAGTCCCAGAAATGCATCTAAGTTGAGAAAGATAGATAAAGGAGAAATAAGTAGTGTTGAGGCTAAGGATTTTGCAGGACACTTGAAGAACATCCATGAGGAGGTGAGGAAGCACATTACCAAGATGAATGCATAGTATAAGGCTAAGGAAAATGAGAAAAGGAGGCATAAGGAATTTCATGTTGGAGATGAAGTCATGGTTCATTTGCAGAAGGAGCGATTTTCAGTTGGTACATATAACAAGCTGAAAATGAAGAAGTTTGGACCATGTAAGATACTGAAGAAGCATGATTCAAGAAATGCATATGAGGTTGAGTTGTCTAATGAGATGAATATTTCACTAATATTTAATGTTTCAGATCTGACAGAGTATCATGAAGGAGGTGTTGAAGATGAGGTTACAGCAGCACAGTGGAGTATTCCAGCAACCAGTTTAGATATCAAGGAGATTGAAGAGATACTAGATAGTCATGTTGGTAGAAGCACAAGAAATAGGATATATGAAGAGTATTTGGTCAAATGGAAAGGATGACCTATTGAAGATTCATCATGGCTAACAAAGGAGGAGGTTAACTGTCTTGGTTTTCCTCTGCACACCTGAGTCATGATAGGGTCACTTCTCAAATTACCCCGGGTGTCTGATGCAAGAGCATCCTAGGTGTAAGAACAATCTTGCATCACCCAAAAAATATTTTTGGTTTTGTTTTCAATAAGGGCTATCTTGTGCAGAGCTGCTATTTATGGAAACTTACTATTTTTAGTAAGTTGGTCATACAATCTCAAAATGTTCTAATTTCACAGGTGGAGGTTCATTTTGGTTGTATCAGCTTGCCAGTAAAGTTTCATTGCCGGATCAAGTCTAGTTTTGAAGATATTGAAAATTTTTGGTATTGGAAATAGGGTACATAAACTTTGAACTCATTTTTGAAGGCTTTAGAGGCCCCGGATGAGGTCGAAACTTCAGCTAAATGAAGCTTGCTTGATTCATGCGTTGTAGAGCACTTCATGCCCCTTCTGAAATGGGATCTTAATAGTCAATTAGGTCAATGGGTGATGACTTATGGTCTCCATAAGTTGGGCCACCTGAAAATGATGAAAATCTTTCAAAATTTTTGTTTGGGTTTCAAAAGTTATTTTGAGCTGACTTTGATGTAATAAATTGAAAAATAAAATAATTCTAAGTTTGTTCGGCCTTATTGGCTAAATTTATGGAACCTTCTCAGGTGGTGGAAATTACCTATATAAAGAAGGCCCATAGTGTTGTCTTAGGCAAATCAGGATAGTTCTGGGTAGTAGATCTAGTTAATAATTTGAGGCTTTGTCCTACAAAATATTGTAAGGGAATGCCCATGTGGCTTTGCATATTGTAATTTTGAAAGTTTGTAATTCCACATTTATGGAGATAATAAGAAGCCCATTTTTTGTTCTTGCATATTGTTGTTGTTTCTCTGTTTCTGTTATGTGTTTGTGGTATTAAGGGGAGCACCCTTCATCAATAAGTGTAATTTTGATAGTAATATCATAGAAGAGAATTAGAGAGCAAAGCATTGTTATTATAGGCATTTTATGAGCAATTAATAGCAATTGAGAGCATTTAGCATTAGCATTTCAATTTATCTTTGCATAATGAATCATTGTGAGCTAGATTAAGCATTGTAGCATCATAATTTCTTATTTTAGAAGTGTCACTAGTAGGGAATACAAAGTCGAGAGCTCTACTTACCACATCTGATTAGAGAACCATGAGATGTTATGGATATTAAATGTATTTCTTAGTTTAAATTTGTATTGCATTTTCTTTGATTTGTTAGTTAATAGTCCTAATTTCATGAAGGTGAATAGCATACACACACAAGTATATACATGAAGTTCAACAATTTCTAAAATGGGACACCATAGACCATAGTCTGTAGTGCCTTGCAAGTATCTAAATATTATTTTTACTGCCATAAGGTGACTTTGTTTAGGTTTTGCTACAAATCTTCCAACTATGCCAACTGCATTGGAAATATCAAGTCTAGTTTGAGTAAGATAAATGAGTTTGCCAATCATAGACTTGTACAATGTTATATCTACTACTGGTGAGTCATCTTCTTTTGTAATCTTTCATCCGGTTATCATAGGTGTCCCTACTAGCTTGCAATTATCCATCTTGAATTTCTTTAATATCTCTTTCACACACTTGGACTAATTAATGAAAATACCTTTCTCTGTCTACTGCACATTTAATCCCAAAAAGTATTTGATAGGTCCAATCATGCTCATCTCAAATTCACTCTGCATCTCCTTAGAAAATTCAACACTAAGTTTGTCATTACCTCCAAAGATAATGTCATCAAAAAATATAGCTACAAGTAGTAAACCTTAAGATGTCTCTCTTATGAATAGATTACAATCTGTTGCTCCTTTCTTGAATCCAATCTTTGTTAGATATCCATCTAGTCTTGCATACCATGCTCTAGGGGCTTGCTAAAGTTCATAGAGGGCCTTCTTCAATCTACATACCATATCAGGTCTGCCTGATAAGGTGAATCCTTTTGGCTGCTCAATGTATACTTCTTCTTTCAATTCTCCATTCAAGAATGCTAACTTGACATCCATCTGATAGACTTTGAAGTTTTTGACTGTTGCATAAGCTAGAAACAACTTAATAGCTTCTAATCTACTCACAAGTGAAAATGTGTTTGAATAATCAATTCCTTCTCTTTGTGCATATCCCTTACATACTAACCTTTCTTTATTTCTTACTACTATACCATCTTCATTCATCTTTTTTCTGAATATCCACTTTGTTCCAATCACATTCTTATCACTAGGTCTTGGGACCGGTTCCCAAGTGTCATTCTTAATAATCTGATCTAGTTCTTCTTTCATAGCATCATGCCAATCTAAATCATTACAAGTATCTTCAACACTTAAAGGTTATATCTGAGATAGTAAACATACCACCTCATTGCTAGTTGAATTATTTGTTTGTGATCTTGTTAAGACTTTGCCTCTCTGATCTCCAATGATGTCATTCTTGGAATGGTTTCTAGATGTAAACTTTGGAACTTTAGGTGATACTATCTCATCTTCCTTCTGAGTTTCTTCTTCACTTGTTTCAGGGTCATTGAACAATACATTGATACTGTCAAACATCTGTTCAACAACTATCTCACTAGTGGACGGTCTAGGTTCCTCTTAAATCATAGGTGAGTAATCATGATATCTTTCTTGAACCATAAACTTTTCATCAATCTTAACATGAGAACTTTAAATGATCTTCTTCAATCTTAAGTTAAAACATCTATAAGCTTTAATTTTAGTAGAGTAACCAAGAAAAATACCTTCATCACTTCTTGCATCAAACTTTCCCACTACTTCATTCCTCTTGATGTAGCACTTTCTTCCAAAGATTCTAAAGTATTTTACTATGGGAACATTACCAAACCATTTCTCATAAGGTGTCTTGTCTGCGCCAAGCCTTAATTGTATTCTATTGATTGTATAGATTTATGTATTGATCACATCTCTCCAATAGGTGTGTGCAACTTTTCCTTCAATCATGATGGTGCGCACTGTGTCAAGGATGATCCTATTCCTTCTCTTTGCAATCCCATTTTGCTGAGGTGTTCTAGGTGCACTTAACTATCTCTTTATGCCATGTTCTTCACAATACTCATAGAATATGTTTGAGGTGAATTCTCCTCCTCTATCCAACCTTAGACATTTTATCTTAAGTCCAAATTCATTCTCAACCTTAGCTTTGAATATTTTGAACTTCTCAAATGCTTCTGACTTATCTTTACTATGTTATCAAAGTTGATATGACATAGTCTTTTGTGCCATAGCCAACTATCATCTACTTTAGCAACAAAACAACTTGCTTTTGGATTAAGATGAAAAACATTACCTTTAGTCTTTGATCTTGATGCAATTATTTCTCCTTCCTTGTTGTTAATGATACACTTGTTTCCATTGAACTCCAATCTGTAGCCTTTGTCAAGCAATTTCCCAACACTCAGTAGGTTGTGTTTCAAACCATCAACATAAAGAACATCATCAGTGCTATTCTTTCCATCCAGGGTGATGGCTCCTATACCAATGATAGGTTTAGTAGTGTTATCTCCAAATATGACCATGCCTCCTTTGTATCTATCCAAATGAACAAATCTATCTTTGTCACCTATCATGTGATGTGAGCAACCACTATCAATGATCCAATCTGTCCTAATGTCTGCTTGTGAAATCAATGGTAACTCTTGTGAATTCTTTTCATCTTCAAGAGAAATGAATCCAATCTCCTCTTCTCCTGATTCTTCATTTGATACTCCATCTCTAGCATAGTAGCATTCCTTTGTATATGTATGCTTGTAGTTATTGTTGAACTTTTTAACTCTTTTAGGACACTTAGATGCAAAGTGACCAATCTTATTACATGAAAAACATTTGAATGTTAATTGACCTTCATATTTTCCTTTTCCTTTCTTTTCTCTTTTAGCAATCATAGAAAATAAATCATCTAGTGCTTTTTCTTCATCATCATCAAAATTACTAGAGGTGTTTGCAAATTTCTTACCATGGACTGATTCTTTGAAGGTTGTTTCACATTTAGGTTCTGTCTTCAATCTTGAAATCTCAAATGCTGAAATTTTTCTGATCAAGGTCTCTCTTTTGAAATTTGATGTAAGCTACATTGTCTCATCAAGTATGTTGATTTTTTTTTCATACTCTACTATGAGAGTGGTCATCAATTTATCCATAATGTCTTCTTCTAAGATCTCTCCACCATTGTTCATGATTCCTACAATTGCTTCATTAATCCTTTGGTTGTAAGATCTGATGTTTTCTTAAGGAAGCATCTCTAATGCATTGTATCTTTTCTTCATAGTTTTTCTGTACACATCCTTTGCTTGTTTATCTCCTTCAAACATGTCTTCTAGGTGCTTCCATATTTTGTAGGATATGTCTATTTTTTTTATATCAGAAAACTCACTATCAGATAGGGCGCTGATAAGGGCTTCTTTTGCTATTTCATTCTGATAGAACAAATCCTTCTTCTTTCTTGTAGCATCATCCTTTGCAAGATCTGCTAGAGAGGGGATCTCAACTTCCTTGATAGCCACTTCAAAAACTTCAAAAGCAATGCACTGAAAATGTGTCATCATCTTGTTCTTCCAATCAAGATAATTATCTCCATCAAGCTTAGGATTGTCTTTTATAAAGAATGCCATCTGATCAACCTCGAGCTATTAAAATTTCACTCCAAGGCACTTGGCTCTGATACCAATTGTTAGGAATAGTCCCAAGAGATAACTGAGAGGGGGGGGGGGGGTGAATCAGTTATCTAAAAGTTTCAATTCTTTATCCAATTAAGTATACTTAAACATAAAGCATAAACACAATGAAAGAACACTTGAACACAACACCAATATTTTTCTTATGGGGGAAACCCAAATAGGTAAAAACCCCGGTGAGAATTGACACCCACTAATAATATGCACTAATGTTTTATGATCCTTGCTAGAAGCTCTTTAACCCTGTTAGGAGTTTCTTTACAATATATATAGTATAGTGACCTGGTCAAGGGTCGGGCCCTATTAGGAGTCTTTTACAATTAACCCTGTTAGGGGTGAGGATGCACTGTCCGAGAGCACACTGCTCAAAGGGGTGAAGGCTACAACCTTCTGAATAACAAATACACAATATATGTGGATCTTGGTGAACTGCGCTTTGACCTACTATCTAGATCAGTTCCAATGTATAGCACAAACACTTTACTTGGTCACATAGACCTTTTTTTTATGGCTCAACACTTTGCACACTTTGCTCTACTCTTCACAATCAACTCTAAACCACCCTTAGCAATAAAAAATGACTGTCTATAAATATCTTTTCTCCAAATGATATAATCAAGTCAGCCTATTAGAACCACCTTGAAATCATATTAGAGAAACTATAACATACTCCAATAATAATTCTATCATCTCTACTAAGCACGCAACACATTCTAGGACCTATCCAGTATTAATAATTATAGACACACGCTACACACTATCGACTCTACCAAAGTGACTGAAACTTTCTCCTCAAGCTGAATTACATCATGTGCTCTTAACTAAACATTACTAACTCTTATCAAAGCACTAATCCAAGGGTGCATACCAAAATGATAGGTGTAACTCCTAAACCAATATAATCTCTATCGACTCTTCTGAATAAACACAGAAAACTTCTACTGCTGAATAGTGACTGCATAACTTTACTTCTACTGATCATCAAACTCTACATCCATGAATGGAACATCACTAACATATCTCCATAACATATCCAAATGTACAAGGCTCCATGATAAGTGTACAAATAATCATTCACTGAACACTGCCTATAACTCTATCAGGAACACTACTGACACAAGCTGCTATATAACTGTCTATACTAATAGTTAACCTCTGCGTCCATGATATCATACTGATAACATGTCCATGCTATATATACTAGAAGCTTACTTCATAAGTCTTCCACACGTGCTACTTACCATATGTTTTCATCAATGACAAACATATAGTCAGCACAGGCTTGCTGGAAAATCTCCAACACTTCTCTGATTGTGCCAAACCACACAAACTACTTCTTCAGATCTTAATACCAAACCTTTGAGCTTCACATATCCTCTTTCCACAAATTCTCTTTCAAAATTATTTCATTCAATTTCTCATTGCACACACACACACATTACAACAAGGAAAACATTCCTTCCTTTATACCACACTCAAGTAATTACAAATGAGTCGGCATACGAATTACAAAATAAAAGTTTCCACACATTACGTCAAAATTAAACAAAACTGTCAGCTTCCAATTTAGATAATTCTTCACTCGTGTGACCTCAGATCTTGCACTCATGTCCATGTCACTAACATCATGTGTTCAACTATCTCATAACTATGCATGATCGGATTCTATCCCGATTAGGAGATATCATCTGATTTCCACAAATTGCTACTCAGGAACACTGCCTAAATACTGCTTCCACTGATTTCCTCATAACTATCATGAATAAATGAATTTTCATCTCTTCTCTTAACCTTGATCTCATAGAACATCATAGAGTAAGTCCTCAACTTCACATAGCTTCATCTTTAATATCCCCAGTGTGCTAACTCAAACACTATCTGCTTCTCTGCTAATCTTCAGTAGATCACTATGTTGACATCAATGACAATCACGGTCATGAATGCAACAACAACTACTATAGAATGGCTAGGAATATTCCCCCATAGGATATATTTAGCATTCATTCCTAACAAACCCCTGGCATCGAGTGTTTTTTAACATTTATCAATTTGGTCTTACCCAGTTTTGTCATGTGATCTTACCTGTTGGCAAGCATTCGATCCTTATCCTCAGAACTCAATATTAGTTAACACACTTAAATTTTTAAACAAAACACTTAATGCTTGATATATGTCATGATATTTTCTTTGTGTGCTAAATGTTATTGATTTTTTTTGAGTGTCCTTGTCTAATAAGTTTCTCTAGGATGCATAGCTAGAGAACTTGGGGCATGGGGCATGTTTTTATTTGATTTCTACTTGTGGATGTGGTCTTGAAACTCTAGAGTGTCTCTTGTTATTCCCTTGACACACTTAGGAGATTTGAGGCATCATCCTTGACTACTTTTGCACAACCATTCTTATGATCATCCTCGCATCTGTGCCTTGATGTGAGAGTGGTTTTTCTACATTAAATTGGGTAAGCTAACATCAAAGTCATCTTGACCTTTATGTCTTTGATGCTTATGTTAAAATCTTTCCACATTCTAATCTGATATAAATCACATTCATATCTTCATAGTTGTGCTTGTGACTAGTGATGATTGTGTGATTTTCCAATGTCTATTAATAATGGCCCAATGATGAAAATAAGTTCCTTAATATTCTCTAATGAATGATGAAGACAAAATCCTATGTTACAGTTTCTCTATTGCAAGTACACCTTTGCATTTTCATGTAGCTTGCATTGTTAGACTTCATGTTAATTTGCATTTTTAGGCTGCATTATGAGTTTGAGAGGGTTTTCCTTCATCTTTCTTTTGGACGTTTAATCAACTGTGGTCACATTTTGATCTTCATTTCCTTATCTTCTTTTGTGATCTCAATCAAAATTTTCTATCTTAAACAGTTGATTGATTTTGGGGCATTCTATTTCTTCTCTTCATTTCTTTCACCTCTTCCAAACTTCTATCTTCCATTCACTTTCACCCCACTTATTTTCTTGTAATTTCACCTTGGGGCATAATCTTTCATGCTTGCTGATCTACCTTGGTTCTATGATCCTTATATCTTTCATCTTACATCAAGACCCTTATTTTTAATTTTGATTTGATCAAGTTTATCAATTTGTTATTTCTCCTCTATCTCATTTCGATTTCAATCACAAGGGGGTAGTACATATCAAACTTCAATCCTTGATTCAGCTTTATCAATCCTATCAATTGTTTCACTTGCGGAAACCTTGCTTGAGACTCGATAATTACCTATTTACAGGGGTGTTGGCCTTGTCTTTTTCAATCAGCTTATCTTTGTCCTGATGTGTTCCCATTCATCGATCACATGTTTGGGTTTTTTTGTGATCCAAAATCAATCTCATTTCAACTTCATTCTTTGATTACATGTGTTCCCATGAGGATCACACATTACCCAAAGAGGGGCAAATGTATGCACCCTAAAATGGTCACCTAGACTTTGAGCCCCCATTCATCAATTTATCAATTTCCTGAATCAATGTTTTGCAATATTTTCAATTCAAATCAATTTCCTTGATCAAATTGTAATTAATTCAATTATTCTAATATTTTCCTAAAAGTCTTTATCCTAAGTCTCATTTTAATTAAAAGAATAAATCCCTTTTTAAATAAATAAAAAAATCTTTTAATTAAATAATGGAAACCACTTTGCTAAAAATAATAAATAAATAATAAAATAAAAATAAAAATAGAAAGAAACATGCACTTTCCAAAAAGATAGAATCTTTTGACTTTTTGAAAAAGGTTTTTGCCTCTTTATCTCAACCACTCATCTTTTTGCCTCTTAACCATGCCTTTTGATTTTGCCTCTTGAGAATCTTGAGCAAATGGATCAACCAAGATTTAATCTCCACCATTGCTCATTTCTTTTTGCCTCTTAATCTTGACCGTCCATTTCTCTTTAAAAGGAGCCCTCTCCTTCTCATTAGGATTTAGAAGATTTTATGTATTGTTATGCTGCAGGTTTGGAGAGCAATTTTGGAGAAGAATTTGAGCACTTGAGCTTGAACATTGCAACTTCTCTTTTCTTGTCTTCTTCTCTCATGCCCCATGCCAATCCATTTAGATTAATCTTGCACTTGCATATTAGATTAGATTCATATTTCCTTTCATAGAATAATCTTGCATAAGCATTTCCTTTTATAGATTAGTTTTTTTTAATGCATTTTTATCATTTAGAATAGCTTCCATTTTAATTTGCATGCATACTTGATGATCATGGAGACAAGCATTCTTTCTTTTCCTCTTTGAATCTCTCATTTTATGGTATACTTGCATGGGTACAAACTAGGTCTAAGCTGAAGGTCTCCATCATAAACCCTTGCACTCCATGAATAGAGAGCTATAAGTCACTATTTGAGACCTCATTCTTGAGAAATCTTGGATATAATGACTCATAGAAGTGTGTCAACATTTTAGCACACACATGGTGGTGTGTTATTTGACAAGTGTTACTCAGTTGTAGCTTTAACTGATGGTATCAATTATTGAAGAAAGCTCGGTCGCTAAAGGAACTTGGTGAAGCTTCTGGTGCTCAGTGGAACTGGTGCTCAGTGATGCATGTGTTGCTTGGCTTGGTCGGTTGTTTCACTGGTGCTCGATTGTTTCTTTGGTGCTCGGTAGTTCTATCTTACTGACTAGAGTTCTTGGTGATTTGGTTGGCTGACTTGGTGCATTTAATGTTGGTATCTTTTGTTGGATTCTCTGATGTGGATCTGGAGGCCAACATGGAGAATTAAAGACTTTTAAGGCTATTTGAGAGCTGACTTGCATTGTATTTAATATTTGTTTGTAGGAGTTAATTGTTTCATCCAACTGACTTATGGCTGATGATTAGTATTTATAGGATGTTTGGGTAGTTGTTTTAGGATGAGATGGGAATCAGATTGGAAGTTCTGGGAGCTGATTTGGGAGAACTAGATAAGTGAAGTTGTGGAAAAGATCCTGCGAGATCTAGCAGATCAGATTGATTTCTGATAGTTTGTAACAATAGAGCTAGTAGTTGTTTTACTTGGAGATAAGGATATTTTTTGGTGGCTTGCGAGCACAAGTTTAGATCTGCCTTAGGGTTTCCATCAATTGCTGATAGTTTTTAGAACTAAACTAGCTGGTGTTGGATTGGATCTTGTTGATCTTGTAGAATTACTTCTTGATTGTAATTGGCCCTAACATAAAAGGCCTTACAACCAGGCATGCTAATGGAAAATATGTTTTGAAACATATCTTGTTGTGCTATTCCACTATGTTGTTCTGAAGCTGTGAGGTTGGACTATCCTTCATTGGATCCACCATCCTTTAGCTGCATCAGGTGGTATCAGAGCTGAGTTGATCTTGTTGAGTGAAGGTTGACCTAGCAAGGCTGATCTTGCAAAGTTGATCTTGTGGGCGAAGAGATTGTATGATCTGATTTGCAGATCCATGGCACTGAACTTGTGGAATCTTGACCTGGTTATTCATGCAAGGTGGTAGGGTGATCTGACTTGCATACAACTTGGAGATTGTCACAAGGTGGTTGGTGTATGGTTTTTTTGCAGAGGGTTTCTCTTATCTTTAAGGATGCCTCCAAGAAGATTGGACCCTAGAGTAATTGCAGATCTTTGTGATACTATGGAATCTAGGATTACAGAGAATGTAAAATTTGATTTCAGATCAGAGATGGAGTTGATGAAGAATGACATGGTCATTGAGATCATGAGATCTATGACTAGTGTACCACAGAATGTTGGTACTAAAGATGGTTATGAGGAAGTTGTTGAAGACATTGAAGCTGCTAGATCTAGTGGTGATGACTGGAGGGAAAGATCTGGTGAAAACAAAATTGCTTGGTTGCATAGTTCTGGATCTCGGTTAAGTAATAGTTACCAAATGGAAGTTTCTACTTTCTCTAGTAATTTGAAACTTGAGAACTTGATTGACTGGATTGGTGAATTGGAAGACTTCTTTGAGCTAGAAGAAATTGAAGACCCTCTTTGGGTGATATTGACACAGAAAAAATTGAAACAACATGCCGCTCTTTGGTGGAAAGAATTACAAAGAGATAGAGAAGGTGAAGGTGAAATGAAGATCACTCGATGGAGGTTGATGGTGACTAAGTTGAAAGCTAAGTTCATGCTTGTTGACTATGAGCTTGACTTGTTTAAGAAGTTGTAGAATCTAAAATAGAAGGATTTGATTATTGAAGATTATACCGAGGAGTTATACAAACTTACTATTTGGTTTGGACACAGAGAACTTAATAAGGAAAAGGTAGCTCGGTATGTGAATGGTTTGAGATTCAATATTCAAGATGAGCTTGGTATGTTGAAGATTGATTCGGTTGAAGATGCTTATTAGTATGCTCTAAAGACAGAAGATAAGTTGAAGAGGAAACAACATAGTAATCCCTGAGAGAAGGAAAAGATTGATCACTTAGTGAAGGATAAATTGACTGCAAAAGATGAACATAAACCTATAGAATTGAAGAAGAAGATAGGTAGAGTTATCTTTAAGGGTACTTGTTATAACTATGGTGAAGAAGGACACCAGTATTTTGAGTGTACACAAAAGAAGATTGGTGACCAATGAACTATTGTGGTGAATGGAAATGTTGAATGAACCCGAATCTAAGAACTTGTTGGTTCAACAAACATTGCTCGATACAAAGGAGGAACCTTGTCAGAGGAGTAACTTGTTCAGGACTTGGTGCAAGTCTAGAGGTAAACTTTGTGATGTTATTGTTGGCAGTGGTAGTACTAATAACCTTGTTGCTGAGGACATGGTTTAGAAACTTGGTTTGAATAGAATGAAACATCCACATCCTTATAGAATTGGCCGGTCGCAAAATGTTCATACTCTGGAAGTAAGAGAACAATGCTTTGTTGATGTTTAGATTAGCCAGTATAAGGATCTTGTGTTATATGATATTGTGTAGATGAATAGTTGTCATATATTTCTCAGTAGAACTTGGCATTATGATTATACAGCTATGTATGATTGTGTCAAGAATATGTTTATTGTCGAGAAGGATGATAGGATGTTTTCCCTGATGCCTTTTCTAGATACAAAACTTAGTAGGAGAAGTCTGAGTATTGATAGCCGAGTTGAGCTAGTAGATCCTAAAGGTATCGATGATCACTTTGGAGAATAGACATGTGTGTTATCAAGGAAAGACTTGAAGAGATAGAGGAAGTTTAAGTGGAAGAGTATGCAAAGTGAAGAGATGGAGGACATGTATGTGAAGAAATAGTTTTGGGTTTATTTGTTGATTCCTGGAAGATGTTCTTCTCGCATATGAACATCTTTTTGAACCTAGGGTGTCTGATGAAGGGGCATACTTGGGTCCTTGGTGAATCTGCATGGTGGTGTGTTATTTGGCTAGTATTACTCAGTTACAGCTTTAACTGATGGTCTTGATTATTGAAGAAAGATTAGTTACTAAAGGAACTTGGTGAAGCTTCTAGAGCTCAGTGGAATTGGTGCTTAGTGATGCTTATGTTGCTTGATGTTGCTTGGCTTGGTTAGTTGTCTCACTGGTGCTTGATTGTTTCTCTAGCACTCAGTAGTTCTAGCTTACTAACTAGAGTTCATGGTGATTTGGTTGGCCAACTTGGTGCATTTAATGTTGGTATCTTTTCTTTTATCAATTTCTGGATTTGATTGTGTAGATTTTTTTACCATCAACATTTCGAATCATACTACATGATCCATTTTTATGTTCCTCTTTCTCTCTTGCATCATGATGATGGATCATGTAGTATGATCTGAATCATTGATGGTAAAAAACTCTACACAATCGAATCCAAAAACTGATAAAAGAATATATATGGATTGTGGAAATATCATAGATTTGGTTTGTATCTTTTGCTAGATTCTCTTATGTGGATCTAGAGGCTGAGATGGAGAATTAAATAATTGTAAGACTATTTGAGAGCCAACTTGTATTGCATTTAATATTTGTTTTTAGGAGTTAATTATTTCATCCAGCTGACTTGCAGCCGATGATTAGTATTTATAGGATGTTTGGGTAGTTGTTTTAGGATGAGATGGGAATTAGATTGGAAGTTTTGGGAGCTGATTTGGGAGAACCAGATAAGTGAAGTGAAAAAGATCCTGTGAGATCTAGCAGATCGGATTGATTTCTGATAGTTTGTAACAACATAGCTAGTAGTTGTTTTACTTGGAGACAAGGATATTGCTTGGTGGCTTGCGAGAAAAAGTTTAGATCTGCCTTAGGGTTTCCATCAGTTGCTGATAGTTTTTTAGAATTGAACTAGCTGGTGTTGGATTGGATCTTGTTGATCTTTCATAATTACTTCTTGATTGTAATTTCAGAGTTGCTACAAGTTTTGCTATCTGAAAATCTGAAATGCTAGAAGTGTTGGTGGACTTTTAGAATTTCAGAGCTGGTGGAGTTTCGCTGTTTGAAAACCCAAAATGCTAGAAGTGCTAGTGGACTTTTAGAGTTTCAGAGATGGTGGAGTTTTACTATCTAAAAACCTGAAATGCTAGAAGTACTGGTGGACTTTTGAAGTTTTAGAGCTGGTGGAGTTTCACTGTCTAAAAACCCAAAATGCTAGAAGTGCTGGTGGACTTTCAGAGTTTCAAAGTTGCTCAAAGTTTTGTAATCCAAAAGCCCAAAATTCTGCCCAGCATGGAGTTTTGGGACTTAGCCAATTTTTTCATGGAGAAATAACTTTTTTGTGCACTTAGCCAATTTTGAGCTTCGAGATTTTTGGCCTTTTGGCCTTTCTAGTTTTTCGGCCTTTGAAAGTCCAAAAATTTGTAAAAGGTTGTTCCATACTTAGCCAAATTTAATCTAGGAAAAATACAGTTTTCACACAACCATTTTTGAAGACCCTGATTTTCGGCCTTTCGGCCCTACAAAATTTGTGGCCTCTGAAAGTCCAAAGTCTGAAACTTGGGAAAAGAGGATTTGATACTTAGTCATTTTTGGAGCTTCATTTTTTTGGGGCAACTATCCAGATCCATGATTTTTTGGGCACATCTATCATTTGACTTCAGTTATCTCAAACTTGATTTTTCAGTCAACTGGATCTCCTTCATGGGATTCATTTCTACATGATTTTGGGGCCTCTTTCAGTTGGATCCACATGGAGAAACTATAACAAAGGATTAAGGGCAGGATCGTGAAGTTTCATCAAGAGCTTGCATGAGTTCCAATAGCATTTTGAGGCATTTGATGCATGATTTTCTCTAGTTTTTGTAATGCACGAGGTCTAATTCCATGCTAGGGTAGTTTCAATGAGTTTTAGAGATAGTTCCTTTCATGAAATCTTTAGTTTAGATTTATTTTCAAGTTTCATGCAGTCGAAACCCTAGCTGTGAAATTGAGAGTACAACTCTATAAATTGTAAGAACTCAATGTAATTAGGGTCGGATTTATCATTAATGCAATACATATAGTTGGTACTTCAATCATAGTGTGATATTTTTGCTATCTTTGCGAGATTTATGAATGTGTGATTTGCTCATTTATTTATTTCAAAGAGCCAATTGATTGTATGGTGATTTCAAATCTATGATACTTAGTTCAGTGTTTTCTATTGTTATATTGCTTTGTTGTGACGAATCATCAAGAAGATCTTTCTTTGGCACTTTTAAGATAAACTTGTCTCACGTGTGTGTACATATATGGTGGCTTTGTTACTCAATGATTTTTGGCTTATTATACATTTGTGTTCATTTCCATTGATGATTGCATCTGCTTAGTTGAAGAATGTGATTTATTCTGATCTCCATTTCGTGGGTTTCCTCATCTTCTCAATCTTTTAATTTGCAAATTAGTGTGATATTGGTTTATGTCCATTAGTTTCTTTTCAGTAATTTCTTTCACATTCTTGTTACCTGAATCCTCACTTTTCTTTGCAAAATCAATTACAGTAGATTAGTTATATTAGCATCACTTTCATTCTAAAATCCAAAAATCCAAAAAAAAGAGTACTCTGGTATTTTGAAGTTTGTTTTGCAGCCTTCCTTGAGATACGAACCAGCAAAGGCCTCCTTGTTAATAGATTCACATTTGTCTTTAGTTGATCTATCCAAGCGGTTGAGACCCAACCTAGAAGGAACCTTGAGATTGAATCACATCAGTCTTGCAAGAGAAGAATTTGCTTGCGTAAGTTCCTAGCCATTGTCTCATGTAAAAATGATGCTCAATAGAAGTGGTGCTAGAAAGAGGGCCTAGACCAAAATGTTTTCAAGTTATAATTAGACTAAACAAGTTGGATGTTGTGAAAATATAGCTTCAATGGATAGTCCATTGTGTATACAGGGAGGTCTTCATGAGATTCCTCTGCATGCACATAATAGGCCCTTTTTTCTTTTCTAATAATAGAGAAAATGCTACAAATCATGTAAGGATTTGCAAGGATCTAATGCTTATTCTCAATATTGAACATGAAGATGTTGTTTGAAATCTATTTGTTAAGACATTTCAAGGTGTAGCACTTCAATGGTATGAAAGACTCTCATCCAACTCTATTTTCTCATGGATTAAATTAAAGGATTTATTCTTAATTCAATTTGATCCTGATGTGAGTTCACAAGATTCACTATTTTATTTCACTTCTATAAGAAGGACATCTCAAGAGTCCATTGCCCAATTTAATCATTGATTTCATCTCACATATCAAAGGGTTTAAGATTCAAAAAGGATGGTGCATGATTCAATGTTAAAAGAGCATTATTTATGGTGTTTGGATGTCTCATTTGTAAGTATGATTAGATCTTTTGGTGAGGTTACTACCTTTCATGATGCATTCAACAAGGCTCTTTTCTTGGCACGATGTAGATGTGATGTTACAAATGGTACAAATGGTCTTGATGGAAGTTTCAATATGCAATTGATTGAATGTTTCCATTCATTATAGCTCTATGTCAACCTAGTGTATACATCAAATCAGCTACAATCATCTCATTCAACCAATTACAACATGCCTGATATCCAGATGATGCAATCATCCAATCAAAAGAATAAGATCAATCAATTTCAAGATCATATTTTGGGTCAAAATTTCCATGATACAACCTTGGACACAAGTATTTTTCCTCCCAATGATGCTCCTATAGATGTCTTTGTTGGAGATTTTCTAGTAGGCCAATACTGATTGTATGTTTGTCATTGATGACAACATATGGAAAGCAACCTGCATCAAAGTCTTATGTAGTAAGCTTTCTATATATGTAGCATGGACATGATATCATGGGTGCAGAGGTTAATTGTTAGTAAAGACAGTTATACAGCAGCTTGTATCAACAATGTTCTTGACAAAGTAACAGGCAATGTTCTATGTATGGTTGTCCATACAGTTATCATGGAGCCTTTCGTGCTTGGATATATGTTGAAGACATGTTAGTGATGTTTTAGTCATGGATGCATAGTTTGATATTCAATATAAGTGAATTTATGCAATTGCTCTTCACTAGTAGTAGTTTCTTGTGTTTATTCAAAAGAGCCGACAAAGA
Organism: Chamaecyparis obtusa; assembly: GCA_027943335.1. Taxonomy (NCBI): domain Eukaryota; kingdom Viridiplantae; phylum Streptophyta; class Pinopsida; order Cupressales; family Cupressaceae; genus Chamaecyparis; species Chamaecyparis obtusa. The sequence continues at coordinate 708,471 of BSBK01004276.1, forward strand.
TTTTATTGGTTCTGGAGTTGCACCTATCTTTGAGGTATGCACCCTTGGATTTAAGCTTAGAGAAGAGTTATTGATATTTAGTTAAGAGTGCATGAATTAATTCAGCTTGAGAAGAAATATCCAGTTGTTTTAGTAGAGACGACAATGTGTAACGTGCGTCTACAATTATCTTATTGGATAGGTCCCAAAATGTGTTGTGTGCATAGTAGAGCCAACATAATGTTTATTGGAGTTTGTTATGGTTTCTCTAATATGATTTCAAGGTGTTTCTAATAGGCTAACTTGATTATATCATTTAGAGGAAAGATGTTTATAGACAGTCATTTATGATTGTTTGAGTGTGGTTCATAGTTGATTAAGCAAAGAAAAGTAGAGTGTGTGAAGTGTTGAACCATTAGAGGAAGGTCTACATGACCAAGCAAAGTATTTTTGCTATCCATTGAAACTAATCCAAATAGTAGGTCTAAGCGTAGTTCACCAAGATCTAGATATAGTGTGTATCTATTATTTAGAAGTTTGTAGCCTTCGCCCCTTTGAGCAGTGAGCTCTTAGACAATGCATCCTCTCCCCTAACATGGATAATTGTAAAAGACTCCTAATAGGGTCTGACCCTTGACCAGGTCTACTATACTAAATATATTGTAAAGAAACTCCTAATAGGGTTAAGTATCTTCTAACAAGGATCATAATACACTAGTGCAGAATATTAGTGGGTGTCAATTCCCACCAGGGTTTTTACCTATTTGGGTTTCCTTGTAACCAAAATATTGTTTTGTTTTCAAGTATTCTTGTTGGAAAGCTATCTATACTAAAGTAGATGACTAGATATAGTGTTTTCATTATGGCAATAAAGTCATATAGTAGTTTGGAGTCAACGCACTAAGTGTAAAGATCAGAAATTAGTTAAGTGTTGAAGACTAGACAACATATAGAGTTCCTGCAGCTTAGAGAACCTCCACCCATGCGTATGGATGAATTATGGTATGCACCCTAGAAGTTAAGGTTGTTAGACTATACTTATGAAAGTTACAGTCAGTTGAAGTTGCATAGGCAGTGTGTGCAAATAGAGAATAGAGCATAGAGCCGACAGTGACTATTTTGGTTTGCGATTGTAAATTAATGTTGTAGAGGCTATGCACCCATTGTATTTAGGTTGCCAACATGTGTATATGTATAGTTGTAAGAACACTTAAGCCAATTCATTAGGAAGGATTTTTTCAAATTAGTTATAGGGCTGACCTAATTGTATAATTGGTATGAGCGGATAAATATAAGGTACGCCAATTGTATTCGGTATGGAAGTGGAAAAAGAATTGTGAGAAGTAGAGAAAAGCTATGTGAAGAGAGAATATGATGTATTAGAGCTTTGCAAGAGGTCAAAGCATTAGTGCACCAAAGGAACTGATCTGACAAGCAGTGTCACATTAATAGTTCACCTGCAGATATAGTGTGTATCTAATCTCAGAAGGTTGTAGCCTTCATCATTTGAGTTGTGACCTCTAGGACAGTGAGTCCACTCCCCTAACAATGATCATTGTAAAATACTCCTAACAAGGTTTGACCCTTAACAAGGTCTACTATACTAAAAGCATTGTAAAGCTACTCCTAATAGGGTAAAGGATCTTCTAACAAGGATCACAAAACACTAGTGCAGATTATTAGTGGGTATCAAGTCCCACTGGGATTTTTACCTATTTGGGTTTCCCCATTACCATATTGGTGTCATGTGTTGATTTCATGTTTCATGTTTATGTGAATATTTAACTCGGTACTTAAGCATTTATAATTCAGTATTCAGATCATTAAAGTGAAAAGTTAAAATAAAGTGAACACTGATTCACTACCCCCCCTCTCAGTGTTCCCATTCTTAACAATTGGTATGAGAGATCTGGTCCTCAGCAAAGAAGTTTAACCACTTGAGGAGACCATGGACAAAGAAGATTTGAAGAAGAATCTTGAAGAAACTCTTGAAGACCTGGACAACTCAGAAAGAGAAATTGAATAACTAAAAGAAAAAGCCAATGATGCTCAATTAGTTATCAAGAAACTAAGAAAAGATATGAAGGGATGCTCTAACAGTGATCTTGAAGAAAAAGTCAAGAAGTTAAACGAAGAAAATTCATCCTTAGTGAGTCAGCTTGAAGAACTTGATGAAAAACTGAAGAACAATCAAGATGTCTACAATGAACAAGTAAAGGAGAACCTTCAACTTAATGAAGAGTTAAGGGAAGAAAACATAGAAATCTTGGAGCTAAAGAATATCAAAGAAAGCTTGGAATTTGAATTAAAGAAGTCAAAGGATCATATTGACAAATTACACACCAGTGTTGAATTGGTAGAATCACAGTTGTATGCAAGAAGAATCAAAGGAGACACTAGCTGTATTGGGTACAATGAAGTACAAAATCAGATTGATAAGATGCAAGCAAGAAAGGAGACACAAAAGGAATCTACAAATAATAAGATGACTAAAGATCAAATGTCCAAAGACAATGGTAGTCCTCCTAAAAATGAGCACAAGCATATTGAGCACACCTATTTTGCATGTAACAATCATGGACACATTGCAAGGAACTGTACATAGGTAAAACCTTTTAATTGTTACTATTATACATGTAATAGATTTGGTCATAAAGCAATAAATTGCAAAACTAGTAAGAAGAACAAGATTCAGCATGATCAAAGAAATCAAAATCAGACCAATGCAAGAAGTTCTTAGAATGTTACATGTCAAATATGTAACTATAATGGTCATATAGAAAAACAATGTAGAATGGTGAATCATGTCAATGCATCAAGGAATAAAAGACCTCCAATGATTTTTCACACCTGTAACAAGGCTGGACATATCTCAAAGTTTTGTAGATCATGGATGCAAGGTTAGGAAAGCCCTAAAAAGGCCAAAGAACCAGTTTTGGATCCTGAAGTAGAAGTCAAGTTTGTGAAGGCATCAAAAGATGTGAGCATGATTTGGTCAGATGGAAAGAAAGAAAATTTTGATGGTAATGTATTGGATGCATCCCCTATGGACGCACCCTCTACATCTGCATGAATGGCCCTCAGGATCATAGGGGGAGCTAATTTAGCTCTAGACCCCTATGTGGCTGGTATACTCATCCTCAGAGTATGTGCCTTTGGAATTAAGCTATTGGAGTGTATTAGAACCTTTGTGTGAGAGTGCACATGTTGATTATTAGCATAACTCAACTTTGAAATTTTGAAGTGACAACCTGGTTTACGCGAGTTGCATTAATAGTGAATTTCTTACTTTAAGTACACAAAAAGATGTTTGTTTACTCATTGCATTCATACTCAAAGTGATTGGAGAGTAGATTGAGCCTTGGAAGTTGTTGTGAAGATTTTGAGATTGAGTTATCAGTAATTGCAGTGCATTTGATCAGTTGCAAGAAACCCTAGCTTGTGTTGATTTAGAAGCCGTCAGAACATCTCAGAGATCTTTTGGAAAGCGAATATCAAGTAAGTCAAGGCCACTCCTATTGTTTTTGATGTTTCTAAGAAGAAGCAGTATGATTTCAAGAGGCACCCATTTAAATCAACCCTAGATGATTTAGAGGGAGCATTCTCCCGCATGCCAATGGGTGTCATGCATGTAGAAGACATAAGGAATTACATTTATTGTAAGAAGGAACCTTTTGGATTGGATAGGTTAAGGGCGCACATGGACACAATGTTAAAACTAAACAAAAACTTCAAGGATGAATACACAAAATGGAATGATCACCCCATTGTTGAATATTCCATGGCATATGAGTTCTATGAGGAAGAATGGATTAAAATATTGTTGAGAAGAATCCATGATGACTTGTTTTGGATTGGAAATGTACCAGTAAGAATCACAGGAGACTTGATTCATGAGATGACATGCCTTTCTAAGATAGGCGATGTCCTTCCAATAGGTAAGGATGTCAGGAAAATGGCCGAGCAAGTGTGTAAATAAAGAAGTGATAAGCACGACATGACCATTGAGCCTATAGAGTAGCTAGACATCAAGTTGATATCTTGATCAATGATACTTGGTTATATGTTTCATCATACCAGCAGGGTGAATAGTGTGTTTGCGGGCACTAGTCTAGAAGCCATCCATCTTATGCAAGAAGATGGAGAGTTCAACTTGTGTGAGATCTTATGGACATAGTTGATAGACAACATCAAGGCTATCAAACATGACAAGACTAAGCTATTCAGGTTTGGGTCTCTTATCATCCATATGTACCTTCATATAGTTGGTAAAGTGTCAAACTTGTACCTAGACAAGTCCATTCCTACCATGCCATAGATATCAAACAAAGCATGCACTGAAAGCACACTTAGAGATTACATTACCCTGGAATTGAAGACTTTTAGAGCAAGAATGCAGATGAGGTATAGGATTCCTGAGAGTATTATAGAGAAGTATAAGGATACAATATGCTTCATGGTGGAGATTGATACTACATGTATGGAACCTGTGGAACCTAGGACTAAGTGGATTCATCCACTTGGGTATGAGGTTGAAGAAAAAGTTCTTGAAGCTTATGCATAGGGACTACAATCAGCCCCTAAGGATGTCAATGAACGTAGGTGGGGAACCTATGAAGAGAAGACTAGAGAAGTTGATGCTAAGCTGAATAGTGTTGTAACAAAGAGAAAGGTTGCAAAGGTCACATTAGAGATTCTAAGGATTCATGGTGTATCACAAGAAGACCTTGATAAACCAAGGGATGTGAAGACTAATCTAGAATTGAAGAGCACAATAGAAGAACAAGAAGATCCCAAGGTAAAGAAGATAAAAATGAGAAAGATGACAGTTAGAAGGATAAGGAAGATAGTACTCCTTCTGTTCCCAAAGATACTCCTTTAGAGTATAAGCCTCTATTCAAGAGGAAGAAATAAGAAAGCACTAGTCATCCATCCTCGTGAGAATTAAGGAGCAAGTAAAACACTCAAGAAACTCCTCAGGAAGGATTTAGACCTAGCCTCAAAGTTCTATATGCAAGAATTGTTGATGAGGGAAGGATTGATCAAATAGGGAAGTTCTATGAATCATACAGTGAGATTGATAAGTCTGAAATTCATGGTATGATTATCAAACATTTAATAAAGTTCAAGAAGATAGTTCTTGAATTGAAAACAAAAATACTAGATAATGTATGGGACATTCTAGAAAACCTTAAAAGATAAGCAAATGAAAAAGACCTAAGGATCAGGGAAAAAGTGCTAGAAGACACTCTCCATGTATGTTCTAAAGAAGAAATAGATCTGATATTGAATTTGGTAAAGCCAAAACTTAGAACAAAGATGATAATTCTTCACATTATGAACAAATATTATGAGTTGATAACAAAGGAAATAGAGAAGGCCTTTGAGAAGGTGTTGTTGGAACAATAGATCAAACCACACACTGCGCCCATCACTCATGCACCCATTATGGAAGATAAAGCGGTAGAGCCCACTAATGTACCAATGACAGGTCCATGGGACTCAGCACCCATAGAAGAAAATCAAATAGAAGTAGATCAGTCTGTGCCTATGACAAAATCATCCAAAGACAACACAATTATCATAGATAATGTGGAAATAGCCATGGTAGCTACTCATAAGGAGTTGGACAAGTTTGAGGAAGCATTTTTCAGCACTAAGGAAGCATAAATCTTATGTAGCAATACCCCTCCCACTCAACAAGAAGATGCAATCATAGAAAATATATCTGATAAGAAAGAAGAAGAAAAGAAAGAAGGAGTAGAGGTAGAAAAGAAAGATGAATCTTTTGTTGATTTGGTCAAGGTGAAGCAAGATGTGATGGATAACACTCCCATCACTCCCGCCTCAACATTGTTGTCAAGTTTCACACCTAACACTAGTAGTTTGGACTCCTAGAAGGAAGAAGACTTGATTAAGTTCAATGTCCTAGCTATGGAGAAGGCTAAGGAGAAGTAAGTAATGAGAAATCCCCTCCTGATGGAATCAGTAAATATTCTGAACAATTTACTACCAGAGGATAAAAAGATAGAAAATGTACATTCAGTTGATGATGTGAGCACAGTCTTATCATAGTTCAATGTCAATTTCTCAAGCCTAGAAGAATCTACAACCATAGTAGCAAAGGAGAAGTACTTAAAGAAGAGACTAGATGAACTGATGAGTAACTTTGCACTTGACTTGAACTCTCTTAAGTCTAGTCAGGCATCATTGAAGGAGTTTGTAGATCAAGGAAGGAAAGTCATTGCAGAATACATGGATCAAGATAAGTTCACTAATGCCCATATGAAGAAGATCAAAGATGCAAAGGAAATGATTGAGAAGGTGAAGATTTCAATGTTAGATATTTCCACTAATGTAAATATGTGTAACAATGTCTATCAAGGTCAATTAGACATAATTGAGAAGGCAGAGAAAGAAATGGAGAAGATAAGGTCTAGACAGACTCACTTGAGGAATGCTCTTGCACCTTCACTAGACATTCTCAGTCAAAACATAAAGGAGATTGATGCAACCATGATAACCTATGATCAAGGTCTGACCACAAAATTGGAGAAGATGGAAAGGCTTCAATATGCTTTATGCACCCATCTACAGATAGTCAATTCTTTGATAACCTTTTGGAAGAAGGATATCCAAAAACTCAAGATTACATATCCAGATGTTTTCCCTCAGTAAGTGTATGTAGATAAATATTTTGATATACCTTTTTCATTAATGTCAGAGGGGGAGTTGTATAGAATATGGAGTATATAAGATGTCTAGGGAGATATAAGTTTATGTGTATAAATATGTATAGAAGACAAAATGTTTTGTGTAAAGGGACAGTTAGAAACTTGGCCATATTCCTTTGTTGCCATCAATGCAAAAGGGGGAGATTGTTGGAAAGTTGTCTATACTAAATTATATGACTAGATATAATGTTTTCATTATGGAAACAAAGTCATATAGTAGTTTGGAGTTGGTGCACTAAGTGTAAAGATCAGAAATCAGTTAAGTGTTGAAGACTAGACAGCATACATAATTCCTACAGCTCAGAGCACCTGCGTCCATGCGTATGGATGAATTATGGTATGTGCCCTAGAAGTTAATTTTGTTAGACTATACTTATGCTTATTCTAAGAGTGCATAAGTAGATATGCATAAATGTGAAAGTTATAGTCATTTTAAGTTGCACAGCCAGTGTGTACCAACAGAAAAAAAGCATAGATCTGACAGTGACTATTTTGGTTTTTGATTGTAAATTAATGTTGTAGAGGCTATGCACCCATTGTATTTAGGTTTCCAACATATGTATATGTATAATTGTAAGCATGCTTAAGCCAATTCATTTGGAAGCCTTTTTTGTAATTAGTTATAGGGCCGACCTAGTTGTAAAATTGGTATGAGCACATAAATATAAGGTGTGTCCATTGTATTCTGTATGGAAGTGGAAAAAGAATTGTGAGAAGTAGAGCAGAGGTATGTGAAGAGAGCATATGATGTATTAGAGCTTTGCAAGAGGTCAAAGCATTAGCGCACCAAAGGAATTGATCTGACAAGCAGTGTCACAATAACAGTTCACCTACAAATATAGTGTGTATCTCATCTTAGAAGGTTGTAGCCTAAATCATTTGAGCAATGAGCTCTAGGATAGTGAGTCCACTCCCCTAACAATGATCATTGTAAAAGACTCCTAACAGGGTCCGACCCTTAACAAGGTCTACTATACTAAAAGCATTGTAAAGCTACTCCTAACAGGGTAAAGGGTCTTCTAACAAGGATCACAAAAAACTAGTGCAGATTATTATTGGGTATCAAGTCCCACGAGGGTTTTTACCTATTTGGGTTTCCCCATAACCATATTGGTGTCATGTGTTGATTTCATGTTTCATGTTTATGTGAATGTTTGATTCAATACTTAAGCATTTATAATTCAATATTTAGATTAAAGTGAAAAGTTAAAATAAAGTGCACACTGATTCACCCCCCCCCCAAGTGTTCCCATTCCTAAAAATTGGTATCAGAGATCTAGTCCTTAGTAAAGAAGTTTAACCACTTGAGGAGATCATGGAAAAAGAAGATTTGAAGAAGAATCTTGAAGCAGCTCTTGAAGACCTAGACAACTCAGCAAGAGAAATTGAATAACTAAAAGAAAAATTTAGTGGTGCTCATTTAGTTATCAATAGACTAAGAAAAGATTTGAAGGGATGCTCTAATAGTGATCTTGAAGAAAAATTCAAGAAGTTGAATGAAGAAAATGCATCCTTAGTGAGTTAGCTTGAAGAACTTGATGAAAAACTGATGAACAATCAAGATGTCTAAAATGAACAAGTAAAGGAGAACCTTCAATTTAATGAAGAGTTAAGGGAAGAAAACATAGAAATCTTGGAGCTAAAGAATATCAAAGAAAGCTTGGAATCCAAATTAAAGAAGTCAAAGGATCATATTGACAAATTACACACCAATTCTAAATTGGTAGAATCATAGTTGTATGCAAGAAGAATCAAAGGAGACACTAGCTGTATTGGGTACAATGAAGCACAAAATAAGATTGACAAGATGCGAGCAAGAAAGGAGACACAAAAGGAATCTACTGATACTAAGAAGACTGAAGATCAAACCAAAGACAATGGTAGTCCTCCTAAAAATGAGTGCAAGCCTATTGAGCGCATTTGTTTTGCATGTAACAAGCATGGACACATTGCAAGGAATTGTACACAGGTAAAACCTTTTAATGGTTACTGTTATACATGTAATAGATTTGGTCATAGAGCAATAAATTGCAAGACTAGTAAGAAGAACAAGATTCAACATGATCAGAGAAATCAGAATCAGACCAATGCAAGAAGTTCTCAGAATGTTACATGTCAGATATGTAACTATAATGGTTAGATAACAAAACAATGTAGAATGGTGACTCCTATCAATTCCCTGATGAATAATAGACCTCAAGTGATTTGTCACACCTATAACAAGATTGGACATATCTCAAAGTTTTTTAGATGAAGGACGCAAGGTCAGGAAAGCCCTAAAAAGGTTGAAGAACTAGTTTTGGATCCTGAAGCAAAAGTCAAGTTTGTGAAGGCATCAAAAGATGTGAGCATGATTTGGTTAGATGGAAATAAATAAAATGTTTTTGGTAATGTATTGGATGCATCCCTAGTGGGTGCACCCTCTACATCTGCATGAATGGCCCTCAAGGTCATAGCGGGAGCTAATTTAGCTCTAGACCCCTGTGTGGCTGGTATACTCATCCTTAGAGTATGTGCCTTTGGACTTAAGCTATTGGAGTGTATTAGAACATTTGTACGAGAGTGCACATGTTGATTTTTAGTGGAACTCAAGTTTGAAATTTTAAAGTGACAACCTGGTTTACACGAGTTGCATTAATGGTGAATTTCTTACTTTAAGTACACAAAAAGATGTTTGTTTACTCATTGCATTCATACTCAGAGTGATTGGAGAGAAGATTGAGCCTTGGAAGTTGTTGTGAAGATTTGGAGATTGAGTTATCAATAATTGTAGTGCATTTGATCAGTTGCAAGAAACCCTAGCTCATTGCACTAGTTTAGAAGCCGTCAGAACATCTCAGAGATCTTTTGGAAAGTGAATATCAAGTAAGCCAAGGCCACTCCTATTGTTTTTGATGTTGCTGAGAAGAAGTGGTATGTTTTCAAGAGGCACCCATTTAAATCAATCCTAGATGATTTAGAGGGAGCATTCTCTTGTACGCCGATGGGTGTCATGCATGTAGAAGACATAAGGGCTTACATTTATTGTAAGAAGGAACCTATTGGATTGGATAGGTTAAGGGCGCACATGGACACAATGTTAAAACTAGACAAAACCTTCATGGATGAATAGACAAAATGGAATGATCACCCGAATGTTGAATATGCCATGACATATGAGTTCTATGAGGAAGAATGGATTAAAATATTGTTGAGAAGAATCCATGATGACTTGTTTTGGATTGGAAATGTACCAGTAACAATCACAGGAGACTTGATTCATAAGATGATAGGCCTTTCTAAGATAGGAGATGTCCTTCCAGTGGGTAAGGATGTCAGGAAAATAGTGGAGCAAGTGTGTAAATCAAGAAGTGATAAGTGTGGCATGACCATTGAGCCTATAGAGTAGCCAGACATCAAGTTGATATCAATGATACTTGGTTATATGTTTCATCATACCAGCAGGGTGAATAGTGTGTCTGCGGGCACTATTCTAGAAGCCATCTATCTTGGGGAAGAAGATGGAGAGTTCAACTTGTGTGAGATCTTGCACGCATAGTTGATAGACAACATCATGGCTATCAAAGATGACAAGACTAAGGTATTCAGGTTTGGGTCTCTTATCATCTATATGTACCTTCCTATAGTTGGTAAAGTGTTAGAATTATATCTAGACAAGTCCAATCCTACCATCCCATAGATATCAAAGAAAGCATGCACTGAAAGCACACTTAGAGATTACATTACCCTGGAATTGAAGACTTTCAAAGCAAGAATGTAGATGCGGTACAAGATTCTTGAGAGTATTGTAGAGAAGTATAAGGATACAATATGCTTCATGGTGGAGATTGATACTACATGTATGGAAGCTATGGAACCTAGGACTAAGTGGATTCATCCACTTGGGTGTGAGGTTGAAGAAAAAGTTCTTGAAGCTTATGCATAGGTACTACTATCAGCCCCTAAGGATGTCAATGAACCTAGGTGGGGAACCTATGAAGAGAAGACTAGAGAAGTTGATGCTAAGCTAAACATTGCTGCAACAAAGAGAAAGGTTACAAAGGTGACATCAGAGATTCTAAGGATTCATGGTGTATCACAAGTAGACCTTGATAAAGCAAGGGATGAGAAGATTTCTCTAGAATTGAATAGCGCAGTATAAGAACAAGAAGATCCCAAGGTAAAGAAGATCAAAATTGAGAAAGATGACAGTCAGAAGGATAAAGAAGATAGTACTCCTTCTGTGCCCAAAGATACTCCTCAAGATTATAAGCCTCTATTCAAGAGGAAGAAAGAAGCAAGCACTAGTCATCCATCCTCCTGAGCATTAAGGAGCAAGTAAAACACTCAAGCACCTCCTCAGGTAGGATTCAGACCTAGCCTCAAAGTTCTATATGCAAGAATTGTTGATGAGGGAAGGATTGATCAAATAGGGAAGTTCTATGAATCATACAGTGAGATTGATAAGTCTAAAATTCATGGTATGATTATCAAACATTCGATAAAGTTCAAGAATATATTTCTTGAATTGAAAACAAAAATATTAGATAATGTATGGAACATTCTAGAAAACCTTAAAATACAAGCAAATGAAGAAGACCTAAGGATTATGGAAAATGTGCTAGGAGACACTCTTCCTGTATGTTCTAAAGAAGAAATAGATTTGATATTGAATTTGGTAAAGCCACACCTTAGAACAAAGATGAGAATTCTTCACATTATGAACAAAGATTATGAGTTGATAACAAAGGAAATAGAGAAAGCCTTTGAGAAGGTGTTGTTGGAACAATAGATCAAACCACCTACTGCACCCATCACTCATGCACCCATTATGGAAGATAAAGTGCTAGAGCCCACTAATGTACCAATGATAGGTCCTCAGGACTCAGCGCCCATAGAAGAAAATCAAATAGAAGTAGATCAGTCTGTGCCTATGACATAATCACCCAAAGACAACACAATTATCATAGATAATGTAGAAATAGCCATGGCAGCTACTGATAAGGAGTTGGAAAAATTTGAGGAAGCATTTGTCAGTATTCAGGAAGCAAAAATCTTATGTAGCAATACCCCTCCCACACAGCAAGAAGAAGTAATCATAGAAAATATATCTGAGAAAAAAGAAGAAGAAAAGAAAGGAGTAGAGGTAGGAAAGAAAGATGAATCTTCTATTGATTTGGTCAAAGTGAAGCAAGAGGTGATGGATAGCACTCCCATCACTCCCGCCTCAGCATTGTTGTGAAATTTCACACCTAAAACTAGTAGTTTGGACTCCTAGAAGGAAGAAGACTTGATTAAGTTCAACGTCCTACCTATGGAGCAGGCTAAGGAGAAGCAAGTAATGAGAAATCCCCTCTTGATGGAATTAGTAAATATTCTGAATATTTTACTGCCAGAGGATAAAAATATGGAAAATGTACATTCAGTTGATGATGTGAGCATAGTCTTATCACAGTTCAAAGTCAATTTCTCAAGCCTAGAAGAATCTGCGTCCATAGTAGCAAAGGAGAAGTACTTAAAGAAGAGACTAGATGAACTAATGAGTAACTTTGTACTAGACTTGAACTCTCTTAAGTCTGGTTAGGCATCATTGAAGGAGTTTGTAGATCAAGGAAGGAAAGTCATTGCAGAATACATGGATCAAGATAAGTTCACTAATGCCCATATGAAGAAGATCAAAGATGCAGAGGCAATGATTGAGAAGGTGAAGATTTCAGTGTTAAATATTTCCACCTATATAAATATGTGTAACAATGTCTATCAAGGTTAGTTAGACATAATTGAGAAGGTAGAGAAAGAAATGGAGAAGATAAGGTCTAGACAGACTGATTTGAGGAACGCTCTTGCGCCCTCACTAGACATTCTCAGTCAAAACATAAAGGAGATTGATGCGACCATGATAACCTATGATCAAGGTCTGACCACAAAATTGGGGAATATGGAAAAGCTTCAATATGCTTTATGCGCCCATCTACAAATAGTCAATTCTTTGATAACCTTTTGGAAGGAGATCCAGAAACTCAAAATTGCATATCTAGATGTTTTCCCTCGGTAAGTGTATGTAGATAAAGATTTTGATATACCTTTGTCATTAATGTCAAAGGGGGAGTTGTATAGAATATGGAGTATATAAGATTTATAGGGAGATATAAGTTTATGTGTATAAATATGTATAGAAGACAAAATGTTCTGTATAAAGGGACAATTAGAAACTTGGCCATATTCCTTTGTTGCCATCAATGAAAAAGGGGGAGATTGTTGGAAAGTTGTCTATACTGAAGTATATGACTAGATATAGTGTTTTCATTATGGCAACAAAGTCATATAGCAGTTTGGAGTCAGTGCACTAAGTGTAAAGATTAGAAATCAGTTAAGTGTTGAAGATTGGACAACACACAAAGTTCCTGCAGCTCAGAGCACCTGCGCCCATGCGTATGGATGAATTATGGTATGCACCCTATAAGTTAAGGTTGTTAGACTATACTTATGCTTAGTCTAAGAGCACATAATTAGATATGCAAAGATGTGAAAGTTACAATCAGTTGAAGTTGTACAACCAGTGTGTGCCAGCAAAAAATAGAGCATAGAGCTGATAGTGACTATTTTTGTTTGCGATTATAAATTAATGTTGTAGAGGCTATGCACCCATTGTATTTAGGTTGCCACCATATGTATATGTATAATTTTAAGTACACTTAAGCCAATTCATTTGGAACTGTTATTTTTAATTAGTTATAGGGCCGACCTAATTGTATATTTGGTATGAGCACATAAATATAAGGTGCACCCATTGTATTCAGTATGGAAATCAAGCAAGTTGTAATAGAGTTGTGAGAAGTAGAGCAGAGGTATGCAAAGAGAGCATATGATTTATTAGAGCTTTGCAAGAGTTCAAAGCATGAGCACACCAAAGGAACTAATCTGACAAGCAGTATCATAGTAGTAGTTCACCTGTAGATATAGTGTGTATCTAATTCAGAAGGTTGTAGCCTTCATCATTTGAGTAGTGAGCTCTAGGATAGTGAGTCCACTCCCCTAACAAGGATCATTGTAAAAGACTCCTAATAGGGTCCGACCCTTAACAAGGTCTACTATACTAAAAGCATTGTAAAGCTACTCCTAATAGAGTAAAGTTTCTTCTAACAAGGATCACAAAATACTAGTGCAAATTATTAGTGTGTATCAAGTCCCATCGGGGTTTTTACCTATTTGGTTTTCCCCGTAACCATATTGGTGTCATGTGTTGATTTCATGTTTCATGTTTATGTGAATTTTTAATTTAGTACTTAAGCATTTATAATTCCGTATTCAAATTAAAGTGAAAAGTTAAAATACAGTGAACACTGATTCACCCCCCCTCTTAGTGTTCCCATTCCTAACAATTGGTGTCAGAGCTTTGGTCCTCAGCAAAGAAGTTTAACCACTTGAGGAGATCATGGAAAAAGAATATTTGTAGAAGAATCTTGAAGCATCTCTTGAACACCTGGGCAACTCAGAAAGAGAAATTGAAAAACTAAAAGAAAAAGTTAGTGATGCTCAATTAGTTATCAAGAAACTAAGAAAGGATGTGAAGGGAAGCTCTAACAGTGATCTTGAAGAAAAAGTCAAGAAATTGAATGAAGAAAATGCATCCTTAGTGAGTCATCTTGAAGAAATTTATGATAAAATGATTAATAATCAAGATGTCTACAATGAACAAGTAAAGGAGAACCTTCAACTCAATGAAGAGTTAAGGGAAGAAAATTTGGAAATCTTGGATCTGAAGAATTGCAAAGCAAGATTGGAGTCTGAATTGAAAGATGCAAAGAACCACTTTAACAAATTACACACCAGTGTTGAATTAGTAGAATCACTATTGTATACAAGAAGAATCAAAGGAGACACTAGTTGTATTGGGTACAATGAAGCACAGAATCAGACTGACAGTATGCGAGTAAGAAAGGATTCACAAAAGAACTCTACTGATACTGAGAAGACTGAAGATCAAACCAAAGACAATGATCATCCTCCTAAAAATGAGTGCAAGCCTATTAAATGAACTTGTTTTGCATGCAACAAGCATGGACACATTGCAAGGAATTGTACAAAGGTAAAGTCTTTTAATGGTTATTGTTATACATGTAATAGATTTTCTCATAGAGCAATAAATTGCAAGACTAGTAAGAAGAGTAAGATTCAGCATGATCAAAGAAATCAAAATCAGACCAATGCAAGAAGTTCTCAGAATGTTACATGTCAGATATGTAACTATAATGGTCATGTAGAAAAACAATGTAGAATGGTGACTCATGTCAATATGCCGAGGAATAATAAACGTCCAGTGATTTTTCACACCTGTAACAAGGCTAGACATATCTCAAAGTTTTGTACATGAAAGATGCAAGGTCAGGAAAGCCCTAAAAGGGCCGAAGAACCAGTTTTGGATCCTGAAGCAGAATTCAAGTTTGTGAAGGCATCAGAAGATGCGAGCATGATTTGGTTAGATGGAAAGAAAGAAAATGTTGCTGGTAATGTATTGGATGCATCCCCAGTGGACACACCCTCTACATCTGCATGAATGGCCCTCAGGGTCATAGGGGGAGCTAATTTAGCTCTAGTCCCCTGCGTGGTTGGTATACTCATCCTCAGAGTATGCAGCTTTGGACTTAAGATTTTGGATTTTATAGAAACCTTTGTGCAAGAGTACACATGTTGATTGTTAGTGGAACTCAAGTTTGAAAACTTAAAGTGATAGCCTAGTTTACGCGAGTTGCACTAATGGAAAATTTTTTACTCTAAGTACACAGAAAGATGTCTGTTTACTCATTACATTCATACTCAGAGTGATTAGAGAGTAGATTGAGCCTTGGAAGTTTTTGTGAATATTTTGAGATTGAGCTATCATTAATCACATTGCATTTGATTGGTTGCAAGAAACCCTAGCTTGTTGCACTCGTTCGGAAGCCATCAGAACATCTCAGAGATCTTTTGGAAAGTGAATTTCAAGTAATTCATGGCCACTCCTATTTTTTTTGATGTTGCTGAGAAGAAGTGGTATGTTTTCAAAAGGCACCTATTTAAATCAACCCTAGATGATATAGAGGGAGCATTTTCTTGCACGCTGATTAGCATCATGCATGTAGAAGACATAAGGGCTTACATCTATTGTAAGAAGGAACCTGTTGGAATGGATAGGTTAAGGGTGCACATTGACATAATGTAAAAACTAGAGAAAATGTTCATGGATGAATACACTAAATGGAATGATCACCACATTGTTGAATATGCCATGGCATATGAATTCTATGAGGAAGAATGGATAAAGATATTGTTAAGTAGAATCCATGATGACTTGTTTTGGACTGAAGATGTACTAGTAATAATAATAGGAGACCTAATTCATGAGATGATAGGCCTTTCTAAGACAGGCACTGTCCTTCCAGTGGGTAAGGATGTCAGGAAAATGGTGGAGCAAGTGTGTAAATCAAGAAGTGATAAGTGCAGCATGACCATTGAGCCTATAGAGCAGCTAGACATTAAATTGATGTCAATGATACTTGGCTATAGGTTTCATCACACCAACAGGGTGAATAGTGTGTCTGCGGGTACCATTCTAGAAGCCATCTATCTTGTGCAAGAAGATGGAGAGTTAAACTTGTGTGAGATCTTGCACACATAGTTCATAGATAATATCAAAGCTACAAAACATGATAAGACTAAGGTATTCAGGTTTGGGTCACTAATCATCTATCTGTAGCTTCATATAGTTGGTATATTGTCAGACTTGTATCTAAAGTACATTCCTACCATGCCACAGATATCAAACAAGGCATCCACAGAAAGAACACTAAGAGATTTCATCACTTTGGAATTGAAGACCTTCAAAGAAAGGATGCAAATGAGGTACATGATTCCTAAAAGTATTGTAGAGAAGTATAAGGATACAATATGCTTCATGGTGGAGATTGATACCACTTGTATGGAAGTTGTTGACCCTAGAACTAAGTGGATTCATCCACTTGGGTATGAGGTTGAGGAACAAGTTCTTGAAGCTTATGTACATGTACTGCTATCAACCCCTAAGGATGTCAATGAACCTAGGTGGGGAAGCTATGAAGAGAAGACTAGAGAAGATGATGGTAAGTTGAACAGTGCTACAACAAAGAGAAAGGTTGCAAAGGTCACATCAGAGATTCTAAGGATTCATGGTATATCACAAGTAGACCTTGATAAAGCAAGGGATGAGAAGATTTCCTTAGAATTAAAGAGCATAGCAGCAGACGAAGAACAGAAAGATCCTAAGGTAAAGAAGATAAAAATTGAGAAAGATGATAGTTAGAAGGATAAGGAAGATAGTACTCCTTTTGTGCCCAAAGATACTCCTCCAGAGTATAAGCCTCTATTCAAGAGGAAGAAAGAAGCAAGCACTAGTCATCCATCCTCATGAGCATTAAGGAGCAAGAAAAATACTCAAGCACCTCCTTAGGCAGGATTCAGACCTAGCCTCAAAGTTCTATATGTAAGAATTGTTGGTGAGGGAAGGATTGATCAAATATGGAAGTTCTATGAATCATATAGTGAGATCGATAAGTCCAAAATCCATGGTATGATTATCAAACATTTGATAAAGTTCAAGAAGATAGTTCTTGAATTGAAAAAAAAAATACCAGATAATGTATGGGACATTCTAGAAAACCTTAAAAGACAAGAAAATGAAGAAGACCTAAGGATCAGGGAAAAAGTGCTAGAAGACACTCTTCTTGTATGTTCTAAAGAAGAATTGGATCTTATATTGAATTTGGTGAAGCCACACCTTAGAACAAAGATAAGAACTCTTCACATTATGAACAAAGATTATGAGTTGATAACAAAGGAAATAGAGAAGGCCTTTGAGAAGGTGTTGTTGGAACAACAGATCAAACCACCTACTATGCCCATCACTCATGCAACCATTAAGGAAGATATAGTGGTAGAGCCCACTAATGTACCAATGACAGGTCCTCAGGACTCAGTGCCCATAGCAGAAACTCAAACAAAAGTAGATCAGTCTGCGCCTATGATAGAATCACCCAAAGATAACACAATTATCATAGATAATGTGGAAATAGCCATGGCAGCTATTGATAAGGAGTTGGAAAAGTTTGAGGAAGCATTTGTCAGCACTGAGGAATTAGAAATCTTATGTAGCAATACCCCTCCCACTCAGAAAGAAGAAGTAATCATAGAAAATATATCTAATGAGAAAGAAGAAGAAAACAAAGAAGGAGTAGAGGTAGAAAAGAAAGATGAATCTTCTATTGATTTGGTCAAGGTGAAGCAAGAGGTGATGGATAGCACTCCCATCACTCCTACCTTAGCATTGTTGTCAAGTTTGACACCTGACACTAGCAGTTTGGACTCCTGGAAGGAAGAAGACCTGATTAAGTTTAGCATCCTAGGTATGGAGAAGGCTAAGGAGAAGCAAGTGATGATAAATTCCCTCCTGATGGAATCAGTAAATATTCTAAATAGTTTACTACCAGAGGATAAAAAGATGGTAAATGTACATTCGGTTGATGATGTAATCACAGTCTTATCATAGTTCAAAGTTAGTTTCTCAAGCCTAGAAGAATCTGTGGCCATAGTAGTAGAGGAGAAGTACTTAAAGAAGAGACTAGATGAACTGATGAGTAACTTTGCACTAGACTTGAACTTTCTTAAGTCTAGTCAGGCATCATTGAAGGAATTTACAGATCAAGGAAGGAAAGTCATTGTAGAATCCATGGATCAGGATAAGTTCACTGATGCCCATCTAAAGAAGATCAAAGATGCAGAGGCAATGATTGAGAAGGTGAAGATTTTAGTGTTAGATACTTCCACTGATGTAAATATGTGTAACAATGTCTATCAAGGTTAGGTAGACATAATTGAGAAGGCAGAGAAAGAAATGGAGAAGATAAGATCTAGATAGACTCAATTGAGGAACGCTCTTGTGCCCTCACTAGACATTCTCAATCAAAACATAAAGGAGATTGATGTGACCATGATAACCTATGATCAAGGTTTGAGCATAGAATTGGAGAAGATGGAAAAGCTTCAATATTCTTTATGCACCCATCTACAGATAGTCAATTCTCTGATAACCTTTTGGAAGAAGGAGATCCAGAAACTCAAGATTGCATATCATGATATTTTCCCTTAGTAAGTGTATGTAGATAAAGATTTTGATATACCTTTGTCATTAATGTCAAAGGGGGAGTTGTATAGAATATGGAGTATATAAGATGGATAGGGAGATATAAGTTTATGTGTATAAAGATGTATTGAAGACAAAATATTTTGTGTAAGGGGATAGTTAGAAACTTGGCCATATTCCTGCAGGTTAGAGCACCTGTGCCCATGCGTATAGATGAATTATGGTATGCTCCCTAGAAGTTAAGGTTGTTATACTATACTTATGCTTAGTCTAAGAGTGCATAAGTAGATATGCAAAGATGTTAAAATTACAGTTAGTTGAAGTTGCACATCCAGTGTGTGCCAACAGAAAATAGAGCATAGAGCCGACAGTGACTATTTTGGTTTGCGATTGTAAATTAATGTTTCTAGAGGCTATGCACCCATTTTATTTAGGTTTCCAACATATGTATATGTATAATTGTAAGCACACTTCAGCCAATTCATTTGGAAGAATTATTTTTAATTATTTATAGGGCCAACCTAATTGTATATTTGGTATGAGCACATAAATATAAGGTGCACCCATTGTATTCGGTATGGAAGTCAAGCAAGTTGTAATAGAGTTGTGAGAAGTAGAGCAGAGGTATGTGAAGAGAGTATATGATGTATTAGAGCTTTGCAAGAGGTCAAAGCATCAGTGCACCAAAGGAACTGATCTAACAAGTAGTGTCACAGTAACAGTTTACCTGCAGATATAGTGTGTATCTAATTCAGAAGGTTAGCCTTCATCATTTGAGTAGTGAGCTCTAGGAAAGTGATTCCACTCCCTAACAGGGATCATTGTAAAAGACTCCTAATAGGGTCTGAACCTTAACAAGATCTACTGAACTAAAAGCATTGTAAAGCTACTCCTAACAGGGTAAAGGATCTTCTAACAAGGATCACAAAAAACTAGTGCAGATTATTAGTGGGTATCAAGCCCCACCGGAGTTTTTACCTATTTGGGTTTCCTCGTAGCCATATTGGTGTCATGTGTTGATTTCATGTTTCATGTTTATGTGAATGTTTAATTCAGTACTTAAGCATTTATAATTCAATATTCAAATTAAAGTGAAAAGTTAAAATATAGTGAACACTGATTCACCCCCCCCCCCCCTCCCCCCTCTTAGTGTTCCCATTCCCAATAGTAATAGGTTTGAGGTCCTAGTTTTCATATCTGATAAGTTTTTGAAGTGTTCTTTTGGAGGTGTTCCCTAAAATCTGCATTAAGTGTGTATCCTGATTTTCACTGAGAAGCCCACTTCGGATGAGTGCATTTATTGCCTAGTTGATTTTCATAACATGTGGGTTATTGCATCATTTTTTAGGCATGCAAAATAGTGTCCATACCAATTTTCAGCCCCCCATGTGCCCATTTGACATGTTTTCTAGGGCCTTTCCGTTTGCAGATTCCTAAATTTCTCCATGAGTGCATAGTTCAGTTTTTTGAGTGGCTTACTTTGGGGTCTTTCCATTTGCACCTAGTTTGAACTCAAGCGTAATTAAAGGATGATCCATATTGTAGACTTGGTAGTGTACTTGTTTAAATATTTTCAAGTCTCTGCCAATCCATCTAGTCATTTTCCTAAGTCAATTCCAAAATTGATTTCTACAGTTTCACTGCCTTTTAGTTCAGGATGTTCTAGAGGCATGACTTTGAAGATTAATCATTGACAGATAGTTGATCACTTTGGGAATCCGATTATAGGAGTATTTTCTATGTATGAGAGAGATCATTCACCCAGGGTTGCAAACTATTAAGGTTTCATTTGATCGGGTTTCAAGGTCAGACAAAAAGAGTTTTATAATGATGAATAGTGCGGACAGGACAACTTTGCAAAGTAGCTATTTTCCAAAATTTGTAGCTTCTTGTCAGATGGTTATCTCCAGATGAGGATTGTTTTGTTGCAATCCTTGCATATGAGTCTTGTGCCAAATTTAGTGGCTCGATTTCAGCTCGTCTTTTGATATTTTGAATCCATCTTCTTCCGGGGTAGTTTGCAATGATTTCAGTTTGTGTTTGCCAGCAATTCTAAATGGGTGTTTTCAACTTTTAAAATCTCTTGCCTCATTCATCTTTAGGCAAAGTCATCTGACAGGATGTTTCTCTATACTACAATGTTTGTGTATACCAAGATCAGCCTCCAGGGATTAGTTTTGAGCAGTATTTTAAAAGGGTGATTGGAGGCAACTTTTTCAAGTTTTCCGAATGGAGAAGTATTAGAATTTGAAGTTTTTAAAGTATCTATTTATCCAGAATGGATCCGATTTCAAGTGACAGTCATGTTGGTAATGTTTGGGATTTGGGTGTTTGAATTCAAAAAAAAATTAGGCCGGACCTGCTTGGGGCCTAGCCTTCCTCATTATTTTGAAAGCAGCTTATGATGGCATGAAGGATTTGACATAAAAAAAAATATAAAAAATTTTGATGCTATGTTACATATTTTGATAGGGACTCACTGGGTATGATAGGTCTTGAGAAAAAAGAGGATTTGTGCATGGATCTCAAAGTGGAGATAATGGATGCTAGAGTTCTAATGCTTACTTGGAAAATGTGAGCTGCAAAACAAGGATATTTCACATTGGAGGAGTGGTGTAGAGGCCTTAAAGCATTAAAGTTGATTCCATTGATAAATTGAAGAAGGTAATTCCTTCTTTAGAGAAAGAGGTTATGAGGCCCCATAGCTTCTTGGATTTCTATACTTACTCATTTTGATACTGCCTGACAAAGGAGAGTCAAAAAATTCTAGACATGGAAAGTGTCTGTCAAATTGTTGAAGCAGGAACTATGCAAGCGTAATCATGCTCAGGTTGCATTTTTAGTTGAATTTCTAAAGAATCAAAAGGAGTACAAAGCCATAAATCTTGATCAGTGGCTATCCTTACTACACTTTTGTGCTTTTGTGAGAAGAGGAAGGAGTGAGGGGCCGTTGATCTGTGTGGACCCGGGTAGTGCATGCCAACTGAGCACACACTACAAAATATATTTTGAATGAAAATTTAATAAAATTAATGGGGATTTATCTCACATTCATGACGGGATAGCAAACAAATTTGTTTATAAGGCAATTCACACAACATGTTAGTGTCCAAGTATGGATGCACAAACAAAGGCTACTATAAATGTGCATGTGGTTCAAGGTTGACACTTGGTGTTGAGTTGGCGATTACATGGTAGGTGGGCCCCACACAAGGTAAGGTAATTTTGACAAAGTGTGATTTGTGTAGGGTCTGTGCCTCAAGATGCCCACCATAGATCGACAGTGGTCACATGACCTCAAGGAGGGAGATGCCTCTATGCAATCATATGACAAGTTGACATGTGGCAGCCTGATGAGGTGGTGAGGATGTTTAAGGTAGATGCTCAATTAGTGAGATAAGCCAACTAGAGAGTGACATGTGTCATAGGTGTGTGCAGAGGTCTGACATGGTGGTGAGATGGTTGGTTGACCAAATCAGGTCATGCCATGTGGCATATGTGGGTCACACACTTCAAAATTAAATCTCTGCACAAAAGATTTAAAGGTTTGATAAAGTTTGAACTATAAGAAATTTGGATTTAAAAGATTGCAGTTACTCCTAGATTTGAAAAGTGCCTACAGACTTCATTTTTTTCTCAAACATATTGTATGCACCCTAAAATGGTCGCCTAGACCTTGGGCCCCATTCTTCAATTTATCAATTTCCTGAATCAATGCTTTGCAATATTTTCAATTCAAATCAATTTCCTTGATCAAATCGTAATTAATTCAATTATTTTAATATTTCCCAAGGTTTGATCATTTTATCCTATGCCTCATTTAATTAAAAGAAAACTTCCCTTTTAATTAAATAAATTATTTTATTAAAATAAAATTCCTCTTTTAATAAAATCCCCACTTAAATATCTCTTTGTGTTGAAAAAAGAAATAAAATAAATAAATAAATATCCCTTTTTCTCTCCACTTTGAATGCACATACTTTTAAGTGGTGGGCCTTTTTTATCTTTTGCCTCTTAAAGAATCTTGAGCACATGGATCAACCAAGATTTAATCTCCACCGTTGCTCATTTCTTTTTGCCTCTTAATCTTGACCGTCCGCTTTCCTTTATAAGGAGCCCTCTCTTTCTCAATTGGATATATAGAAGATTTTAGTATTGTTATGCTACAGGTTTGGAGAGCAACTTTGGAGAAGATTCTTGAGCACTTGAGCTTCGTTATTGCAACTTCTCTTTTCTTGTCTTCTTCTCTCATGCTTCCATGACAATCCATTTAGATTGATATTGCACTTGTATATTAGATTAGATTCATATTTCCTTTCATAGAATAATCTTGCATAAGGATTTTCTTTCATAGATTAGTTTGCTTTCATGCATTGTTATCATATAGAATAACTTTCTTTTTCATTTGCATACATACTTGATGATCATGGAGACTATCATTCTTTCTCTTCCTCTTTGAATCTCTCATTTTATGGTCTACTTGCATGGGCACAAACTAGGTCAAATCTGAGGGCCTCCATTACAAACCCTTGCACTCCATGAATAGAGAGCTATGAGTCACCATTTGAGACCTCATTCTTGAGCAATCTTGGATTTAATGACTCATAGAAGTGTGACAACTTTCTAGCACACATTTTTGGCATCCACCATGGGGTAGAATATTGCATTCTTGCCTCATAGCATTTTATTTTATTTTTCTGATGATTTTCATGCACTACCTATACTTATGTGTGTCACTATTACAAGGTCTCGCGTGAAGTTTCTCACTGTATCACGCGAAGTTTTTCTGGTATTAGCATTTCTACACACGACAAAGGCATTTTCTTGCGTGGGCCTATGTACTTTCTCACACGGGTCTGTTTACTTTCTCATGTGGCTTGGTACTTTCTCGTGTGACATTGTGTACTTGCTCATGTGGAATTGTGTACTATCTCACATGAACTTTTGACAACAGAGACTTAAATTTCTAGATTTTCTAGTTTTGCTTGCTATTTTTTAACATTTAATGCTTGTTGTGATTGTTTCACTGATTCTGATTGCTGAGGCAGCATAGCATTGGATTGCAGATCTTTTGGACCTAAGGTGAGTTACTACAATCTCTATAATATTTAGATTTTGGGTATAAAATGAATCTATCATGTGTATGACTTGAGTGCTTATTACTTTCATAGATCACACTTCAATTTTGGGCTCTAAAAAAAACATAGATTCACTTTCTTGCATATGTGTTTCACATAGTAATTAGGCCCTATGAACACTATTTGTGGCATTTTTGAGAGAGTGGGTTTCTTTTGAAGCTCTTCTTGACGATAGAAACCCTTGTAGGCAGGGAGGATATTGTTACCATCTCACGGTCTTACTTGGTTTAGTCTTCAACATTGATCAGAACGTTCTCTCTTGGTCCCATTTAGAGAGCTCGGTAGACATTATTGTTGACATCATGAACCTTGGTGAGGTGGTTTCAATCTTAGTGTGTCAATGAACTTGCTTGCTATGTTTGGGTGAAGTGAAGAGGCTAGAGGATTATGCTCTACTCCCTTTTTGGGTAGTACCAAAAACTCAAATCTTTGAATCTAAACCAAGTCCCCATGTGGTCCTTTTTGTGAGTCACCTTGTTAGACAAGGTTAACCATAGTGGACATTCCCTTTATTGGGTAAACCACATGGATGGAACCTCAAGCGGTAATAGCCATTTTTCATCTCTACTGGTGTAGTTTCTTGTTGGGCTATCAAATCTCCTCAGCATCTCTAATTGATTAAATTCTTGGAATGTGTCAAAACCCTGGTGCGCCTAGATTGGAGTTTTCCCTCTTGAGATTACAAAAGTTTTAGAGTCAAACCATTACTAAGAACCATAGTGCAACCAAATTTCTTTATCTAGGACTATCTACATGGTTGGAAAACATTTGAAGAACATACACAAGTAGAATCTTAAAGAGTAGCATACTAAGTCACTATTCTTGTTCATGTGAAAGGTTGCTTTGTCCCTTGCCCATTGTTTGAAGACATTGTTTTCTTGAACTCCTTGATTGTTGTCTTACATGCTTGATCGATGATAAAAATATATTGATATATTTACCTGATCTTTTAAAATGAACAAGAACTAAGTTCCTGAGTTTACAAACTTGTTGTCAAGTAGCCTGATCCTATTTTGTCACCTAGCTCTATGCACATTCTTGGGTGAGCCTGGCATTTTTTCTCATGAGATTTATTTTTCTCACGTGATCCCTAGCATTTCCTCACATGGGACTGCATTCCCTCGTTTGAGAGTGTCTTGTAGTCTATCAATTAGTGAGCTATTTGTTGTCAATTACCAACTTGCTATTTGCTTTCCCTGTCATTTCCAATCTTCCTTGGTCGGTCCAGGTCAGATCTTAGGTGCTATGACATGTTTCTTAACATCCAAATGAACTTAAATGGTATCAAGTTACACAAAATGACTCTCAGTCTTCTTTCTTCCACATCTCCCATGTCTTCCTAGTCTCCCATTTCCATCCTTTCTCTTCTTCCTTCATGCTTCTTCCTCTTCTTCCTAAACTCTTCACATCTTCTTGATTCTTTTCCTCTTATTATATAGTCTACCTTCTTCTATTCATCTCTTCTATCACTTCCATGCTTGATTCCTCCTCTTCCAGAACCATGAATTTCAACTATCTTGTTATGGAACCTCTCTTGAAAATAGATAATCTCGAGCTCATTACTCAATTCGAAGAGTATTATTCCTCCAAAAATCACATGAGTGATAACTTTATGACAAAAATAAAAGAAAAATTGATTAAATCACATGCCTTTGCTAGGATCATACACATGATCCTATCATGACCTCTTTCTTCCAAACATTTTTCATCTTCGAATTCTTCTCATTCTTCCTTATCTTCCAAGTCTTACCATGACTCTTCTAGACATTATTCGCATTCCTCATTATCCAAGTCTTCTTCCTCCACTAGGTCTTCACTTTCCTCTTTTTCACGATCTCATTCCTCTTCTACTTCTCCCAAGTGTCTTACTCCTCATCTCAAGACATACCATTATGAGCAATATGATAGTCCTTGTGATACCTCTTCCATAAAGAGTGATATGCCCATCTTTGATGACTATGATGATGGACAATGTAGTGATACCTATGACACCTCTATTCCTAAGAGTCCTAGTCATGTGCTCATGCTTACTGGAAATGGGTTGTCACATTGGATAGATCATGATGGTGATCCATATGATTCTAATTTTGAAAGAGATTTTGATGATTTTTGTGAACAATACCTAGATGATACATCCACTTCTATTGAGGAAGAGAAAGCTTACCGCCCTAATTATAAATGTAAATACTATAATAATCTCTCCTCTAAGAACTCTCATGCTGAAAATAAAGATTACATTCTCGAGCAAGATTATGTTAATGATGGACCTTTGTCTTGTGATGGTTCTCTTCCATCCCCTACTTCCTCCAATACCCATACATTTCCTAAAGCTTCCAAGTCTTTCAAATCTTTCACAAATCCTTCATCCAACAAAAGTCCTAATACTTTTCATGCGGTTCCCTATAGTTATCCTCAAGGGCTACCTCTTAAAGAAACTCAAGCTAACCTTCACTTGGCTGCAAATACTTTCAATAATGTTAAACCTAAAGAGCCTAAGCATTTATACGCTATAATGCCTACTTCAGCTAGTCCTTCACTATCTCTTCCAAAGTCTTCTATACAATTCCAACATGCTTCCTTGTCCTTAGAAGTGGCTCCATGTCAAGAGGACTCTAAAAATGATAAAGAAAAGAACATAAAGAAAGATCAAGATCAAGAACCCTCCATGTCATCCAATCCTTTTCATGATGTCTCTTATCCATTTCATGGTTCTTTTGATCCTGCATGCCCTTTCTCATTCATTCCACCATGTCTTAAGTCTTCTCCTAAGCAAGATCAAGCTACTACTTACACCGTTGAGCTTATTGAAAATCAAAATAACCTTACTACACTTGTGCTTTCCAAATATGATACTTCCATTAAGGTTATTAAAAATAGTGTTGTTACTTCCAATGCTAAGTCTATTGAAAATCAAGAGAAAAATTATACGCTTATGCTATCCAATGCTCCTTGTCAAGATCAAAGTCTTCCATCTTCTTATTCTACCACTCCATGTTTGCTTCCACTTTCTACTCTTCCTAAGTCTTTTCAAGCTCTGAAAAATCCTATCAAAGAAGTTTCTCCTACTCAAGATGTTTATGATCTTATTGAAAATCCTAATGCTCACTCTAAAGATGTTGATGTCCTTGGTTGTCATATAGATGTTGATGAACTTATTGATTATCCTTTTGTATCTTCCATGTCCATCCTTGGACCTCCTCCACCAATACTAAGGGCTTCATGTCTTCCTTCCATCTTGGGCCCTTATGTCCCTTCACTTTCCCCTCCTAACTCTCCTAATTTTTCATCCATCTTGGGTCCTTACATCCCTCCATCTCTTATCTTTCCTCAAGATCAACATAGATGCATATCCTTGAATCCTGTTCATCCACCCACCCATCTAAACCAGTCATATCCTCCTTCTTCCACAAGTCCCAAGTCTTTTGGAAGTAACTTGAATGTTCAATACAAAAAAAAGAATCGTACACTAAGTTCTTATAGAAAAAGAAGATCAATTTTTCTTGGACTTATTCAGATATGCCAAGGTTGGACACTAATCTTATCACAGATCACTTTTCTATAGCTCCAAGTGTAAAACTAGTCAAAATTTTTTTGAGAAAAGTGCATCCTCACATAGCTCTTTTAGTAAAAGTAGAATTAGAGAAACTCATTGGTGCAGGATTCATAAGAGCTATTGACTTTGTTGAATGGATATCCAACATTGTACCAATTTTCAAACATGAAAAATCCATTTGAATCTATACAGACTTTAGAGATCTCAATAGAGCATGCCCAAAGGATGATTTTACACTCCCCAACATAGATATGATAGTGGATATGACTACAAGCTATGACATTTATTCCTTGATGGATAGTTTTTCTGGATACAATCAGATTAAGATAGCTCCTAAAGATCAAGAAAAGACTGCATTCACTTGTGCATGGGGTACCTATTGTTGGAATGTTATGCCTTTTGGATTAAAAAATGTAGGAGCCACCTATCAATGAGCTATGACAACTATTTTTCATGACATGATGCATAAAAACATGGAAGATTATGTGGATGACACCTTGGCCAAGTCTAAGAAAACAGACACACACTTAGATGATTTAGAAGTCATTCTAGATTGTATGAAACAATTTCAATTAAGGTTAAATCCTAAAAAGTGTTCATTTGGTGTCACCTCTGGAAAACTACTAGGATTCATCATTTCAGCAAAAGGAATAGAGGTAGACCCTAAAAAGGTCCAAGCAATCATAGATATGCCACCTCCTAGAAACATTAGTGAAATGAGGAGTCTTCAAGGACGTCTTCAATCCATAAGTAGGTTCATTTCATAGTTGGTAGATAGAGCTCAACCTTTTAACAAGAACTTACACAAAGGAGTCAAATGTGTTTGGAATGAAGATTGTCAAAAGAGCATGGACCAAATCAAGAAATAATTGGCAAATCCTCCTATCCCAAGGAAACCACTTATTTTCTACATTTCAGCGATAGAATCTTCCTTAAGGGCATTACTAGCTCAACTTGATGACAATGGTAAAGAAAGAGAAATATACTACATTAGTCATACTCTTGTTTCATATGAGGTTAACTACACCAGCATTGAGAAAACTTTCCTTGTAGTTGTGTTTGCTTCCCAAAAGTTGCGACATTACATGCTTGCACACACAATACACCTCATTGCAAAAATTGATCCACCCAAGTATTTACTCAGTAAGGCTTCCCTCACAGGTAGGCTTGCTAAATGGATGACGATCCTTTTTGAGTTTTACATAGAGTACATTGAGTGCAAAGCCATAAAAGGACAAGCCATAGCAGATCAATTGGCTGATTTCCCAATTCAAGATAGTGCACCTATTCAAGTTGACTTCCCAGATGAGCACCTTATGTATTTGACTACAAGAACATGGAAAATGTTCTTTGATGGATCTTTTATGCAAAATGGTTCAGGAGCTGGTGTGTTGTTTGTTTCTCCTCATGGGTACATGATTCCTAAGTCTTGCAAGTTATTGTTCCCATGTACAAACAACATTGCTAAGAATGAAGCTTTAACAAATGGACTTAAGATGGTTGTAGAATGGAGCATCACAAAGGTACACATCTATGGGGATTCATAGTTGATAATCAACCAAGTCAATGAGAAATATCAAACAAAAGATGACGAACTGGTACCTTACAAGAAAATGGTTGATTCCTTGAAATGATACTTCACATTTGTCACATTTCAGCAAATCCCTAGAGTATAAAATAAAGCAGCTGATGCTATGGCTACACTTGCTTCACTCCTTCAGTTAGAGCAACACGAATCCAAATTTGAATTCTTGGTGGAAGAGCTACATCACCCTATCTATGACTCCCAAGAAAGCCATGTTATTTGTACCCTTGTTGGTCATGAGTCATCCCGTTATGGTGCCATTTACTCATACCTTCATGATGGCATTATCCTTGAAACCTTTAACTGATCTGAACACGGAAACCTTACCTAAAATGCCTCTCACCATACCCTTATCTCTCGTGATTTGTATAGGAGGGGTCTAGATGGAACACTTCTTAGATGCTTAGAAAAGGAAGAATCTGACTGAGCATTAGTTGACATTCATGAGGGCATCTATGGGGGACATTCCAATGGTCTTTCCATGGCCTGAAGGTTGCTTAGGGAAGGGTACTATTGGCCTACAATGTAGATTGATGCAGTATCTTTTGCAAAGTCATGTGAAAAGTGTCAAAAATATGGTAACATGATACATGCTCTAGGCATCGAGCTCATTCCTTCTATATCTTATTGGCCATTTTAGTGCTAGGCCTTTGATCTTGTTGGGAAGATTCATCCCAACTCATCAGGTGGACACAAGTTTATTATCACTGCTACTGATTACTTCACTAAATGGGTAGAAGCTATCCCACTTTCTGTTGCCTTGGGCAAGACAGTCTCTCTATTCATTCTGAACCATATTATCTGTCTATATGGAGTGCCTTCTGAGATTATCACCGAATATGGAGGTTAGCTCAAAAATAAGAAACTTAAACAACTCTGCAAGAAATTCAAGATTAAACAACATTGGTCCTCCATTTACTTATTGCAAGGAAATGGTCAAGCAGAGGCATCAAACAAAACCATTCTTAAAATCCTACATAGAACAGTTCATAAGAATGGTAGAGATTGGCATTTACAGAAAAATCTAGCTTTGTGGGCTTATAGAACGAGTATTCATAATCCTACTGGGGCTACTCCTTTTTCCCTTACATATGGTGTTGAAGAAGTGTTACCTTTAGAGGTTGAGATTCCTTCACTTAGAGTTTCCTTCAAAGGTCTACTTACAGATGAAGGCTACCGTGCCATGAAACTTCAAGAGTTAGAACTTCTAGATGAGAAACATCAAGCATCATTTGACCATATGAGGATTTACCAAAAGCGTATGTCCAAAGCCTTCAACAAAAAGGTTCTCCTTAGAGAATTCCAAGTGGGAGATCTTGTCCTATGTGAAAATCCTAAGAATCAACAACATAGAGATCAAAAGGGAAAATTTGAACCTAATTGGCTTGGACCTTACATCATTACAACAGCTTTTAGGATAGGTACTTATTTATTATCTACTGAAGAGGGAGAGCAACTCCCTAATCCTATCAATGTCTTTCACCTGAAGATGTTCTATACATAATGCCCATTCTATCTGGGGGCATCCTTTGTACATACTTATTGATCCTGAAAAAATCCCAAAAAATGGTATATTGTCAAAAATTCTAAAAATTGGAAAATGTCCTGAAAAAATGATCTTAGTGAAAACCTAGCAATAGGCACTTTGATGTACTCAAAAAAATTATATATTCCAAAAATACCAAAAAAATCAAAAAAAGAAAAAAATAGAAAAAGTGCCTTGGTGAAAACTTTGAAATAGGCGCCTTGGTAGCAAAAATACAAAAAAATTATAAAAAGTCCTTAAAAAAAATAATAATAATAAAAAATTCAATAAAATCCAAGTGGTGAAAACCTGTAAACTAGCGCTACTTGAGGCCTTTGCACCCCTATTTCTTAGCACATGTCCTCAACACTTAGCCTTTCTCCATCATGCCTTGTCCTTGTTGCCTTGGTTTGGAATTAGTTTTTGTCTCTGTCTAGGGGGCATAACTGTGTTAGCTTTGGTCTCTTGGATGTGTTAGTCTTTAGGACACCTTGCAAATGGTGTTTTTTTTTCAACACCACCCCAACTGTATTTTTCAACACAGCCCCTGGCACCTAGTGTTTTTCAACACTTATCAGTTTGGTCTTACCCAGTTTTGTCATGCGATCTTACCTGCTTGCAAGCATTCGATCCTTATCCTCAGAATTCAGTATCAGTTAACACACTTAAATTTTTAAATGCAACACTTAATGCTTGAGCTATGACATGATCTTTTCTTTGTGTGTTGACTATTATTGATTTTTGTTGAGTGTCCTTGTCTAATAAGTCTCTCCGAGATGCATAGCTAGAGGACTTGGGGCATGGTGCATGTTTTTATTTTCTTTCTACTTATGGGTGTGGTTTTGAAGCTCTTTAGTGTCTCTTGTTCTTCCCTTGACACACTTAGGAGATTTGAGACATCATCCTTGACTATTTTTGCACAACCGTTCTTGTGGTCATCCTGACATCTATGCCTTGATGCAAGCATGGTTTTGCTACATTAAATTGGGTAAGCTAAATATTAAAGTCATCTTGACCTTTATTTCTTTGATGCTTATGTTAGAATCTTTTCACATTCCAATCCGATATTAATCACGTTCATATCTTCATAGTTGTGCTTGTGGCTAGTGATGATTGTGTGATTTTCTTATGTTCATTAATAATGGCCCAATGATGAAAATAATTTCCATAACATTCTCTAATGAATGATGAACACAAAAATCCTATGTTATAGTTGCTCTATTGCAAGTACACCTTTGCATTTTCATGTAGCTTGCATTGTTAGACTTCATGTTAATTTGCATTTTTAGGCTGCATTAGGAGTTTGAGAGGGTTTTCCTTCATCTTTATTTTGGACTTTTAATCAACTGTGGTCACATTTTGATCTTCATTTCCTTATCTTCTTTCATGATCTCAATCAAAATTTCCTATCTTAAACAGTTGATTGATTTTGAGGCAAATTCTCTTTCTTCTCTCCATTTCTTTCCACCTCTTCAAAACCTCGATCTTCCATTCGCTTTCACCCCACTTCTTTTCTTCTAATTCAACCTTGGGGCATAATCTTGCTTAATGATCTACCTTGGTTCTATGATCCTTATATCTTTCATCTTACATTAGGAACCTTAGTTTTAGTTTGATTTGATCAAATTTATCAATTCACTATTTCTCCTCTATCTCATTTCAATTTCGATCATGAGGGGGTAGTATCTATCAAACTTCAATCCTTGATTCAACTTTATCAAACCTATCAATTTCTTCTCTTGGGGAAACCTTGCTGGAGATTTGATAATTACCTATTTACAGGGGTGTTGGCCTTGTCTTTTTTTCAATTAGCTTATCTTTGTCCTGATGTGTTCTCATTCGTCGATCACACGTCTGGGTTGTTTTGTGATCCCAAACCAATCTCACATTTCAACTTCATTCTTTGACTACATGTGCTACCATAAAGATCACACATTACCCAAAGAGGGGCAAATGTATGCACCCTAAAATGGTCACCTAGACCTTGGGCCCCATTCTTCAATTTATCAATTTCCTGAATCAATGCTTTACAATATTTTCAATTCAAATCAATTTACTTGATCAAATCATAATTAATTCAATTATTTTAATATTTCCTAAGGTTTGATCATGTTATCCTAAGCCTCATTTAATTAAAAGAAAAATTCCCTTTTAATTAAATAAATCATTTTATAAAAATAAAATTCCTCTTTTAATAAAATCCCCACTTAAATATCTCTTTGTGTTGAAAAAGGAAATAAAATAAATAAATAAATAAATAAAATTCCTTTTTTCTCTCCACTTTGAATGCACATACTTTTAACTGGTGGGCCTTTTTTATCTTTTGCCTCTTAAAGAATCTTGAGCACATGGATCAACCAAGATTTAATCTCCACCGGTGCTCATTTCTTTTTGCCTCTTAATCTTGACCATCCGCTTTCCTTTATAAAGAGCCCTCTCCTTCTCATTTGGATATATAGAAGATTTTAGTATTGTTATGTTGCAGGTTTGGAGAGCAACTTTGGAGAAGAATTTTGAGCACTTGGGATTGGATATTGCAACTTCTCTTTTCTTGTCTTCTTCTCTCATGCTTCCATGACAATCTATTTAGATTGATATTTCACTTGCATATTAGATTAGATTCATATTTCTTTTCATAGAATAATCTTGCATAAGCATTTCCTTTCATAGATTAGTTTGCTTTTATGCATTTTTATCATATAGAATAGCTTTCATTTTCATTTGCATACATACTTGATGATCATGGAGACTATTCTTTCTCTTCCTCTTTGAATCTCTCATTTTATGGTGTACTTGCATGGGCACAAACTAGGTCAAATTGGAAGGCCTCCATTACAAACCCTTGCACTCCATGAATAGAGAGCTATGAGTCACCATTTGAGACCTCATTCTTGAGAAATCTTGGATATAATGACTCATAAAAGTGTGACAACTTATTAGCACACACATATATGTGTAATATACCGTTGAAAATGACAGGAAATGATGGTCTCAATGGTAGTGGTTAGAGTCAATTTTGAATAAGTGGGAAAGAGTAGGAAGTGATTTTGATTCCAAGGTCAATTTTGGTGGGAGGATAAGTTATTTGCCGAATCGATCTTTTTGGAAGGAGACATGTGTCATCACAAAAATATCTTTTAGGTCTTCTTTCCTGAGGGATATATATGAGATCTTTTCATTATTGTAAGGGTTCCTAATTCTCTATATTTTTTCTCAGAATTGGTCCCAAGTGCTTTGTGGGCTAGGTAGGAAATGTAGGCTTAGTTTCAGAATACCGACTGATGACTTTTCTCTCAATCTAGGGTACATCAAATTATTTTAGGTCATGTTATTTTTGTAATAAGAAATGCTACTAGTTTTTTGCCAATATTGAAGTGGTTTATATTGAAAGGCATTGTGTATACATGTGATGATATAGCATTTTGAATAAAATCTAGGGTTTACATCTCTCCTATGTGTGTTCTTTGTTTGAGTTATGTGTTGATATTCTTCATGTTTGATCTAGGATCAAATTAAATAAGCTTTAGATATAGCGCTAATTCTCTAAGGTTTGCACAAGAATATAAGTAGTGCGAATTTAGGAGTCCTTTGATAAAATTTACCACAGGGTGATAGCATTTTCAAAGGATAAAGATCATCAAAGACTAAATATATTTGTCTATGTATCTCATTTTTGCAGTGAAGATATTGCCCAATGGATAAGGCACTGGCCAAGGATGAGCCTATTATGTATAAATGACCACTTGATGGAGTTTTTTTGTATTCCTAAAATATTTGATACAAATTTATCAAAAATCTATGAAGTATTGTGACCTACCTATTCTGCCTCATCTTATGGTAATGGAGAATCAATGAATGACTAGTTCTCATTTAGTATTTTCTTACCATCCATCTGTTGTATTTAAATCCAGTCAGTGATTAGTGAAATAAGTTTTATTTTACTGGATTAGGAGCACCCTCCTTGGTTTTTTAGAGCCAGAAGTGTAGAGGGAAGTCTTGTCCTTATAGTTGGTCAAGTCATCTTAGAGCTTTATATTTGGATCTAACCCGTCCTTAAGAACTTTAGATGTATTGGTTGCTTATGAAAGCATAAAGTTCAGTTTGAGGAACCAACAAAATGGTGACTATGTTGGGGAATAGAGATGCAATAGTCATGCTAAATCTAGTTTGATATCTCTGGTGTTATAGTAAAGTTTAAATAACACAGGTACGAGTAGAGCTAGACTCCTGGCTGGCTTATTTATCATATCCAGTGGTTACCATTGAAAGAATAGAGTAAGAATTGAAAAGTTTTAATATCATCTCACCAAATTGTGAGTGGAAACTCTAAGATCCTCTATTTGATCAGTGTAAATTAGAATAAAAGATATGATGTATCCATATCTGATAAACATTGTGTAAAAAAATAAATCCTAGTGAAGTTTTGGTTGGCTAGAAAAATATTGTGAATAACAGAAATATTTTCCTCTTCAAGGAGGTGGTGACTCTACGTGAAAAGAACCTAATGGAGCTACAAGGTGTGCTATAAGATCTGCCATATTTTCAACCAATAAAAAAATAGTAGCAACAAAAGGAAAACACCAGGTATTTTTCATTTTGTAATTTGTGTATTTACATGATCCTTATTGGGTGAAGAAGTCGCTATAGAAAGGATTTTATATTGGTGGATCTGCATATTTCTCTAGATTTGTTAGAAATATTGGTTGTATTTTGGAGTAGTATGTATGATTTGAAGAATTCGTATGGCTGCATGAGTTGTTCATGATAAGAATTTGAAAATTTCATTGAGAGAAAATGCAGCCCATAATGGATTCATGCAGGAGATCTTATGAACAAATGTATGTTCCATTATGTTTTCATCACATACATGGCTTGCCAAGAGTTAGTAAGCATGGGTGTAAAGTAAAAAATGAAAATCCAAACCAGGACATTGATGTTTCTGTTGATCACATCATCCATGAAGTTGATAATGAGGATCTACTCATTAAGATTGCTATTCTCAAAAAAGAACTTGCTGAAAGTGATGGTATGTGTTGGCAGCTATAAGAAGAAAAGAGGTTACAAGCAATGGTTGTTCTTCATTTTAATGATGAAGAAGCTAATGATGATAGTTTTGTTTCTATTTGTGCTAGTGATGTTGATTATGATGTTGACAGTGAAGTCAGTGAATATAAAGATATTGAAGATGGATCTGCAATTAATAATGTTTCCTTTAAGTTTGTAGATGCTTCCTTTTATCAGCATAAGAGAGAAACCTTCTTGTTTCAATATAAAAATGCTTGTGCAAACAACAAGAAGATGATTATGAGGTAGATGAAATTTTTTATAGTGACTTCTCAGCAATAAATGTTACAAGCCATGAAATATCGATTCATGTTTCTAACAAAGAAGATGATTGGAACATCAACCAAGAGCCAAAAGAAGGCGAACATGAAGTTCAATGTTCCTTAAGTAGTGAGGAAACTTCAAAACTCTTAGCTACTGATTTTCAGAAATATGCATTTGACTATGACTCTATGATTTCATGCCCAATCAACATATGTTTTGATAATGATGCATCTAGTGTTGATTCTTTTTCTATGCTTGGATTGGATACTTTGCAAGAAAATAATGCATGTGAATGTAATGAACATAATAGTGTCATGTATGATGAATATGAAGATTCATGTGCTGGTGTGGATTCAATTTTTGATGAGCTTGATAACAGGGATTCTTGTATAGATCAGCATGCTAAGAAAAGTGATAAATCTGAATATATCTTTTCAGCCTTGCAAGTTTTAAAGGAACCATTGTCTGATGATACATGTTTACATGTGA
Source organism: Chamaecyparis obtusa (assembly GCA_027943335.1). Lineage (NCBI taxonomy): Eukaryota > Viridiplantae > Streptophyta > Pinopsida > Cupressales > Cupressaceae > Chamaecyparis > Chamaecyparis obtusa. The sequence goes on from BSBK01004276.1 coordinate 744,935, forward strand.
AAAGTATTGATAGGAGTTGTCATTGGGATGATGGGATGTTTCCTTACAGTTTGCAAACCAGTATTGTAATTGATCATATTTCTTATTTGCAAACTAATGAGCAAGATAGGCTTGATGTTTCCGACTGTTGGAGTAAATTGAAATATCTTCCTTCTCAGCCGACTAAAAATGATAAAGAAGGTAGTGACTTGTTGCTTCATAATGCCTAGAATTTTTAGTACTTTGATGATTCCAAGGCACCTAATAATGGTGAGGATGCTGATTATTTTCTTTTTGAGATATTTAAAATGTACGACAATATGTTTGATCAGACAGATAGGAGCAACAATCTCAATTTACCTTTGATCCATGGAGATGAAAATCAAATATTTGATAGAGGTAAGAGGTGATTTCAGTTTGATGGCTTTGGGACATTTTTACATGATGTTCTCATTATATAGTTGCTTTTTTTTCAATTGTGTGGAATGTTTCTTTCAATAAGGTAACCTAGTTTTGAGAACAAAGAGAAAAGTCTGATTTATTTTTGAATGGCCCGCTCTACCAAAGATTCTGAATTATCTACATGCCCACAAGGCACATGCATCCCTAGACAGAGCCACAATTGGAGCTCAAAAATTTGAGTTGTATTTTGACTCCATATTTTGAAAATTTCTCCAAGTGTCAGATCATTGCTTTGAAAGTCTTCAAAAGGAAGCGTAGTTTGAGTGCACAGATGAAGGGACCTATTGATTTTCATAATGCGTCACTTGGATAGGGTGTTCATCACCTATCATTTGACATATTTAATAGGTTTGAGGTCCTATTTTTTAGATCTAATAAATTTTTTGAAGTGGTCTTTTGGAGGTGTTCCCTAAAATTTGCATTAAGTGTGTATCCTGATTTTCATTGAGAAGCCCACTTTGGATGAGTGCATTTATTGCACAATTGATTTTCATAACATGAGAGTTGTTGCATCATGTTTTAAGCATGAGAAAGAGTGTCCATACCAATTTTCAGCCCCCCATGTGCCCGTTTGACATGTTTGTCAGGGCCTTTCTGTTTGTAGATTGCTAAATTTCTCCATGAGTGCATAGCTCAGTTTTTTGAGTGGCTTACTTTAGGGTCTTGCCATTTGCACTCGGTTCAAGGTCAAGAATAATTAAAGGATGATCCATATTGTAGACCTGGAAGTGTACTTTTTTGAATATTTTCAAGTCTCTGCCAATCCATCCAGTCATTTTCCTAAGTCAATTCCAAAACTGATTTCTACAATTTCACTGCCTTTCAGTTCAGGATGTTCTGGAGGCATGACTTTGAAGATTAATCATTGACAGTCGGTTGATCACTTTGGGAATCCAATTGTAGGATTATTTTCTATGTGTGAGAGAGATCATTCACCCAGGGTTTCAAACTATGAAGGTTTCATTTGATTGGGTTTCAAGGTCAGACAAAAAGAGTTTTATAATGATGAATAGTGCGGACAGGACAACTTTGCAAAGTAGCTATTTTTAAAAATTTGTAGCTTCTTGTCATATGGTTATCTCTAGTTTAGGGTTGTTTTTTTGCAATCCTTGCATATGAGTCTTCTTCCAGATTCAGTGGCTCGCCTTCAGCTCATCTTTCGATATTTGTAATCCATCTTCTTCCGAGGTAGTTTGCAGTGATTTCGGTTTGTGTTTGCCAACAATTCTAAATGGGTGTTTTCAACTTTTAAAATCTCCTACCTCATTCATCTTTAGGAAAAGCTGTCTGACATAATGTTTCTCTGTACTACAAGGTTTGTGTATGCCAGGATTAGCCTCCAGGGATTAGTTTTGATTAGTGTTTTAAAGGGGCGATTAGAGGTAATTTTTTCAAGTTTGCCAACTGGCGAAGTATTAGAATTTGAAGTTTTTAAAGTATCCGATTATCCAGAATGGATCCGATTGCAAGAGACAATCATTTTTTATGCAGGAGCATCTTGGGTCCTTGGCAATCCTGTGTCACGAAAAACATTTTGGAGTTTTTCTATGTTGCTCGATTTCTTCTTTGACTGAGTTGGTGGCTAGTTGTTTGGTTTCCTTTGGTTATCAAGTGTGGTCAGTTATCTCCTGGGTGGTTAGTTATTTCACTAGTGCTCGATGATGCTTGTTTATTTCTCGGTCATCCTTTCTTACCGAGTCATTTATTTTGAGTTCCTATTGAGCTGACTTGTGCATTTATTATGGGTCATGGATTTAATGTTGGAATCTATCATTGGGAAGCGTGTGGTCCTAGATCTGACCATTCCTTTCATTGATTATGGATTTGAAGGCCGACTCAGTTTGGTAGGCTCTTGTATAAATGTAGTTGTTTGGTTGTAGTTTAGGAGGAAGTGAGAAGTAGAAGATAGAATATGGTAAGAATAGAGATTGTTGGTAGATCCTCACATGTTTGAGGACTTTTTTGATTCATTGTAATATCTAGCCCTACTCGAGAAGGCCTTACAGCCTGGCATGTATGATTCTATTTGATGAAAACTAATGAAAGATCTTGCATTCTCTCTCTCATTGTTGTGTGTTATTGCTTCCGCATGTTGTTGAGTAAGTTGAATCATTAGGGTGTGCCATTGTTTGGCCCCTCTTGACCCTACCCTTGTGTCAAGTGGTATCAGAGCAAGGTGAGATCTTGATCTAGGTCTGTGGATCTAGGTTTGGAGGTTCCTCTTGAAGCGCTAGTTGATTGTTGTGGGGTAGTAGATTGTGATCTGACTAGAAATTGCAGAGGGTTGTCAAGATGGTTCATGGGAGGTGAGATGCAAATCCAGGATTGGAAGATATCCTTAGGTAGATTGCTGCTAGGTTAGAATTCATTGAAATAGCCCAAAGAAGAGGCAGACATCTTGAAGATGTTATTGATGATGAAGTTGAGGAAGAATAGGTGAATGCAGAACCTGTACCTATTATGGATCAAGGTGAAGAAATATTTTTGAAGGCTTTGACAAGTCTAAAGTCTACACCACATTTCAATCCTCCTGAGTATGGTGGAAAGCTAGATTCTGATGAATTGGTGGATTGGATCACCGAGATGGAAAATTATTTTGAGTTTGAAAACATTCCTAAAGACAAGAAGGTGAAGATTGCAAGCACAAAGTTAAAAATCCATGCATCCTTATAGTGGGAACATCTACAATTAGATAGGAAGAGGAAAGGCAAAGAAAAATCAAGGTATGGAATAAAATGGTGAATAAATTGAAAGGAAAGTTCTTACCTTATGATTATCAGATTAACCTAGTTCAATGAATGCAAAGTTTGAGGTAGAAAGATAGCTCGGTAAAGGAATATACTAAGGAATTATATAGATTAGATATTAGATCTAGACATGATGAAGATGATGTGGAAAGAATTGGTAGATACCTAAATAGTTTGATAGTTTCCATCCAAGAGGTAATTAGTTTGGTCAAATTGGAGAAAATTGAAGAGGCTTATCAATTTGCATTGAAAGCCGAGGAGAAATTGAACAAGAGACATGAGCAAAGACAAAGAGGTCGAGGTGGTAGATTCCCTAGAGGAAGAGGTAGATCTAATGGTGAAAATGGTAGATCTGAACCAGAAATGACAAATCTAGACAAAGGCAAGACCGAGTGGGAAGGTGAAAGTTCATCTAGAGCTAGAGGTAGTAACTACCAAGGTGGTTATAGCAGAGGAAGTTTATGAGGAAATTGTTACAATTTTGTAGGACATAGATCTTTTGAATGTACACATGCTAGTAAGAAGGCTGGTAGCAGTAGAAATGCTTTGGTGCAAGAAGAGTCACCGAATGAACCTGAGAAGGAAAATAAGTTGATGCTAAGGAGAGCACTGTGGAATGAAAGCAAAAAGGAAGATCTGGTAAGGAAAATTTTGTTCAAGACCAGATGTAGATTTTTTGATAAAGTTTGGAAGGTAATCATTGACAGTGGTAGCTTAGAGAATCTGGCATTTGAAGAGATGGTCACAAAGTTGTAGTTGGAAAGGCTAGCACATCTGAAGCCCTATCAAATTTCATGGATCAAAGATGAGCATACACTCCTGGTAAGTGAACAATGTTATGTGAATTTGAAGATTGGAAAGTACTATGATAAGGTGTTATGTGATATCATGCCTATGGATTGTTGTCATATTTTGTTGGGTAGACATTGGCAATATGATAGATGTGCTATATATGATGGGAGATTGCATAAGTATACTATTGTGGCTGATGGAAAGAAACAAATCTTGTTACCATTGATCGAAGAACCTGTTAGTAATGTTTTCACATCTATGAAATTTTGTTTGATGGAAGAAAGAATGATTGTTAACTCTTTGAAAAAGAATGATGTGTGTTTTTCTGTGATTCCTAACAAACCGAGTAAGAAAATAGAGGATAGTATTCTTGAGGAGATTGATAAGTTACTCACAAAGTATAGTGATATCATTTATGATAATGCACCTGATGGTTTTCCATTGAAAAGAAGCATTGATCATTGTATGGATCTAATCCCTGGAGCTAGTTTACCGAATAAGGAACCTCATCAGTTCACACCTACTGAGAATCAGGAATTGAACCAATAGATTCAAGAGTTGCTGGAGAAAGGTTTGATCAGAGTAAGTTTGAGTCCTTGTGTATTACCTATTGTATTGGCATTGAAAAAGAATGGAGAATGGATAATGTGTACTAATTCTAGAGCAATCAATAAGATAATAGTGAAGTATAGGTTTCCTATACCGAGAATGGATGACATAATGGACAGTTTGACTGGAGAAAAGTATTTAACCAAAATTGATTTGAAAAGTGGGCGTCATCATATCAAAATCAGAGAAGGTGATGAATGGAAGACTGATTTCAAGACAAAAGAAGGTTTGTATGAGTGGTTGGTTATGCCCTTTGGTTTAACTAATGCACCGAGTACTTTTATGAGGCTGATGAATGGAGTTTTGAAGAAATTCTTGGGTAAGTTTGTCATTGTATATCTTGATGACATTATGATATTTAGTAAGACTTGAGAAGAACATTTGTTTCATGTTAGACAAGTTTTGTAAAGACTGAAAGAGGAAGAGTTGCTGATAAATCTAAAAAAGTGTTCATTCATGAAAGAGGAGATTGTGTATTTGGGATTTGTGATCTCAGCTGATGGTTTGAAGATGGATCTTGAAAAGGTTGAAGCTATTTTGAATTGTCCTACACTTGTGAATGCTAGTGAGGTAAGATCATTTCATGGTTTGGAAATTTTTGACCGAAAGTTCATAATGAATTTCAGTTCAATATATAATGCTATAACTGAGACTATGAGAGGAGATAAAAGGGAATTCAAGTGGACACATGGAGCTAACAAAATTTTTGAGACTTTGAAGCAGAAGGTTGTTGAATTATCTATTTTGGCATTACCTGATTTTAGTAAGGTATTTCAAGTAGAATGTGATGCAAGTGGAAGTGCAATTGGAGTTGTGTTGAGTCAAGAAGGTAAACCTGTCGCTTTCTTTAGTGAAAAGTTGAATGATGCTAGAAGGAAATATTTTGTGTATGATCAAGAATTATATACTATTGTTCAAGCACTAAAGAAATGGAGACATTATTTGATACCAAGTGAATTTGTGTTGTATATTGATCATAAGCCTTTACAATATTTGGGTAGTCAGAATAAGTTGAATTAGAGACATATGAAATGGGTTGAGTACTTGCAGAGTTACACATTTGTGATAAAGCATAAGAGTGGAGTCACTAATTGAGTTGCTAATGCATTGAGTAGAAGAAAATCTTTGATGACCAAGATGAAAATTGAAGTTCTTGGTTTTGATGAGATGAGAGATTCTTATGAGTTTGACCCTAATTTTTTTGAGCCATGGAGAAAGTGCAGAGCACCTATTCAAGATCAACAAGATACTAAATGGGATGTATATTTTATTCAGGAAGGTATGTTGTTTAAAGGTATTCAGTTGTGTATACTAAGAGGAGTAATGAGAACTAATTTGATAAAGGAGAAACATAGTAGTGGTTTGGCTGGACATTTTGGTATTGATAAAACATGAAATTTTCTTAAGGAGAAGTACTTTTGGCCGTAGTTGTATAAAGATGTTTAGAAATTTGTGAAAATTTATGGAATTTGTCAAGTTGCAAAAGGAGTAAGTTAGAATATTGGATTGTATGTACCGATTTTTGTACTTGAGAAACCTTGGATTGACATTAGTATGGATTTTGTTCTTGGCTTACCAAAGATAGTAAGAGGTAATGATTCTATGTTTGTTGTTGTGGATATATTTTCTAAGATGACATATTTTATACCTTGTAGAAAGACATTAGATGCAGTACATGTAGCAGATCTTTTCTTTAAGGAAATTGTTAGATTGCATGGATTACTGAGGAGTATTATCTCCGACCGAGATAGTAAATTTGTTGGATACTTTTGGAAGACCTTTAGAAGAAATTTGGCACTGAGTTGAAATATAGTTCTACATTTCACCCACAAACCAATGGACAGACTGAAGTTGTGAACAGAAGTTTTGGAAATATTTTGAGATGCTTAGTTGGAGACACACCAAGTAATTGGGATTATATGTTGGCATAAGCAGAGTTTGCATACAATAATTCAATGAATGGGAGTACTGGAAAGATTCCATTTGAGATTGTGAATAGCACAAAACCGAGAGGAATATATGATTTGAGAGACATTGCTGATGAAAATAAGAGAAGTGTTGAAGGATTAAAATTTGCTGAGTATATGAAGACATTGCATGAAGATGTGAAGCTGAAGCTGGAAGAAAGTAATCAAAATACAAAGAAAGAGTTGATAGATCAAGGAGACATAAGACTTTTGATGTTGGTGATGAAGTGATGGTTCATTTGAAGAAAGGTTGATTTCCTGTTGGAACATATGGGAAGTTGAAGATGAATAAGTTTGGACCTTCCAAGATTTTGAGGAAATTTGATAGTGGAAATGCATATGAGATTGAGTTACCTAATGACATGGACATATCACCAATTTTTAACATTGCTGATTTGTATGAGTATCATGAACTTGGTGAAGAAGTGATAGTACTGATAGAGTATCCTAAGAAGCAGAATGAAGAAGTTGAGCAAATCTTGAAGCAAAGAGTTGGCAAAAGTACAAGAGGAAAATAATATATGGAATATCTGGTAAAATGGAAGAATATATCAATGGAAGAAAGTTCATGGATTTCATAGTCTAAGTTGGATGCAAATCTTACCAGACCTACCAAATGATTTGAAGAATCATTTCAAAATAACCCTAGGTGTCTGATGCAGGAGCATCTTGGGTCCTTGGCAATCTTGTGTCACCAAAAGCATTTTGGAGTTTGTCTGTGTTTCTTGGTTTCTTCTTTGACTGATTTGGGTGGTAGTTGGTCAGTTTCCTTTCGTTACTGAGTGTGGTTGATTATCTCCTTGGTAGTTGGTTATTTCACTGGTGCTCGGTGATGCTTGTCTGTTGCTTGGTCATCCTTGATTACCGAGTAGTTTCTTTTGAGTTCCTGTTGAGCCAACTTGTGCATTTATTATGGGTCATAGATTTAATGTTGGAATCTATCATTGGGAAGTGTGTGGTCCCAAATCTGACCATTCCTTTCATTGATTGTAGATCTGAAGGCCGACTTAGTTCGGTAGACTCTTGTATAAATGTAGTTGTTTGGTTGTAGTTTAGGAGGAAGTTAGAGGTAGAAGATATAATATAGTAAGAATAGAGATTGTTGGAAGATCCTCACATGTGTGAGGACTTTTATAATTCATTATAATATATGGCCCTCACTGGGAAATCCTTACAACCTGGCATGTATGATTCTATTTGATAAAAACTAATGAAAGATCTTGCATTCTCTCTCTCATTGTTGTGTGTTATTTCTTCTGCATGTTGTTGAGTAGGCTGGATCATTAGGGTGTGGCATTTTTTGGCCCCTCTTGACCCTACCCTTGCATCAGTTTTGGTAATGTTTGGGGTTTGGGTGTTTGAATTCAAAAAAAAATTAGGCCGGACCCGCTTGGGGCCTGGCCTGCCTCATTATTTTGAAAGTAGCTTATGATGGCATGAAGGATTTGATATAAAAGATATATAAAAAATTTTAATGCTATGTTACATATTTTGATGGGGACTCACTAGATATGATAGGCCTTGAGCAAAAAGAGGATTTGTGCATGGATCTCGGAGTAGAGATAATGGATGCTAGAGTTCTAATGCTTACTTGGAAAATGTGAGGTGCAAAACAATGATATTTCACATTGGAGGAGTGGTGTAGAGGCCTTAAAGAATTAAAGTTGATTCCATTGATAAATTGAAGAAGGTACTTCCTTCTTTAGAGCAAGAGGTTATGAGGCCCCATAGCTTCTTGGATTTCTATACTTACTCATTTCGATACTGCCTGACAGAGGAGAGGCAAAAAAGTCTAGACATGGAAAGTGCCTGTCAAATTGTTGAAGCTAGTACTATGCAAGCATAATCATGCTCAGGTTGTGTTGTTAGTTGAATTTATAAAGAATCAAAAGGATTTCAAAGCCATAAATCTTGATTAGTGGCTATCCTTCCTTCTTGTGCTTTTGTGGCAAGGTCAAGTATCAATGCTTTGATAATTATGATTCAACCATGGCGTGGCCATTGATTTTGGACCAATATGTTGAATGGGAACATGGGAGATGTGAGGCAACCAATGTAAGGAAAGGAAACTAATGTAAGGAATCAGATTTTTCAAGGACAAGGGGATGACTCAAGAACTCATGTCATGTTTTGAAAATGGTATAAATGATAGAACTATATCTTCACCCATGCTGGTATTGATTTGTTCCTTCACTATTCTGCTTACTCTCCCATTTAGAGTAGAAAGTAGAACTAGAACCTATGCATTCAACTATCCAGCAGTCAGTCAAATTTAGCAAATGTGTTTTTAGCTTCCCAAATATGCAATTGATCATTTTTAGTAATCAATTAAAAATCAGAACATGACTTGCTCCTTTCTTTTCCTATCTCATCTGTGAGGAATAGTTATCAAAGTTTTAGTTTCCAGCCACTTGGATTGTTGAGCTTGGAGAGCTTTGTCTCTTATCTATATTAAGGTGCTGCCATACACACCAAAAGGGTATGCAGGAGACTAAGCGCACCACACTGTGCGTACATAGAATTTGAGAGCTGCATTTTCAAGGGAATGTGTATGCTTGGGTGGGCATTGTTTTGGAGGCCCTAAGAATTAAAAGGAAGGTCATACACAGGCCTCAGGAGGAAGTGGAAGTGGTAACCATGTGCAGGCCAAGGTTTGAAGTGGCCATGGGAGGAGGAAAATGACTGTGTGCCATGTTTTTATAAAGGGGATTTTATCCCACATTCAGCCCAGAATGGTTTTTTATTTATTTTTAAAAGAAAAGGCACTTGGGTAAGTGATAAAGTGAGAAGAGGAAGGAGTGAGGGGCCATTGATCTATGTGGGCCTAGGTAGTGCGTGCCAATTGGGCATGCACTATGGAGTATATTTTGAATGAAAATTTAATAAACTCAATGAGGATTTATCCCACATTCATGACAAGATAGAAAATAAAGTTGTTTATAAGGCAATTCACACAACATGTTAGTGTCCAAGAATGGAAACACAAACAAAGACTACTATACCATGTGGACATGGTTCGAGGTTGACACTTGGCGTTGAGTTGGTGATTACATGGAAGGAAGGCCTCACACAAGGTAAGGTAATTTTGATGAAGTGTGATTTGTGCATGGTCTGTGCCTTGAGATGCGCACCAGAGATCGACGGTGGTCGCATGACCGCAAGGAGGGAGATGCCCATATATGATCATGCAATGCACTAACATGTGGCAACTTGATGAGGTGGTGAGTATGTTGAAGGTAGATGCTCAGTCAGTGAGATAAGCCAAACGGAGAGCGACACGTGTCATAGGTGTGTGCAGAGGTCTGGCATAGTAGTGAGATGGCTAGTCGACCAAATCAGGTCATGACATGTGGCATATGTGGGTCACACACTTCAAAATTAAATCTCTGCACAAAAGATTTAAAGGTTTGATAAAGTTTGAACTATAAGAAATTCAGATTTAAAAGATTGCAATTACTCCTAGATTTGAAAAGTGCCTCCAGAATTCATTTTTTGCTCAAACATATAAGTGTAATATACCATTGGAAATGGTGGGAAATGACAGTCTCAATGGCAGTGGTTAGAGTCAATTTTTAACAAGCAAAAAAAATCATTATGTGATTTTGATTCCTAGGTTAGTTTTGGTGGGAAGAGAAGTTGTTTCCAGAATTGATCTTTCTAGAATGAGACATGTATCGTGACAAAAATATCTTTTAGGTCTTATTTCCTAAGGGATATATATGAGATCTTTTCATTGTTGTAAGGGTTCCTAATTCTCTATATTTTTTCTCAGAATTGGTCCCAAGTTCCCTATGGGATGGGTAGGAAATGTAGGCTTAGTCTTTTGCCTTAGTTTTAGAACACCGACTGATGACTTTGCTCTTAATCTAGGGTACATCAGATTGTATTAGGTCATGTTGTTTTTGTAATAAGCAATGCTACTAGTTTTTTTCCAATATTGAAGTGGTTTATATTGAAAGGCATTGTATATGCATGTGATGATATAGCATTTTAAATAAAATCTAGGGTTTACATCTCTCGTATGTGTGTTCTTTGTTTGAGTTATGTGTTGATATTCTCCAAGTTTGATCTAGGATCAAATTAAATAAGCTTTAGATATAGCACTGATTCTCTAAGGTTTGCATAAGGATATAAGTAAGTAGTGTGAATTCAGGAGTCCTTTGATAAAATCCACCATAGAGTGATAGCATTTTCAAAGGATAAAGATCATGAAAGATTAAATATATTTTCCTGTGTATCTCATTTTTACAGTAAAGATATTGCCCAATGGATAAGGCACTGGCCAAGGATGAGCCTATTATGTATAAATGACCACCTAATGGAATTTTGTTGTATTCCTAAAATATTTGATACAAATTTATCAAAAATCTGTGAAGTATTGTGACCTACCTATTCTGCCTCATCTTATGGTAATGGAGAATCAATGAATGAGTGGTTCTCATTTAGTATTTTCTTACCATCCATCTATTGTATTTAAATCCAAACAATGATTAGTGAAATAAGGTTTGTTTTACTAGATTAGGAGCACCCTCCTTGGTTTTGTAGAGCTAGAAGTGCAGAGGGTAGTCTTGTCCCTATAGTTGGTTCAGCCATCTTAGAACTTTATATTTGGATCTAACTCGTCCTTAAAAAATTTAGATGTATTGGTTGCTTATGAAAGCATAAAGTCCAGTTTGAGGAACCAACAACCACCATCAGCTATTGTTCAAACTCTATTCTCCCAGCGCTAAAAGATTAAGTTGAGCTGATCATTGTGTCAGAGAGACTCCTTTTGATGCCCGCATTGGCATACCCTACCTTGACTTTCCCATCGGTGATCGAGCTAACAAAAACTGCATCTCACCGCTCTTTGATACTGACATTGGTCTAACTTAGCCTGATATCCACATCGGTATGACCTCTGGTGATGTTCTCATCAGTTGTCGGTCTGACTCAAAATAAGTTCTACCACTAATGCCCAAATGATTGGTTTCCCCTATGCCAATTATGCTATCAGCCTCACCTTGCCCGATTTTTCCATCGGCCTTCACTCTGTCTCCAAATGCATTTTTTTGCTAGAGTAATTTAACCCAATGACTATGATCGGGATGTGTTGTGTCGACCATGTTATCAATCTATGCTATACTGATAGGCCAAAAATTAAACACACTATGTACATTCTGATGCAAATAAAAAAATTAAATATCAAAATTTTGGGGCAAATTGGTTAATCCCTAGGTGCTCCCGCACTAGGTTGAGCTTCCATCATTGCAATTATCCCTTCATAATGTCATTTCAGATGAGGAATATTGTGTATCTATACTACAAGAGCTAGAATTTCTCAATGAGAAAAGACATAATGCATTAGCCCATTTGTAGGCATATCAACAACGTCTAAATAGGAGCTAGAATAAAAAGGTCATACCCCAATCATTTGAATTTGGAGACTTAGTTCTCATGGAAAATCTAAAGAACCAAATGTAAAGAGAGAAACCAGGAAATTTTTAACTTAACTAGTTGGGTCCCTACATCATCATAATACTCTATGGGTCTAGAGAATATCAAATATCCACATTAGAGAGTTAGCCTCTATCAGACCCATCAACATCTCGTATCTATGCAAATACTATACATAACTCTCAGAGTAGTCCTATTTCAAAAATATAAAAAAAAGTAGAAAAATGGTAAACCTTGATGAAATCCTAGCAAACAGGCATCTTCACTGACTCAAAAATAAAAATACAAGAGAAATAAATTCATCCTATCGTGAAAACTGGGCAATTTGGTGCCATGTGTAAGGATCATTTCTCCATTATCTATCATTTCTCTAACTTTCTATCACTTGTCATTTCACTCTATATTCAATAATAAAAATCTGAGGTCATATATTCATTGCTTGAAGTTTTTAGATTGTCCTTGCCCTATCATTATCTTTTCATGTCTCATACCAAGTCAATCCATGTCTATTCCATAATAAAATTGCATAGTCCATCCTAATTGTGGGCAACACAATGTGATGATCCATCAATATTATGAGGAAATCTAAACATTAGAAAATGTCCTAAGAAAACACCAAAAACATCACAAAAAGTCCTAGAAGAAATTGTCAAAGACAACTATTTTTTTTGAAAAACATTGAAAAATTCTACAATAAAATCCTTTGTACATAAACCAATTCTTTCACATTTTAATAGGCATTGAATGATGTTATACGAAAAATATGAGCTCATCGGAACCAAGTAAAAACTATCAACTAGTCAAAAGGTCCTCAATCAAACTATCTTATCTATCGATCAAAGTCAATGTCAAGTCTTTTGTCAAAATATCACCTTGTCTTATACAAAGGATGAAAAATACTCAAAACTAGATAGGTTAGTCTATTAGGAATGGGAACATTGAGAGGGGGGGTGAATCAGTGTTCACTATATTTTAATATTTTTACTTTACTCTTGAAACTTAACTTGATTTCTTAAGTATTGAAATAAACATCAATGTAAACAAGATAAACAATCACAACATATAACACCAATATGGTTACGAGGAAACCCAAATAGGTAAAAACTTAAGTGGGAATTGACACCCACTAAGAACTGCACTAGTGTCTTATGATCCTTGTTAGAAGATATGTCACCCTGTTAGGAGTTTTTCTTTACAATCCTTTTAGTAAAAAGACCTGATCAAAGGTCAGACCTTGTTAGGAGTCTTTCACAATAACCCTGTTAGGGGTGGGAACACACTGTTCTAGAGCTTACTGCCCAAGTGGTGAAGGCTACAACTTTTTGGTCTCAAATACACACTATATATGTTGGATGAACTGTTGTTGTGACACTACTTGTCTGATCAGTTCCTTTTGTGCATTGATTCTTTAGCTCCTTGTAAATCTCTAACTCATTCTATCTTCACTTTGCAAGTCTCTGCTCTACTTATCTTAACTCTATACTTCCTTCCATGAATAATTACAAAGGCGCATCTTATATTTATATGCGCTAACAAAATAAATAACTAGGTTGGCCTACAACTGATTACATACAACACTTCCAAGTGAATTGTCTCAAGCATGTTTACAAAAAAATATGTTTACATGTCTACAACCTAATTACAATAGGTGCATAGCCTTTACAAAACATTATTATAACCGCTAATCAAATTACTAACAGTCGGCTACATACTCTATTATGTTCAAGCATTCATTGTCTATACCACTTCAACTATCTGTATCTTCATCATATTGTATCATCTGATTATACGCTATTATACTTAGCATGAATACACACTTACCATTTTTACTTCAAGGGTGCATACCATAAATCAGTCATATGCACATGCATTGACACTCTAATCTACTGGTGCTCTGCTGATTGCCTAGTCTTCTATAATTAGCCATATTCTGACCTTATGATAATGTGCACTGACTCCAAAACTCTATATGACTTTTTTTCCATATTGACAATACTATATGTAGTCATATACAACAATATAGTCAACTTTCAAACAATCTACCCCTTTTTCATTAATGCAAACAAAAGAATATGGCGAAGTTACTAATTGTACCCTTATACAAAATTCTTTAGTATATACTCTAACTTATTTCTCCCTTATACTTTGTATTATACTCCTTCTATACATCATATATGATACTCCATATTCTACATACAATACTCCCCCTTTGACATTAATGATAAAGGTTCTTAAAAAGGTGTATCTACAAGTACTTACAATGGTAGGACATCCAGATATGCTATCTACAAATTTTGGATCTCTTGTTTCCAAAATGCTATCAGTGCATTGACAATTTATAGATGGGCACATAAGGCATATTGTAGCTTCTCCATCTTTTCCAAGTATGTACTTGGACCTTGATCAAATGTCACCATAGTGGCATTGATCTCCTTGATGTTTTGATTGAGTACATCTAGAGATGGTGCAAGAGCATTCCTGAGCTATGTTTTCCTTGCCCTTTTCTTAGGCATCTCTTTCTCAGCCTTTTCTATTTTGTCTACCTTCCCCTAGTACACATTATTGCACATGTTCACATTGGTAGAGGGATCTTCCATTGATTTCCTTACATATAATTTCAACCTCATGTGTGCTCACAAAGGCTTACTCAAACTTGTCCAAGTCTTTGTCTGTGGCTGCCATGGCTATCTCTACATTATCAATGATGATTGTGTCAGCTTTTTGTGTTGCAATCATGGGCACAGACTTCACTACCTCTGTAGGTGTTACCGTTGTAGGCATTGGATCTTGAGGACCTATTATTGGTGTATTGGTGGTCTCTGACTCCTTGGATTCCTTAGAGGACACTTGAGTTGTGGAAGCAGTAGGTGGGTACATGTGCCTATCCAAAAATGCTTTCTCAAAAGCTTTCTCTATCTCTTTAGCTACCAACTCAAAGTTCTTATCCATTATGTGTAGTGTTCTCAACTTTGTTCTGAGGTGTGGCTTCACCAGATCTAACAATAATGTTTTCTATTCTAAGGAACATACAGGGAGACTTTCCTCTAGAATCTTCTCTCTTATTCTAAGATCTTCTTCAATAGCATGTTTCTTCAAGGATTCCAAGATATTCCAAACACTATCTAGAATGACTGTCTTGAGTTCTAAGACTATCTTCTTGAACTTGAGCATGTGTTTTATTATCATTCCATGGATTTTTGATTTGTCAATCTCACTGTATCTCTCATAGAATTTTCCTATATGATCTATTCTACCTTCATCAATAATCTTTTTTCTCAAAACTTGAAGATTAGGTTTGAAACCTACCTCGGGAGGTGCTTGAGCATTCTTTTTCTTACTTCTGGTTGCCCGTGAGGATGGGTGACTTGTGCTGGTTTCCTTCTTCCTCTTTGGCATGCTTTTGTATTCTGGAGGTGATTTTTTATCTAGAACAATTGTCTCTTTGGGCACAGGAGGGATAACATTTGCTTTACCCTATTTATCCTTTGGATCATCAGTCTTCTCAATCTTGATTTTCTTCATTTTAGGATCATCTTTCTTGGCTTCCACTGTGGATGCACTCTCAATCTCCAATGCTATCTTTTCTTCTCTTGCTTTGTCTAGTTCTACCTGTGTTACACCATGAATTTTGAGTATCTCAAATGTAATCTTAGAGGCTTTCCTCTTATTTGTTGAATTATCTAGAACTGCATCAACTTCCCTTGTCTTTTCTCCATAAGTACCCCACCTAGGTTCATTAGGCTCCTTAGGTGTTGATAGTAATACTTGTGCATACACTTCCAAAATTGGTTCCTCTACCTCATAACCAAGTGGATGGATCCACTTTGTTCTAGGCTCTATGACTTCCATGCATGTTATGTCAGTTTCTACCATAAAGCAAATGATGTATTTGTATTTCTCAACAATACTCTTTGATATCTTGTACCTCATCTACATTTTGATCCTGAAAGTCTTCAAATCAAGCTCCATGTAATCCTTTAAAGTTCTCTCAGTAGATACCTTAAGAGATATTTAAGGCATTATAAGTATACTTTTGTCTAAATATAAATCTGAAACCTTTCCAAGTATATGGAAGTACATGTAAAAGATTAAAGACCCAAACCTAAATATTTTGGTCTTATCATGCTTGATGGCTTTAATGTTATCAATCAATTGTGCATGCAAGATCTCACACAAATTGAACTCTCCATTTTCCTTAACAATTCTGATTGTTGCAAGAATAGTGGCTGTAGACACACTATTCACCCTATTGGTGTGCTGAAATTTGTAACCTAGCATCATAGACATCAATTTGATGTCTTTCTCTTCAATAGGCTCAATTATCATACCACGCATATCACTTCTAGACTTACATGCCTGTTCAACTAATTTTCTTACATCCTTTCCCACTAGAAGAACAATGCCTGTCCTAGAAAGGCCTATCATTTCATGAATAAGATCTCTTGTGATTCTTACTGGGACTTCACCTATCCAAAATAGGTCATCATGGATTTTGCTTAACAAGATCTTGATCCACTCAGATTCATAGAACTCATATGTCGTAAGCATACTCAATGATGTGATGGTCTTCCAAATGTGCAAAATCATCTAGGAATGTTTTGTCTGGTTTCATCATGGACTCAAGGTGCGACCTTATCCTATCAAGTCCAATGGGTTCCTTCTTACAGTATATGTACACATGAATGTCTTCTACATGCATTACGCCCATAGGGGTTCTTGAAAATGCACCTTCTAGGTCATCTAGGGTTGACTTAAAAGGGTTCCTCTTAAAAACATATCTCTTTCTCTCAAAAACATCAAACACAACTAGTGTAGCCATGACTTACTTGGTTAATGCATCAAATTAGATTCCAAGGACTTATGAATCAACACGTCAGACTAGGGCTTCATAACTGATCAATCACACTTCTTCGCTGGTAAATCAAGCTTCAACACTTCACAACTCAATGGATAGGGCTTTTGTGGTCTCCAATCGCTCTAACTTGAATGCAATGAGTGATTTGTAAGTTTCTGTACACTATAAAGTGAAATTTCTACCATTAATGCTTGTTGCGTAAACTAGAATTCAATTGATAATTTCCAACTTCCATCCTGCAATCGATCAAGTAGTGTGCTCTTGCACATAGCATCAAATAGTCTCCAAAATGTTAAATCCAAAGGTGCATACTCTGAGAGTGAGTATATCGGCCGCGCAAGGGTCTAGAGCTAAATTAGCTCCCCCTATGACCCTAACGGTCATTCATCCAGATGTAGAGGGTGTGTCCATTGCAGATACATCCAATACATACTCATCAACCTTATCCTTCTTTGTCTCTATCCAAATCAAGCTCGCATCTTCTGAAGCTTTCACAAACTTAACTTCTCCTTCAGTATCCAATATTGATTCTTCTAGATTTTTAGGGCTTTCTTGACTTTGCATTCTTGATCTATAAAACTTTGAGATGTGTCCATCCTTGTTAGAAGAGTGACAAATAACTAGAGGCCTTAAATTCCTTGGTGCATTGATATGGGTTACCATTTTGTACTATCTAGCTAAGTGACCATTATAATTACATATCTGACATGTAATACTCTGAGAACTTCTTGCATTTGGTTTATTTTGATTTCTCTAATTATGTTGAGTCTTGTTCTTCTTACTTGTTCTAAAATTTATAGCTCTTTGACCAAATTTATTGCATGAATAACAGTAACCATTGAAAGGTCTTACCTCTTCACAATTCCTTGCTATATGTCCATGCTTGTTACATGCATAACAAGTTCAGTCTACTAGCTTGTGCTCATCCTTAGATGTTCCAACATTTTCTTTAGTCTAATTTCTAGTTTCCTTAGCATCTGTAGTGTCTTTTGGTGCTTTCATCCTTGCTCGCATGTCATAAATTTCAATTTTTGCCTCATTGAATCCAACACCGATGGTGTCTCCTTTAAGCTTTCATGCATATAACTGTGACTCTATCAAATCAGAACTGGTGTGTAATTTCTCAATGTGATTCTTTTCCTCTTTCAACTTAGATTCCAAATTTTCTATGTTATTTCTTATCTCCAATATTTCCATTTTTTCTTGCCTCAATTCTTCATTTAGTTGAAGGTTCTCTTAGATCTATTCATTGTAAACTTCTTGATTGTTAGTTATCTTTTCATCCAACTCTTCAATCTGATCTTTTAGCGATGTGTTCTCTTCATTCAACTTCTTAACCATTTTCCCTAAATCACTATTTGAACAATCTTTCAAATCTTTTCTAAGTTTCTTGATGAATATTTGTGCTCCACTGATTTTTAATTTTAGTTCTTCAACTTCTTTCTCAGATCTGTCAAGGTCTTCAAGAGCTGCCATAAGATTCTTCTTCAGATGTTTTGCTTCTTCTAAACCCATTGATCTCCTCAAGTGGTTACACTTCTCTTCAGAGGACCAAAGCTCTAATACCAATTGTTAGGAATAGGAACACTGAGAGGGGGGGGGGGGGTGAATCAATGTTCACTATATTTTAATCTTTTTACTTTACTCTTGAAACTTAACTTGATTGCTTAAGTACTAAAATAAACATCAATGTAAATAAGATAAAAAAATCAAACACATAACACCAATATGGTTACGGGGAAATCCAAATAGGTAAAAACCCCGGTTGGAATTGACACCCACTAAGAACTGTACTAGTGTCTTATGATCCTTGTTAGAAGATCTTCAACCCTGTTAGGAGTTGTTCTTTACAATGCTTTTAGTAAAGAGACCTGATCAAAGGTCAGACCCTATTATGAGTCTTTCACAATAACCCTGTTAGGGGTGGGAACACACTGTTCTAGAGCTCACTACCCAAGTGGTGAAGGCTACAACCTTCTAATCTCAAATACACACTATATCTACTAGATGAACTGTTGCTATGACACTACTTGTTTGATCAGTTCCTTTTGTGCGTTGATGCTTTAGCTCCTTGTAAATCTCTAACTCATTCTATCTTAACTTCACATGTCTCTACTCTTCTTACCTTAACTCTATACTTCCTTCCATGCTTAATTACAAAGGTGCATCTTATATTTATATGCACTAAAAAAAAAAAAAAATTAGGTCGGCCTACAACTGATTACATACAACACTTCCAAGTGAATTGGCTCAAGTGTGTTTACAAACAAAGATGTTTACATGTCTACAACCTAATTACAATAGGTGCATAGCCTTTACAAAACATTATTATAACCACTTAGATCAAATTACTAATAGTCAGTTTCATACTCTGTCCTATTCAGGCATTCACTATTTGTACCACTTCAATTGTCTGTATCTTCGTCATAGTATATCATATGATCTTGCGCTCTTAGACTTAGCATGAATACACACTTACCATTTTAACATCAAAGGCGCATGCCATAACTCAGTCATATGCATGTGTGTTGATGCTCTGATCTACTGGTGCTCTACTGACTATCCAGTCTTCTATACTTAGCCATATTCCAACCTTGTGATAATGTGCACTGACTCCAAAACTCTATATGACTTTGTTTCCATAATGACAACACTATATCTAGTCATATACAATAGTATAGTCAACTCGCCAACATAGTCTACATCGGGGTACCTCAACCTTGGAAAACATACATCATCAATCATTAATGTCATTGTCTAAACTACAACAAAAATATAGACAAATAATCAGTGTGGTTGTAACTTTTTGAGTCAAGTTGTCTTATTATGTCTTGATTCTTGCAAGTCATGTTCCTATGCATCTCTAGGATATCTGCAAGTGATTAGAGATGCCTATATGGTTCATGACTTGTTTTTCTTTGTCTACTATTTGTGGGATATTTTCTATGATGTCTTAAAAGAGTATTTTGGGTGTTTGTGGTAAGAGCCTTCATGTAACGCCCTATCAGGGAATCTGAGAGAAATTAACCTAAAACATGTTACTAAGTTTACTGAATAATTTTCTTTCTTAAGAGTTTACAATCAATAAGGATGCAAAAACAATATACCATTTAAGTGAATGCATACTCATAAATGTAACTCATTTATAGATTAAAAGCCTCAAGGGTTCCATGATGTATAATTATGTACAAGCTAACTAATTTACTAATTACAATCCAACACATAATCACATGATATATCTTAGGTTCATTTAAACACCCAAATTGAAGAATTCCTAATCTTTTACTAAACCATAATGAAAAGAACACAAATCATAAAGTACACTTAACATATTCATTTAAATTGAATAATAAGATACACTCATTACATCAATGTAATCAAAGGTATAATCCATAGAATACAGCTAATACATCATGACATACATAATAAGAAAACTTCAATTACACATGTCACAAAGATAACAATGATATAATAAAAGTACATATACATCTCTTGAATCAATGTCACTAACCAATACATAAAAGGGAATACAAGATATACATCTCATGATGGTAATAAGAAAGTATCCAAGCAATGAAAAAGAGTCTATAGAAGAAGCATTAAGGATCATCCAAGTACAAAGTCACAAATGTCGGACCTCAATGGTGACAAGAATCACTACCACCCAACCATGTGGAACCTAAAGGTCCACTCCCACCATGCTAAGGAGATACAAATAGACCCCACTTGCACATCAAACACCAAAACAATCAAAACTATTGCCAAGGTACACTGGACAAAATGGTAGTAATGGTTATAATATTATCAAGTAAATGATGAAGACACAAATCAAGCATACCAAATGCAACGTAGGAACTTGGGACATATATAGGGAAGTGTCATCACATGCGTCTAACCATTGGAATTTTTCCTGGTAGCCTCTCTGGACCCCGGCACCAAAGTGACCATATGTGGTATCAGTAATCCTCTCAAACAGACAAAGAAAACTAGCTATGCAAGACCTCAGTCAAGCATCTTCTCCCACTGCCATCCTAACATGTAATAGAACTCAAGACATGAGAAAGACATAGTGGATTGAGAGAATTTTAACACTAATAACATTAAATTTTCAATGGATTTCTTCTCTATCAACATGTCTAGCAGTAGCTCCACATCCAAGCCTAGGCTCACTCACATAGACCATCTTCCAAAAAGGTAAATTAAAGAGTTCTTTTTTATTGTGATAAGATGACTCATTAAGAAGTTTTTTTTGCAAATCAAAGTGCATCACAAATGCAAATTTGAAAGAAAAATTGAGGTTGCTAAGGTAAAAGGATTAAAATGAACAAGCTGCAACTTGTACACTATTATTTACAAGCTCATTGTTGCAAATACTCCAACTTTGAATTGTGATATGAAATGTAATTTGTCTTTCTAAAAGCTCATAAATGCTTCCACAAATCCCTCCTTTAACTACGAAGTCAAATCAATTTGGGAGTCTTCTTCAAGCTCCAACTGGGAGCATTAATGAAGGTGATGCATGAATTGAGAACTATGTATTCGAAGTTAATTTGAACACCATTTTTTATTTCATGCTCCACCATTCAACCCAATTTTTTTGATGGATTGGGTCAATCCTCTACTTAGGTGGCCACAATAGCATTCTCCAAGTTCACATCAACTTAAAGTTTACATTATTTTTCTTAATTTTTTATCAACATATAATTTATTTTAAACTCTTATATAGTATTTTACATTGAATCAATTATTATTGCAGATTTAATTGCTTTCTTAAACTATCAAGTGCTTGTAAAAAAGGAGTGCTTGTTTTTAAGCAATTATTAATCTCGAAAGTGGCCAGTTTCTCTTTCTACTATAACTTACAAACAAAGAGGTATTGTTTTTAGAATATTAGATATTTATTGGAAAGTTTATTAGAGTTGTTTCCAACAAGTGGTTTCAAGCATAGGTTGGATCTTATTTCAAAGCATTTTAATCGTCTATTGAAGATTAACTAAAAATAGGTCATTTAGTTAGAAATTGATTATCAAATAACTTTTAAATATTAATTCAAAATGGAGCACTATTTTTTTGAAAAAGTACAAGTTGTGACATTGTCTATGTAATGAACCTTGATATATTGTATAAAGTACTAAGTTCTAAAGTGCCAAAATTGGGGTGGAGGGGTGGGGGTTACCAAATACTATATAAATGGGGTGTCTTGAGTTGTGCTATTGTACACTTCCTTGGGTTGTGTCATTGAATACTTCCATATTTCTCCTTCAACGTTTCTTTCAACTCATCAAGTTTGCACCAAAATCTACAAACTATGGGTATCATGAATAAAAATTGGATATTTCCCTTATGTTGAAGAATCAAGAGTTATAATGATAACTATGGGTACAACAAAAGAGTACAATGCAGCAAAAGAGAGATATAATGGTTTGATAAATGTGATAAATCCTTTGGCTTGCTTTATCTAAATATGTCGCTAGAACTTTTATTCCATGTAGAAGCCTTGAAAATGCCTAATGAAGTTTGGCTAGTCCTTGAACAACTTTCTAAGAAGGTTGATGAACTAAGAAGTTGTGAATTAGAAAATGAACTCTTAACTCTAAAAGACTTAGACACTTTCTAGGACTATTTAACAAAATTCAAATAATTGAAGTTGCAACTTAAGGAATGTGGCATAGAAAAGAAAGTGGATCAACTAATATTTTTCATTCTTTCAAGAATAGTTTTTTACTATTCTATTTTTGTATCTACCTTTTATTCCACTAACATATCTCTTGGATCCACATAGAAAATGTCATCTTCGATAATTTTATTGTAGACTTAATAAGGGAGAAAGATAAGTTAAGTCATATGGTCACCTCAAAGATTATTAAACCTCAAACCCTCATTGTAAGAAAGGGTAGAAAAAATCTTAAATAAAGGGGCGAAACAAAAATATCAATAGGACAAGGAAAT
Source organism: Chamaecyparis obtusa (assembly GCA_027943335.1). Taxonomy (NCBI): domain Eukaryota; kingdom Viridiplantae; phylum Streptophyta; class Pinopsida; order Cupressales; family Cupressaceae; genus Chamaecyparis; species Chamaecyparis obtusa. The sequence goes on from BSBK01004276.1 coordinate 767,731, forward strand.
TAAGGAAGATAAGAAATCATCCAATCAAATTGGCACTTTTAAAAATTAAGGTAAAAGGTATTAGAAAAATGGTGTCAAACATTATTGTTGATACGTGAGTGCAAAAGGTTCCAAGGGGACACCCCCTTGTAGCCTTTGATCCCTTGATTAGTTAGAGGTCAACAATGAACAACCTAGAAGGGGTATTTGGAAAAACATCCTAAAAAAAATATCATATATAATTTATCATTATGAATCCTAACTGATAATCATTAGGTCATATATCTAATAATGGATATTTTGTGCATTTTTTCCTAGAAGGAGACCCTATTTTATGGGGTTATTTTGTTATGATAATGTATTGTGATGTATTCTTAGAGTTAAGTAGTTGTTGAATTGCCTCTGGATCTCCATGAGCAATACTCCTATGTGAAGCTTTCTTTGCAAGTGTGGTGTAATATATTGTTATTTCTAAATAATATAATAGATGTCTTTTGGAGTGTGATTTTTTTCCCAAAGGATTTTTCCCAATGTGAATCATTGTGTTGTGGTATGCATGTTATTTATGTTTATTTTTGTTTAGTTTTGGTAACTTTTGTAAAGATTTGAGAAAGTTTTCGCATAACCCTCCTTTCAAGGAACTGTTGTAGGTGGTTGTTTTGCTACCTTAGCCTCCTTACAAGTGGTATCGAAACCTAATATCCTTTAGTTTTAGTTGTGGGTTGTTAGATTTTTTGAGCCTATGCATTTTTTAGTGGGAGGTTTTATAGAAGATACTTTATGATCTTGTTGCGATATTTTTAGATGGTAAGTTCCTAAGGCATAATAGAGGTGATGAATTTTTTTAGAAATAATTTTGAGATGTGGAAGCTAGAGATGGAGGATTTATCAATAGATCGATATCAATGGGATGCTATTGATGATAATATCTTGGTAGCTATAGATCCAACTAAGGCTACTAAATATGATGTTGTGGACCGTAAAACCAAGGGTCTAGTCAAAATTTAGTTTGATCAATGTCCATGAAGAGTCCGTTGGAAATAAGGTATAAAAGAAATTTGGTGAGATGCATCAAGCCAAATCTTTAGTGAATAATATTTTATTGACAAAAAAATCATATTCCTTTGAGAAGAGAAGGTGGAAAAATTACAAAGGTCACCTAGAAGAATGAAAAATGTTGGTAGTTCAATTGATATTAATTGGTGTCAAGATAGATTAGGAGAAATGCCAAATATTTCTTTGGTCTTTACCTCATTTGTGGGATTCTCTTTCTATGGCCATTAATAGTACTTTTATTGTTCTGAAGACTAAAGATGTTGTAGGCTCTTTTCTTTATGAAGGTATGAGGAGGAAAAAATCTATCAATGCCAAGCATGCCCTAATTATTCATGAAGACATAAGAAAAAGGGAAAGAAGAATGAGAAATGTGATAAATCCAAATCTATGGGGAGATCTAAATATCCTAGAAAGTTCAAATTCATTTGCTAGAAGTGCAATAAGACCAAACACATCCATAAGAATTACAAAGAAAAAAGAAGAAAAAGAAGAAATTTAATTTTGATTCAAAGTTTTTGAAAGAAGATGGTGATGCATTCATTGTATCTTTGGCCACTCATGAAGGTAATGATGCATGTTTAATTGACTCAAGTGCATGTTTTCATATAACCTCTAATAGAGATTGCTTTTCTGCATATGAAAATTTTAATGAAGGCAAGGTGTACTTGGGAAATGATTCTCATCTAGATATTATTAGTCATGGTAAAGTTAGAAACAAGTTTCCCAATAGTAGAAAAAAAGGATTAATAGTTTGTTGCATATCTTTGAACTAAAAAAAATTATCTCTGAGAAAACTAATAGATTTAGGTTTACAGGTACTCTTTTTTGATGTAGGATCTAGAGGAATAAATTGTTTTTATAATTAAAAGAAAAAAACAAGGGTTTTGTCCCTTACACTAGTCCTAAGGAGAAAAAAAAACTAAATACAACAAGGTTTAGAATAGACTAGTAACAAAGAACTAACAACACATCAAGAGGACTAATAATGGCAGTAAATTTTTGCTAAATATTTTGATTGGTTTTGTAAAAATTATGGCACTTACACCTAGAAGATAACTCTGTATTCTCCATGGTAAAATGAAATTGCAAAAAGAATCAATAGGACATTAATGGATAAGGATATAAGTATATTGAGTGGTCCTAGCCTAGAAAAGAAGTTTTGTGATGACTTTTGAATCGATTATTTGATTGACAAACTATTTGAAGCACCAAAAAACTCATGATGTGCTCTATCAAGCTACAACCTACTATGTTAGTTACATACACTTTCAATACATTTAGGAGCCTCTAAGGCCTTCAAAATTGACATCAAAAAATTCTTCGACAACTTCATAAATTAAAAAACTTTAATATCTTTAAATCTAGACATGATCTTGCGATGAAAAATTTACTAACATGATTATCTAGAAAATCCATAGATTTGGGGGGAATTTCAGATCAATCTATGCTCAATGTAAACTTAATATAAATAGCAACCTTATTTAAATGCAAGGTTAAGACACCAATTTTCTAACAGTATCTTGACTTGTATGTGCTAGTCTAGTCTATCTCTTTGTATCTTGAGGTTCATTACATCTTCATTTCATTGTCCCTTCCAATCTAAAACATATTGTTTGCTAAAACCTCCTCTTTCCAATCATTATCAATAATGAAATCATGCAATTTTTTTAGGTCTATCATTGAGGTTCTTTCTATCTATCTTTCTTTAGTTTTTTATTTTCTCATTTTTGTACTTTTAGGTTAAAAGTTTAAAAAAACCCAAAAAATCCAATCATATGAGGGAGCTTCCTATCTAAAATGTAGATGAGAATTGTGGTTTCACTATAATCTCTCCAACAATTGGAACAATTACACTATTATTCAAGCAAACAAGGTCGATTTTGAAGAAACAGTTGTAGTGACAAATCTATTTACCAACAATGCCTGAGAAATTTAAATCAAAGCCCATGAATAGAAAAGAGGTTGAAGAGAGATCATCTAGCTTTGAATCTTTAGAAGATGAGGAAGACCCTCTAATGCATCTTGTTCAAAGGACTACAAAGCATAGACAACCACATGAAAGGTATTCCACTAATGATTGGAGATGTATTTCTTATTTGAATACTAACATGGATGAGCTTAGATCTATAGAAGAAAAATTAGTATATAAATTATTCATAATCCTAGAAGACTGTTGTGGATGAAGAGATGGAAAAATTTTAAAAGAAGGATACATGAGATCTTGACCATTGTCTAAAGGACAAAATTATCTTAGTTGCAAATGGGTGTTGAAGAAAAATGTTGGTTCATATGGAAGTATTGAGAAGTACAAAGTGAGGTTAGTTTCTTCGAGGTGGTGGAATGAGACCCACTAGTCTAAACTGGGAATCAATCTCATTCACATTTAACCACATTGAAGAAAATTCAGTAGGCCCAACTTTAGACCTATTGGAAAGAGTTAGCAACAATGGTTGGAATTATTCATTTCACTTGTGATTTGATTAATTAATCAAATTGATTATTAGATGTGAGAACTAGGTTCAATGATGTGAATTTGACAATAATCAATATAATTATTAAGATACATATTAGATATGAAAACTCTAAGTACATATCTAGGAAGGGGAATAAAAAATGAACCTATCACCAAAATTCAAGCATAAAAATGTGGTATTACATGGAAAGGTGTTATACTCTGAGATGTATCTAATGCAAATATTGAAAATGGATTCTGACTCAGGATGTCACTCATGTCATCTCCATAAAAAATTTAATAAATAAGTGTCATACTATGTGCCTAAGACACAATTGTTGGAAAGTTGACTATAATGATTGTATATCACTAAATATAGTGTTTTCATTATGGCAACAAAGTCATATAGTGTTTTGGAGTCAGCGCACATTATCAGAAGATCAGAATTTGGCTAAGTATAGAAGACTGGACAGTTAGCAGAGTACCAGAAGGTCAGAGCATCATTGCATGTGCATATGACCTAGTTAAGGTATGTGCCCTTGAAGTTAAGCTTGTATGTATGTATTCATGCTAAGTATAAGAGTGCATGATCAGATGAGACCATATGACGAAGATACAGACAGTTGAAGAGGTATAGCTAGTGAATGTCAAAACATAACAGAGTATGCAACCAACTGTTGGTAATTTGATTAGCGATGATAATATTATTTTGTAAAGGCTATGCACCTATTGTATTTAGGTTATAAACATGTAATTATGTTTGTATGTAAACATGCTTGAGCCAATTCAATTGGAAGAGAAGTATGTAATCAGTTATAGGCTGACCTAGTTAATTATTTTGATAAGCGCATATAAATATGAGATGCGCCCTTTGTAATTAGTATGGAAGTTGTTATAGAGTTGAGATAAGAAGAGAAGAAGTGTGAAAAGAGTTGTTCAGATGTATTAGAGCTTTGCCAGAGGTCAAAGCATCAACGCATCAAAGGAACTGATCTGATAAGCAGTGTCACAGCACTGTTTCATCCAATAGATATAGTGTGTATTTGAGATTAGAAGGTTGTAGCCTTCACCACTTGAGCAGTGAGATCTAGGACAATTTGTCCACACCCCTAATAGGGTTATTGCAAAAGACTCCTAACAGGGTCTGACCCTTGACAAGATCACTATACTTAAAGCATTGTAAAGACAACTCCTAACAAGGTTAAGGATCTTCTAACAATGATCATAAGACACTAGTACAGATTATTAGTGGGTGTCAATTCCCACTGGGGTTTTTAACCTATTTGGGTTTCCCCATAACCATATTGGTGTTATGTGTTGAGTTCATATTTCTTGTTTTTGTTAATGTTCATTTCAGTACTTAAGAATTCAAGATAAGTTTAAAGAGTAAAGTAAAAAGATTAAATATAGTGAACACTGATTCACCCCCCCCTCTCAGTCTTCCCATTCCTAACAATTGGTATCAGAGCTCTGCTCCTCAGAAAATAAGTTTAACCACTTGAGGAGATCATGGACAAGACAAAAATGAAACATCTGAAAAGAAATCTTGAAGCTACTCTTGAAGACCTAGATAGATCTAAAAAGGAAATTGAAGAACTAAAAGAAAAAGTCAGTGATGCTCAAGTAGTCATCAAAAGAATAAGAAAAGATTTAAAAGAATGTTCTACCAGTGATTTAAGGGATAATGGTCAAAAATCTAAATGAAGAAAACACATCTCTAAAAGATTAGATTGAAGAGCTGGATGACAAACTAACTAACAATCAGGAAGTCTATGATGAACAGATCAAAGAGAACCTTCAACTAAATGAAGAATTGAGGCAAGAAAACATGGAAATCTTGGAGCTAAGAAATAGCAAAGAGAGCTTGGAATCTGAATTGAAAGAGGCAAAGAATCACATTGATAAATTACACACTAGTTCTAATTTGATAGAGTCTCGGTTATATGTAAGAAAGCTTAAAGGGGATACCAGCTGTATTGGATTCAATGAAGCTCATAGTCAGATTGATAACATGCGAGAAAGGATGAAAGCACCAAAAGACTCTAATGATGCTAAGAAGACAGAAAATCAAACTAAAGATAATGTTGAACCATCCAAAGATGAGCACAAGCCAGTAGACTGAACTTGTTATGCATGTAACAAGCATGGACATATAGCTAGGAACTGCAAAGAGGTAAGACCTTTCAATGGTTACTGTTATTCATGCAATAAATTTGGTCATAGAGCTATGAATTGTAAGACAAGTCAGAAAAACAAGACTCGGCATAATCAAAGAAATTAGAATCAGCCAAATGTAAGTGTGTGTGTGTGAAAATTGTACCTGATCTGTAAACACAACACTTCAGTAAAACATTAGAGCTTAGCTATAATCAAAATCATGCAAAATTGAAAACTATCTAACCAAGCAATTTACTGCCTTCTAGTAGGTGCGAGATTAATGTTCTTAGATTGTTATCGAGATCAGTGACCTAGACGACACCTAAACAAAGGATTTGAATGCAATTGATCTAGATATGAAATATGAATGCAATTAATCTATATTTTTGATATTTTCTATGCAATGATATGAAAACTTGATATGGAATCTATGCTAATATGGAAATTGATATGCAATGCTAATCTAGAAATGATATGATATGAGAATGAAGATTCTAACAATAATATGAAAGCTATGAATTTGAAATTGATCTCACAACAATGTTGATTCGCAATAAGCTTTGAGCCTTCCAATTGCAATTCTCCAGCGTGATTGTGCAAAATAATGAGATGAATTATGAAGAGCTGAAGCCTTGATTTTATAGAAATCCACGGCTTTGGAGGTGCATGGAAAAAAGCCATAAATCACTCAAATAACTCAGCTTGATTTTTGAGTTATTTTTAAATAAAGATAATTAACTCACAAAAACATGCAAAAGCACAGTTCAACTCGAATTAGAAGTTTAGATCAATTTTAAAACCCAAAAAGGATGTTGAGTTCTAAAAAGTCAACACTTTGCATTGATTTTCTAATTTGGAGTTTAACTGTTTCTTTGATTGTGCACATGGATAATTATGATTTAATAAATAAATAAAGTGATTTGTGCTCAACTTAACTGCTTTTAAAAATAAAATAATTGATTTATGGGTTAATCAATTATTTAATCAAACTTTTATTAAAAACTATATTATTAAATAATGACAACTTGCTTTAATTAATTAAATAAGAATTTAATCAATTATTCATTTGATATTAGATTTATTGTCAAAATTAAATAATACAATTAATAATAGATAGAATTAAATTTAATTACACAATTAAGTGGCAAATATTAAATCTAATTAATTAAATATGAAAATATTCAATTAATCAAACTTTAGGATAAATGTGATTTATTGCCAAATAATTATAAAATTAAAGATAATTATGATGATTAGGAATATTACTAGGAATATTCCCCGATGCAGAATTTAAGATAATCAATTATGATTCGATGATGTTTAGATGTGCCTTAGATTAGGACTTTGATGTTGATTTTGTTCGAATTGAAGATGTAGGAGATTAATGAACTTATAGCCCTTTTTGGGGTATTACAGTAAGTTCTCAGAATGTTACATGGCAAATATGTAACTATAATGGTCACTTAGCTAGACAATGTAAAATGGTAACCCATGTTAATGTGCCAAGGAATATAAGGCCTCCAGTTATTTTTCACTCTTGTAACAAGGCGAGACACATCTCAAAGTTTTGTAGATCAAGAATGCAAGGTTAGGAAAGCCCTAAAAAGCCTGAAGAACCAATATTGGACACTGAAGGAGAAGTCAAGTTTGTGAAAGCTTCAAAAGATGCGAGCATGATTTTGTTAGAGGTGAAGAAGGATAAGGTTGATGAGTATGTATTGGATTTATCCGCAGTGGACGCACCCTCTACATTTGGATAGATGGCCCCCAGGGTCATAGGGGGAGCTAATTTAGCTCTAGACCCCTATGCAGCTAGTATACTCACCCTAAGAGTATGCACCTTTTGATTTAACCTTTTGGAGACTAGCAGAACCTATGTGCAAGAGCACACTAGTTGATTGATTGCAAAATGAAAGTTAGAGATTTTCAGTGAAAGTCTAGTTTATGCGGCAAGCATTAATGGTGGATTTTTCACTTTAAAGTACACAGAGATTTGTAAGTCACTCATTACATTCTATTTTGAGCGATTGAAGATCACTGAAGCCCTAGAAGTTGATTTTGAAGGATTGAAGATTGATTCACCAATGAAGGAGTGTGTTTGATCAATTGTGGAAGCCCTAATCCATCGCGACAATTCAAAAGTTCTCAAAAACTGATTGTAAAGCAATATACAAGTAAGTTATGGCCACTCCTATTTTTTTTTATGTTGCAGAGAAGAGATACATTTTCAAGACACACCCTTTCAAATCTACCCTAGATGATTTATAAGGAGCATTCTCTTGAACCCCTATAGGTGTTATGCATGTTGAAGACATATGTGCATACATATACTATAAGAAGGAACCAGTAGGTCTTGAAAAAATTAGAGTGCACATTGAAACCATGATGAAACCAGATAAGACTTTCCTTGATGAGTTTGCGTAGTTATAAAACCATCCCATAGTTGAATATGCTACTACATATGAATTTTATGAGTTAGAATGGATAAAGATCTTGCTTAGAAAAATTCATGATGACCTTTTCTAGATAGGTGAAGTACCGATGAGAATCACAGGTGACCTAATTCATGAAATGATAGGCCTTTCAAGGACAGGTGTCATTCTTCCAGTGGGTAAGGATGTAAGGAAGATAGTTGAGAAAACATGCAAATCAAGAAGTGATAGGTGCGGAACGACTATTGAGCCTATAGAGAAGAAAGACATCAAATTGATGTCTATGATACTAGGGTATAGGTTTCAACACACCAGCAGGGTGAATAGTGTGTCAATAGCCACAATTCTTGCAGCAATAAGACTTGTGAGAGAAAATGGTGAGTTTAATCTATGTGAGATCCTGCACACACAACTAATAGACAACATTAAAGCCATTAAGCATGATAAGACCAAAATATTCAAGTTTGGGTCTTTGATCATATACATGTACTTCCACATTCTTGGAAAGGTGTCAGATTTGTATTTAGACAAGAGTATGCCTACAATGCCATAGATATCCTTTAAGGAAACTACTGAGAGTACACTAAAGGATTACATGAGAATGGAATTGAAGACATTCAGAATCAGAATGCAGATGAGATACATGATTCCAAAAAACATTGTTGAGAAATACAAAGACACTATTTGTTTCATGGTAGAAACTGATACAACTTCTATGGAAGCAGTGGAACCAAGAACAAAGTGGATCCATCCACTTGGATATGAGGTTGATGAACAAGTCCTAGAAGCATATGCACAAGTATTTCTATCAGACCCTAAGGACCCTAATGAACCAAGATGGGGGACTTATGAAGAGAAAATAAGAGAAGTTGATGTTGTTTTGAACAACACAACAACCAAAAGAAAAGTAGCTAAGGTTACTTTTGAGATCCTCAGAATTCATGGAGTAACTCAAGAAGACCTTGACAAAGCAAGACAAGAAAAGATTTCTTTGGAAATTGAGAATGCATCAGCTGCAGAAGCAAAGGAAGATGATCCCAAGTTAAAGAAGGTCAAGATTGAGAAATCTGAAGACCCTAAGGATAAATAGGAAAAATCTAATGTTCCCCCCCCTGCGCCCACAGAAACAATTGATCTTACAGCTCCTCTTGAGTATAATGCAATGCCTAAGAGGAAGAAATAAATTAGCACAAGTCATCCATCCTTGTGAGAAACAAGAAGCAAGAAGAATACTCAAGCACCTCTAGAGGTAGGTTTCAGACCTAGTCTTAAAGTGTTGAGTACAAGGATTGTTGATGAAGGAAGATTGGATCAGATAGGAAAGTTTTATGAAAAATATAGTGAAATTGACAAGTCATAGATTCATGGCATGATCATAAAACATGTGATCAAGTTCAAAAGGATAGTCTTGGTACTGAAAATGGTCATTCCAGAAAATGTTTGGAACATCTTAGAATCCTTGAAGAAACAAGCTATTGAAGAAGATCTTAGGATAAGAGAAAAGATTCTAGATGAAATTCTACCGGTGTGTTCCTTAGAAGAGAAAACACTATTACTAGATCTAGTGAAGCTACATCTAAGAACAAAGTTAAGGACATTACACATAATGGATAAGAATTTTGAGTTGACAACAAAAGAGATAGAAAAAGCCTTTGAGAAGGTTTTCATGAACAGACATGTACCCACCTATTGTACCAATAGCTCAAGTACCCACAAAGGTAGCCAAGGAGTGAAAGACCACAAATGTACCATTTACAGGTCCTTAGGATTTAGCGCCTATAGTTGAAACTCCTGTAGAGGTAGAAAAGTCTATACCCATGACATAGACACCAAAGGATAGCACTCTCATTATTGATAATGTAGATATTTCTATGGCAGTTACAGATAAAGACTTGGACAAGTTTGAAGAATATTTTGTGAGCACACAAGAAGCTGAAATTCTATGTGGTGAAAATTCACCCAAGTTACAACAAGAAGAAAAAGAAGAAGAAAAAGAGACAGAAAAAGAAGAAGAAAAGATAGAAGAAAAGAAAGGAGAAGAAGAGGTAAAAACAATTGAACCAAAAGACAAGCCATCTTTTGAAATGATGGTAAGAGTTAAGAAATAAATGGTGGATAGCACTCCTATCACTCCATTACCCTCAGCATCAGTGTTGACAAGATTGACACCAGACACCACCAGTTTGGATTCTTGGGGAGAAGAAGACCTGATTAAGATCAGTGTCTTAGCCATGGAGAAAGAAAAGGAAAAATAGGTGATGAGAAACCCCTTTCTTGTTGAATCAGTCAACATTCTAAATAGTTTATTACCTTTAGACAAGAAAGTGTCTAAGGTCAATACAGTTGATGATGTTAGCAACATCCTCACAGCCTTCAAGATAAAATTTTCTAGCTTGGAAGAATCTGCATCTCAAGTTGCAAAAGATAAATACATGAAGAAAAGATTGAGAGAACTAACTAGAAACTTTTCACTTGACCTAAGTTCATTGAAGATTGGTCAAGCCTCATTGAAGGAATTCACAGCCAAGGGAAGGAAAATCATTGTTGATTGAATGAACCAGGATAAGCTAGCTGGTGATCATTACAAGAAAATCCAAAAGGCATAACAAATGATAGAAAAAGTAAGGAAATCAGTAGAAGACCCCTCCACTGATGTGAACATGTGCAAAAATGTATACCAGGGGCAGTTAAATAAGATTGAAAAAGCTAAGAAAGAGATGTCTAAGATAAGGGCAAGGAAGACACAACTAAGGAATGCTCTTACACCCTCTCTAGATATTCTAAATCAGAACATCAAGGAGATCGATGCCACCATGGTGACATATGATCAAGGTCCTAGCACAGACTTGGAGAAAATGGAGAAGCTACAATATTCATTATGCACCCATCTATAGATAGTTAATGCATTGATTTCATTCTAGAAGCAAGAGATCCAAAACTTACAGATAGCATATCTGGATGTCCTCACACTGTAAGTACTTGTAGAGATACATTTTTTAAAGCACCTTTGTCATTAATGTCAAACGGGGAGTAATGTATACAATATGGAGTCCTAGAGTCTTATATGTAAAGAAGATGTATAGTACAAAGTCTAAGGGAGATATAAGATAAAGAATGTTACAAAAAAAATTTGTATAAGGGTACAGTTAGTAACTTTTCCATATTCCTTTGTTGCCATCAATGACAAAGGGGGGAGATTATTGGAAATTTGACTATACTAATTGTATATGACTAAATATAATGTTTTCATTATGGAAACAAAGTCATATAGTATTTTGGAGTCAGTGCACATTATCATAAGATCAGAATTTGGCTAAGTATAGAAGACTGGATAGTTAGCAGAGTACCAGAAGGTCTGAGCATTAGCACATGTGTGTATGACCTAGTTAAGGTTTGTGCCCTTAAAGTTAAGCTTGTATGTATGTATTCATGCTAAGTCTAAGAGTGCATGATCAGATGCGACCATATGATGAAGATATAGACAGTTGAAGAGGTACAGCTAGTGAATGTCAGAACAGAACAGAGTATGCAGTCAACTGTTGGTAATTTCATTAGCGATGATAATATTGTTTTGTAAAGGCTATGCACCTATTTTATTTAGGTTATAGACATGTAATTATGTTTGTATATAAACACGCTTAAGCTAATTCAATTGGAAGCGTTGTATGTAATTGGTTATAGGCTGACTTAGTTAATTGTTTTGATAAGCGCATATAAATATGAGATGCGCCCTTTGTAATTAGTATGGAAGTTGTTATAGAGTTGAGATAAGTAGAGCAGAAGTGTGCGAAGAGTTGTTAATATGTATTAGAGCTTTGCAAGAGGTCAAAGCATTAGCGCATCAAAGGAACTGATCTAACTAGTAGTGTCATAGCACCAGTTCATCTAGCAGATATAGTGTGTATCTAAGATCAAAAGGTTGTAGCCTTCACCACTTGAGCAGTGATCTCTAGGGCAGTCTGTCCACACCCCTAACAGGGTTATTGTAAAAGACTCCTAATAGGGTCTGACCCTTGACAAGGTCATTGTACTAAAAGCATTTTAAAGACAACTCCTAAAAAGGTTAAGTATCTTCTAACAAGGATCATAAGATACTAGTACAGATTATTAGTAGGTGTCAATTCCCATCAATTTTTTTTACCTATTGGGGTTTCCCTGTAACCATATTGGTGTTATGTGTTGAGTTCATATTTCTTGTTTATGTTAATGTTAATTTCAGTCCTTAAGCATTCAAGATAAGTTTAAAGAGTAAATTAAAAAGATTAAATATAGTGAACACTGATTCACCCACCCCCCCTCCACCACCTCAGTGTTCCCATTCCTAACAACAATGTCAATGCTATTATGCTCCTTCAAAGTTTGAATCTCTTCATCTTAGTTTTGTCTTCCTAGATGTATAATCATTCTATCTTATATCTAGATTCCCACACACAAGAAGAGGGAAACGATGTTGGGCTATATAGGAGTTTCCACAATCAAACCCCAAGGAGGAATCCACCTCCCTTATAGTGATAATGATTAGAAATAAAGCTTAATATAAAGTACAATATTGAATTTGATAAGATTAAAACTCAAACTTGATATTGTTGATGAATGCAATACTCTTTGGATAGGAACCCCAAGTGTAGATGCAACAACATGACACCATTAAACAAGATTAATCATGAAATCTCCCTCGCATGAAGATTATTACAACTTCTTTCTCATTAATGCTTAGATCTAAAGAATTGGCTTGTAATGATTTCTCTACAAAGTGATTAGGGATGAATGGAATGTTGAGTGTTGAAAATGAATTAAGAAAAAATCTCTAGTTATTTCATAAATTAAGCTAACCTCCAATGGTCATTATAAAATATCAAGATCAAATAACAATTGGTGGGAACCGCTAGTCTAAGTACATATCAAATTTGGGCCGAATTTTGAGGGTCTATGAAAACTACACCATAGCCCATGAAAAGTGGGCTAGGATAATGGAAAATATAGTGTGCACAAGTTAGAGCACGTGATTTGATCTCCATACTAGCATATGACTATATTTTATTAGAGTTGATGAAAAACAACCCACAACTCCTAAGAGCACCTACATGCGAACACCTATCACAGAAAGAGAGAGAGAGAAGCAAACAACTATGGAGACCTGAATGTATGGATCCATGAGAGAGGAGAAATCCTTGATGTGAAAAAACAAAAGTTGCAATCAATAATGAAATGTCAGAAAAGGTTACAAAACAAGAAGAGATCAATCCTTATAAAAGGAGATCTTAAACCCTAGGTTGCATAATAATAATTAATAAAGCAATTAATTATTATATTCCTAAAGTTTAGCTTAAGTTGAAAGAAGTAATAAGTGACTTAATAATTGAATCAATATGATTCAATTAATAATCAAACACTTTATTACTCTAACATAATTTGATAGTGAAAGGGCCCAAAATAGGCTTGGAGAGAGCTATGTAGAGAAACACTAAGGAAAGGGCCCAAAAAGGAGTGTAAATTTGTAAGGGGTTACAATTTACGACATTGTGGTTGTAAAATGCTACTCTCAAGATGAGGTTGTTGATTACATGGTGAGATATTTTCTTCTATTTGAGAAAATGGCATCCATTAGGTTTTTACTTTCTATTATCATTGCTTATGATTTAGAGGATATGTTATACAACCATAGCACTACATGGTAAAAGATAAAAGTAATTTGGTTTGAAAATTGAAGAAATATTTGTATGGCCTCAAACAAAGTCCTAGGATGTGGTACTATAAATTTGATACATATGTGTTCAGTTTGATATTTGAATGTTGTAAATCAAATCACTAAATTATAAATCTGATGGTGATACTTTCTTATGCATTTCTTTATAAGTCGACAGTATATTACTTATTTGTAAAGGAAAATGAATGATTTCAAAACTAAATTCTTAGGTTGCAACTAGATTTTAAATGAAATGTTTTGATGTGACTAAAGACATTCTTGGGATGAAAATTAGAAGAGATAGAGTTAGTAAACATACAGCTATGGTTAGGCCAAAGTAAGTATGTGAATTTAGTTTTATAGATGTTTAGCATGCATAATTGTAGACTATTATGTGTTACTTTTATAGTTGGAACAAAGTTATATATTTAAGATTGTCTAGTGCATCCCTATCAAAGATGGAAGACATGAGTAGAGTACCATAATTGGATGAAGTTTGATGAATGTTGTAGTTTGCAATAGACCAAAAATTGCCCAACCAATGGGAGTTCTTTCGAGATATATGTCCAATTTTGGTAGATTTTATTGGGATGCAATTAAAAGAGTCATCATATATTTTGAGGGTACCACAGAGCATTCTTTGTGGTATCATGGTAATTTGATAGGAGACAATATTTCTTGTGATATTCAAGGTTATGTGGATTCAAAATGGGAAAGTGGTGTTAATAGAAAAAGATTCATTGGTGCTTGTTCATGTGTTTACTTTATTTGATGATGCAATTAGTTAAATGAGTAAGTGACCATTTGCATTTATTTTATCCACTGTTGAAGTTGAGTATATAGTAGCTACTCATTCTTGTAAAGAAGTCATTTTTCTTAAGAATCTATGTTTAGATATTGGAATTAAATACAGTGTTTTGACACTTTATTGTGACAGTCAAAGTACAATCTATCTAGCTAAGAACTTGATAGTTCATGTCAAGACCACACACATTAATGTTCAATATCATTATGTCAACAATATGGTTGAGGATGAAAAGGTAAGGCTAGTTAAGGTAGAGACTTTCATGGAGTGTTGTAGATTCTTTAACTAAGGTTGTGAGAAAATATAAGCTCAAATGGTATATAGAGCCTATGGGCCTCATGGCCCCCAAAAATTGAATTATGGTGTAGATACACTCTTTTGCTCTTGCAGGGTTTTTGACAAGTTGAATAATGTTAGGAAAATGGTGTCTCAACCTTGCAATTTCATAAAGTTACTATTTATGGTATGTACTACTTCTAGTAAGTTTATATTTGAGCATAGATTGGTCTAAAACATTCCTCAAAGGTATTTATTAGTGAAATAAGAATTTTGGCAAATTTTCATTGCAAGATCGTATCTCAATTTGAAGATATTGAATTTCTCGTATTTGAAAGTTTTGAACTAGAGTTTCAAAATCTATTTTTAAGGCCTTATAGGCATTTTTGGGCCCAAAGAAGACATAACTGATGTTGCAAGTCATATCTTGATAAAGAATAGCATGATCTTTCTGGAACTTCAAACAATTCTTCAATCGAACTCTAGATTAGAAGTTATGACCTCTAGAAGTTTTCTCTTCTTAAATAAAAATGTGTTGGACACATAAATGAGCTATTAAATAGAGTTACACATTTTGGTGCGTGTTTTCACACATACAAAATCTTGTATTTGAGATAAATTGGGCATCACTTTTAAGTGGTTTTAGCTCATATTTTTGTAATATCTTTTAACAGTATCATGTATTGTATCTCCTAAATATTAGGTGCATGAGATGGAGGTGGTGTGTAAGAGTCTTATACCTTAACTTCCTTTTAACAAGGTAATCTAGGGAAGAGGAATAACCATAAGGCATTACAATAGGAAAAAGAGAAAAATATTGTATCAAGATCATGGTACGATCAAGCCATTTAACAACTCATTAGAACTCACTCAAAAATTGCTTTGTATATGAAAAATGGGCTAGGTGTGGTGGTGACTCAAATAAGGGTCAGAAAGGCCTAAATAAAAATATGCCTCATGCTCGCTAATTATCCATCAAGAAGGCAAAGTCCCTTCTTTATTAAATTCTAGGTCTCAACCATATAAAAATTATTACACAAAAATCAAGTTAGGAGGGGGACGGGGGCATTAAATCCACAATCCTTCGCCACATTAAAAATATCTCAACATCATTAGAATCATAAACATTAATGATACTAAAAGAATAATTATCGATATTCATGAGGATCCAGACAAGATGATGTATCTGATCAAACCCATGATTCATCACACATAGAAGTCATTGTGGCACAAGAAAAGTGACAATCCCTCCACAACTAACTTTGTGATTGGTGGCAAAAAAAAATACCATTTGGCCAAATAACATGATATGTTGTAGAAAGCATGAAATCAATAATCTTAATTGAAGACACAAAACATCAATACCAAAATATATCTAATGAGTATTCCATGTGGAATACTGCCTAGAGAGCTCAATATGACCTTAGAGATTCCAAGAGTAAATTCATAAATAGGAGCCTTGCATGTGATCCCTATTCAACTCCTCTAGAGTGGAGTAACAATTCTAAAAAAATGTTGTTGAGAGAGCACCAAATAAAAGCTTGGGCATACCATTTCTCCTTTTCGCCAATATAAATTTTTCATCATCCACATGCTCAATCAAGCTACAAGAGTGTCACATATTAGGAAGATGATATGGCAAAGCTAGCTATGACAAGATATTTGACATAGGTTGAGGTGATTGAGAGAACCTTGGATGAGAAAGGACCTCAATAAAGGTTGGAAATATATATTTCCCCCTCATAAAAGGGCTTAAAAACCAATTACACTTGAGCAGCAAGAGAATCCTAAACTTTGCTTTGAGAACTAAGATCAAAATTGTGTTTTCCCTAATGAGAAGTCATTGTAGTCCATTTCTTCTTGATTTTTGAAGTGGTAGCCTCCAAAACCCCTAAGGGATCATGAACTTGTAAATGGGTCTTAACGATTAGAGCTCCTAGAAAACAATCCTTAATTTTATGCTCAGAGGATTGACACTAAAAGAAGGTATCATGAAAATCAAATACAACACTTATTGAGTGTGATGAAAATTGCCAAACTAAATATCCACAAAATCTTTCAAGTCTTTGAACAGGTCAATCTCCACTAAGATTTGTTTTGGGGGATGAGCATGATAAAAATGGCTAAGCTCAACAAAAATGATGTTCCCTAAGGAAGAAGCAATGACATGCAATAATTCTAGTGTGGCAAAGAAAGACTATGAAATTCAATCCAAATGGACACAAAGTTATTTTTGTCATCCAGGATAAAAATAAAAAATAAAAATAAAAACATTATCATATCCAAGATTGGAAAACCAAGAAGGACGCCCAAAATACCAAGGGTCGTGCTAAAGGATGGCTTGAGCATAATTCACCTCAACAAAACAACAACAGAAAGTTTAGTGAAGCTTTGAACACCATCTATGCAGATCCCTTTAGGGGCCAAAGCAGTGTTCCACGAGGACATGTCCCCTGCCCAATTTCCCCCACTCCCGTCCTGGGGACGGTACGCGGACACGAGGACGGGAATTTCCCGTCCCCAATAAGGTTCCAAAAATGTAAAAAAAGGAAACATCCCAGAAATGGCATTTCACGCAAAATAGGGTACTTGGGGATGTCGTTAGGTACTGGGGACTACTTAGTCATCCCCTAGTTGTCCCTGGTACCTAACATCGTCCCCTTTTTCCCAGCCAAAAAAAAACATCCACTGTTTTGCAAAAAGTCACTTTTTTTAATTTTTAATTGTTGGGCAGGCCCCACGTGGGTAGAAATAGCAATTAAAAACTATGGACCCCTATTTGGAGGCTGAAAAGTTAAAATCTTCCTCATTTCTTTATTTCAACCATTCTTGGCAAGAAAAAAAAGAGAGCAGCATTAAGAAAGTTTTCATTTTTGAGTTGCAAGAGGAAGGTTTTCAATTTTGTTAATGTGCTATGTATTCAACTTCTAAAATGTCTATGGACAATGATTTATCAATGTCATGATATGCATATTTGAATTCTCTCTCTATATATAAAAATTCCCCTATTTTTAATAGTCGCCCCCTGATGTCCCATCCCCTAAAATTTGGCTTTGAACTGTACCCGTACCGAAAACACGTCCCCGTCCTGGAAACTCCGTGGAACATAGGGCCAAAGTTTTGGCAACCTAATTCTCTAGCATGCTTTTATGGGGGATCTCCCAATAAATAATAATAAGGGTATGTTACTCTAACCATTGAAATGTATTAGCAAAATCAAGGATGGGCAGAACCACATCCATTGATGTTTTAGAAGACATACTTCATGAAATATCTCTTCGACAAATTTTCTAGGATGCTTGTTCAAATGAGCCATGGTTTAAAGTCGCTAAACTGTCAACACCGGCAACAACTAATGAACTAAAATTAATTGAGGCCACTTCAAGCAAGGTATATTCCCACAATAAATATAGTATTATAATAGAAAAAGTCACTAAACAATGTCAAATTACACATACAAAGAACAAAAACCCTAACATAGCCAATTTTTCTTGACTATTTTCTCAGGTATAAATGTAAAAAATATACAACTACTAAATACTTTCCCTCCATTTTAAAAATATATTCGTTAACCTTCATCCCCGCTCCTTTGGGGTGATTACTAAATTTGGCTACACTTCCTCGTGTGCAATTGATATGATTCCATGAACATGGTGTTAACCATCTCCACTATATTTTAAAAACCAAAACAAACAAAAAAACAACCTATCATTTCCAAAAGAGATCATTTCATAATCGACCCTATCTAGCACGATCAGATCCTCATTAAAATACATTTTAAAAAGCAAAAGGCCTTCCCAGATTCCACGTTATTGTCAATGAGTTCATTGGTATTTTGAATGTTTGGCATCCACAATGTACATCAAACAAGCTTTGTACTGACTGTGAAATAAGTTATTCGTCCGTAGAATCCAACCCTACCACCTTACCTAATGTAAGAATATAAAAATCTATGGCAGGCCATGAAGAAAAGAATTGAACTAGGGAATCTACATTATTGGAGAGCAGTATAGAGAATGTATTACAGCTCTGTGAGTGCTGTGTGAATTGGTTTTATTGGATAGAGACCCATATCCACAAGCAAAAAGTTATAACTTTCTTTGTTGTTGAAATTTGTGTTATAAAAAACTGGGTACCTCGTCATAATTTCAAATTTTAGTTAAGACCTTATATCCATGACCACGAAGTGTGTTAGGTCTGAGTTCTACCGTC
Source organism: Chamaecyparis obtusa (assembly GCA_027943335.1). Classification (NCBI taxonomy): domain Eukaryota; kingdom Viridiplantae; phylum Streptophyta; class Pinopsida; order Cupressales; family Cupressaceae; genus Chamaecyparis; species Chamaecyparis obtusa. The sequence goes on from BSBK01004276.1 coordinate 786,786, forward strand.
ACAAATTTGTGTTGTGGCTTCTGTGTTTCACTAGAATGACAATATTTATGAACATCCATGAAAATTTGATACCTTGCTAGAGCAACAAGTTTGAAGATCAGTTTATTGAAATTTGTATTGCTATTTCAAATCAGAATCAAACCCATTCAAATGCGATCCTTTTGAATATTTCTCCCATTCATGGGCCTTGTGGGCTAAGCCAAAGCAAGCTGAGGGAAATACTAAGTGAAACCCTTGTCCCTGGAGATGTCTCAGACTAAACTACAAAAAGTGCAGTTTAGGGATGTCTGGAAGCATTAGGGACTGGTGTAATCAGAGATTAGAAAGGGGAAGTCATAATGGCTGCCTCCAAAATACTCAGCAATGGTACCAACCCAGAGGCCCTGCAAGCACCATTATTTGAACTTGAAGTATGTCTTGAAAATAATATCCCGAGAATAATAATAAATTCCATTTGCAGAAAAGAGCAATCCTCCAGCTAAGAAATCAAGAATGTCATGGAACGAATTTGGAAAATGCTTTTAATGCTTTTTATGTGCATAATATCATTTGAATTGATATTTTTACTTATTATTGTAGTAATATTTCAAGTTATTTTTATGTGCATAATATCATTTGAATTGATATTTTTACTTATTATTGTAGTAATATTTCAAGTTATTTTTGCTTGTAGATCTTAAAAGTTTTCGCATGGCATTAAAGCATACAAGAAAAACCCTTCTAGATATTCAAGAGTTCATTTCTTTCTATTTTCATACAGTTATAGCAGATATTTAAGGTTTCACATGGTCACCTCTCCAACATAAGCGATGCATGAATTGAGAACTACATATTCGAATTTGACTTGAACACCATTTTTTATTCCAAATTTACTCCGTGCTCCACCATTCAACGCAATTTTTTTGGTGGATTGGGTCAATCCTCTCTTTTAGGTGGCCACAACAGCATTCTCCAAGTTCCCATCAACATAAAGTTTACATTATTTTTCTTAATTTTTCATCCGCATATAATTTATTTTAAACTCTTATGTAGTATTTTTACGCTGAATCAATTATTATTGCAGATTTAATTGCTTTCTTGAACTATCCAGTGCTTGTTTTTAAGCAATTATTAATCTCGAAAGTGGGCAGTTTCTCTTTCCACTATAACTTACAAACAGAGAGGTATTTTTTTTCAGAATATCAGATATTTATTCAAAAGTTTATTAGAGTCATTTCTAACAAGTGGTTTGAAGCATAGGTTGGATCTCATTTCAGAGCATTTTAATCGTTTATTGAAGATGTAATTAAAAATAGGTCATTTAGTCAAAAATTGATTGTCAAATAACTTTTAAATGTTAATTCAAAATAGAACACTATTATTTTTAAAAAGTGCATGTTGTGACATTCTCTATGTAATGAACCTTGATGTATTGTAAAAAGCACTAAGTTCTAAAGTGCCAAAATTGGGGTGGAGGGGGTAGGGGTTACCAAATATTGTATAAAGGGGCTGCCTTGAGTTGTGCTATTGTACACTTCCTTTGGTTGTGTCATTGAATACTTCCATATTTCCCCTTCACAGTTTCTTTCAACTCATCGAGTTTGCAACAAAATCTAGAAATCATGGGTATCATGAATGAAAATTGGTCATTTCCCTTATGTTGAAGAATAAAGAGTTATAATGGTAACAATGGTTACAAAAAAAGAGTGCAATGCAACAAAAGAGAGATAAAATAGTTTAATAAATGTGATAAAGCATTTGACTTGCTATATCTAAATATGTCGCCAAAATTTATATTCCATGTAGAAGCCTTGAAAATTCCCAATGAAGCTTGGCTCGTCCTTGAACAACTTTCTAAGAAGGTTGATGAACTAAGTGTTGGAATACAAACACCGCTAAGAGGGGGGGGGTGAGGGATGAATCAGTGGTTCCTTAAAAATTTGTCCTTTTCAATTTTTATAATTATAATATATACTTATGAAATATGAACAAGATATGTAAAAAGAACAAAGTGCACAATAGTTATAGTGGAAAACCCCTTAGGGTAAAAAACCACTTTGAATCTGAAATTGTATTAACCTCTTGGGAAAATCTTTTAGAGCTACAACTCTAGGAAGCACCAACACCCTATTTTTGAAACATCGATTTCAAAGAATACCAATCCCTTACACCTGAAACACCAAATTCAACAATACAAGAAGCACCAACTTCCAAAATGAATAAATGAGATACAAAATCAGAGGATCAACTATGTTACAATACAAATCATAAATCATTGATTTCAACTTCTTGTTGAAAAAATAATGTAGGATATACTTCTATTCTTCTCTCAAGTACTGATCCTTTTACATCAATAAATTTCACCAAAGAATAAAAACCTTCTTACAATGAATGTACCAGATTATAAAAAGTATAATCAAACTTAAAACAACATATTTGAATGCAAGAACATGACTTGAGTTAATGTCTTTCATTAAACTATTAACTTTCTTGAAATGATAAACCCTTGTTTCTCTTCAAAACATCAAGTACCCAAATATGTTTTCTTTTTCCATTAAAAGTTATGATCAAATACTGATGTGAATGACTCAAAAAGAAATATATATCCCTTCTTCTATCTCTGATAAACTTCTGCAATGAAAATCAATTCACAGATGACAAAATAGAGCATAAAGCATTACCCTCTTCTTTGTTGTTTTAAAATTTGTTTGCAAGTTATTCAATCTACAAAGAATTCCACACAAATCTTGCAACTTCTCTCCAAACCCCTGCACTATCTTTTAGAGAGTTGTATCCCCTACTTATAAACCAAAAAATTTGACATTTGTGAAGCAGTTAGATACCCCAAACTTCAGTTAGACTAAAACTGCTCAAAACTACTAAAATTGTCATAGAATTTTGTAACTGCTTTTGATAAACAGATTTTTTCTCTTTCCATACATGTGATATACAAAATCTAACAACAACCCATTTTAGATAATTCACTTCCCATTCCATAAATGTATTATGCTTAGGGTCTATTAGATGAGTAAGTCTATAAACTTTCACATAGATCAAAACTATTTTTTTATAACCGTTTTCTTAACCAATGTGAACATTAAGTGTTAATTGTATAACACTTAAGTGTATGTCTTTAATATGTTTTGAACAATATTGAAGGACATAAAATAAGATCATTTCATGATTTTAACCATACCATATTCTCATTATAATTTTATGGATGTATTATTGACATCAATGACAACATTTAAAGACCAAATACCAAAGGTTCAACATACTCCACCTTTGGCATTGATGTCAGTACCTGTAAAAATGTATTAACCTTTGCATGTACCTGTATCACTTGTATATCATCACATGTAGAATACATCATGTACCTATATAGATTTCATCAATACATTTTTATCAATATCATTAGCCAACCTCATATATCAATCACAATATGTTTTCCTCATGCTTTTTCTCCCCCTTTGACATCAATGACAAAGGAGATATACCAAGGTTTCAATTGTAAAAATTATCATAAATGCTCCCCCTAAAACCTATCACACACTATTTAAATTATGCAAGAGAAGAGAGGGATAGAACCCCCAATCTCATTCTTAATCTTTGAAACACATCTTTTGAGAGAGATTTTTTGAATATGTTAGCTAATTGATCTTCCTTTTTGCCTCTTATAATATGTTCTTGAGGATGACATTTCTTGAATCTTGAACCTGTAGAATTTGTACCTATTGGCTCTGGTGTTCCTATTTGATCTTTTATCTCTTCTTCACTTTCTTCAATTTTATTAACTGATTTGTTCAAGTCATTATCATTTTCTTGATGGATAGTATTATCTTTATGCTGCACAGCTGCATTCACCTGCCCCATTAGACAAACATCTTCGTGATTGTTAGTATTTGTGATATCTTTTAAGTTGTATGCATTCCCTTTAGATCTTTTACCTGATGCAACCAACTGTCCTAATTTAAATGTGATTTGACAACCATGATCATCAAACACAACTTCATATGCATTATCACAAATTTGACTAACACTTAGAATATTGTACTTCAATCCCTCAACATAATACACATCATGAATAGACATTTTTCACTAAGAATCAAAGAACCCAAACCTTTAATTTTCCTTGAAGAATCATCACCAAAACTCACACTACCATGTTTTTAGGTAATTAATTTATCAAACTTTATTTTATCACCTGTCATGTGTCTAGAAAAACCACTATCAATTATTCACAAATCATTTTCTTCAAAATGTAAAGCCATTTGAACAAACATAGATTTATTAATCATAGGCCTCCATATCTTTGTCACTTTAATATCAAATTCTTTATCAACTTGTAGACTAGTATAAGATTGATCATTCTGAAATGTCTTAGTTTTGCAATTCCTCATAACATGACCAAAAATATTGCATTTGTAACATCTTAGACCATTCATTTTAGGAAAGGAATAACCAAAATGAAACTGTGAAAAACTTCTTGACATATATTTGCAATTACTTATTCTATATGTCCATATTGATGACGCATGAACCAATACCCATCAAAGGAAGAAGTGAACCTGTTTGAATATATTTTACCCATGTATGAAGAGCTTGATGTTTTCTGCCTTTTACTATTAGAAATCTGATTAAAATCTGCATTTTTATGTTAATTTGAAGTGGTAACATGTTGATCTATGTCTTTACTTTCAAATTTGAATATCTCAAATAAAGATTTATCTTTCTTGTCACTAGAGCATTGTCCAAGTTCAAAACCAATTCTAGTTAGATCATCGGTTCTTCTTTGTTTCCTTAACATGTCATCCAAAGTAGTATTCTCATATTTTTCTAACTTCCTTTTATATGATACTACTTCATTCATTAACCTTTTACATTCTTGATCTTTAAAAATTAACTCTTAGTGACAAAGACAATTTTATTTTGTTCCTCCACTTGTATTTTCAAATCTATAACTTGTTGATTTAATTCTTTAATTTATTTTTCAAAGTTCTCTTTTTCCTTTATGAATTTATTTTTTTGAACACTTAAATTCTTTTTTAATTCCTTGATCTTTTTAAGTGCATAAATAAATTCACATTCTAAATTAGCTTCAACAAGTTCAACATCATCATCACTATCTGATCCTTGACAAGTAGTTTCTATAGCCATGAATGAAAATTCATTTTCATCACATTCAAAGCTAGTAGATTCACTATTTGATACATCAGCAATCAAACTCCTCTTCTTCTTAAAGAACTTCTTTTTGTTATAGAATTTCTTTTTACTTGATTTCTCTTTCTCATCATCTACTTCATCATGGCTATTATAAGGACATTTAGATGCAAAGTGTCCTATTTTACCACAATTAAAGCATTTGAAAAGAATTTTACCTTTGTATTTTCCTTCTTCTTTCTTTAATTTCCTTGAGAAATGTGCTTCAAGAACATCATGGTCTTCTAATTTTGATGAGACTTGATTTGCCTTCTTTTCTTCTTTGAATGCTGCTTCTTTGCTTGTGAATTATTGCTTGCCAAAATTTCTCATTTCATAAGCTACAAGTGCTCCATGAATATCTTCCATTGTATATTTGTTAATATCCCTAGTTTCTTCTATGGAATATATTTTAGAATCAAACTTATCAGGAAGAGATCTTAAAATTTTCTTTACAACATCAATATCATCAATTGTTTCACCAAGTCCTCTTATGTCATTCACAGTTTCATATATCTTAAGGAGATAGTCTTCTACCTTTTCATCATCTCCCATTTTTAGATCTTCAAATCTTGATTTTAAATATTGTATCTTGGATTCTTTAACTCTATCATTACCATGATAAGTGTTTTTCAACTTGTCTCATACTTCTTTAGAAGATCTGTAATGCATAACCTTAACAAAAACATCTTTAGATAAATTGTTAAGTAAATTACAAATTTATCATTCATATCAATTGAACATACTTCCTCTTTTCATCAGGATCTAAAGGTAAAGTATTAGGAACTTTATAACCATTAACAACTAAAGCCCAAACATCAACATTAATAGATAACAAGTATGTTTGCATCATTAATTCCCAAAAAGCATAATCTGATCCATCAAAAATAGGTACCTTTGAAGAGTTATCATGAGCCATTGTGGAATGGTGTTCCACTCAACCAAAATCTACCCAAAATGGTTAAACTTAATGTAGGAAACCTTTCTCTGATACCACATGTTGGAATACAAACACCACTGAGAGGGGGGGACAGGGCGGGGGTGAATCAGTGGTTACTTAAAAACTTGTCCTTTTCAATTTTGTAATGTCCCTTGTTAGGACCTTACATAAATTTCTCATTTAAGCTTTTTGCGAACTAATTTTATATATTCTTTATTATTGGCATTAAGCAGGATTGCCACTAGTGACAACACTTATTTGCATCCACAGTGCAAACCAAGCAGAATAGTGCAAACTGATCAGAACAGTGCAAACCGAGCAGGATAGTGCAAACCGAGCAGGATAGTGCAAACCGAGCAGAACAGTGCAAACCGAGCAGGACAGTGCAAACCGAGCAGGACAGTGTAAACCGAGTGACATTATGTCTACTGAGTCACAAGTATTTATCAAGTTTGAAACTTACCGAGTGGTTAGTATGAACCGTGCCTTCACTTCTACCGAGTGCATGACGATGCCGAGTAATGCAGTGGACGCTGAGTATCAGAAAGTCACCGAGTTAGTTTGCAGGAACCGTGTAACCATACTTGGGCTGACTTAGTAGCACTTATGTTTATTTGTTAAGCCAACTTTGTAATTGTAATTAATTGTTTAGACTTGTATATAAACAATGTTGTACAAATACCAAGAGCATGAATGTGAAAAAAAAAAAAAAAGAGATAAAAGGCAGAAACTAGTGAATTACAAAGGGCTACTATACATAAGGAGTAGCAGAGACAAATTCATCACAGAAGGTGATCAGTACATCAGTGAATCTCATTCAGCAATCCAGTTGCAAAGTAAGAGATCTATTGTTTCATCCTAACAGGTGAATCAGCTTGAAATCGTTTAACCGGGTAGACTTAACAGTCTTTGTAAAATCTCTTAACCGAGTGCATACTTCATTGTATGTTTGTAAAACCTCTAACAAGGTGGATTTAGCAATCCTTATTGCTCCTAGCAGGGCAGATCATCAGAAGTGATCAATGTAAGCCTTAACCGGCCAACTTTATACTGCAGTATTAAAGCTTTGTGGGTTTCATCCCCACCCCAATTTTACTTTCTTTTGGAAGGTTTCTGGGTAACCAAATCTATGTGTCATTGTTGTGAATGCTTTTATGTTTCATGCTTTCTATATGCAAAAGGATAAAGTGAACTATATGTTAATACATCTGATATTGAAAGAAAATTTGAAGTTACTGATTCACCCCTCCCCTCTCAATAACTTGGTTAATTCTTGAATATTTCCAACACTTTATATCTCTTTTCTTAATACTAGTAAATTTTAGCTTGATTTTCAATGACGATTAGTCAATTTTTTGATGCAAATTGGTCGACCAAATGACCAATATTGTTGTCAAACTTTATGCATTGATTATTCCACACAGAATATGTTTGTTGCATATTTGACCAGTATAATTTTTGAACTATCGACTGCTTCGACGTCGAAATAATCACTTCAATCTAGAAGAATTTTTGACGTATCTTTCATCTTTTTCAACCAATGTTCATCAAAATAATCATATAATGTTGGTGGAAATAATTGTAAATAGTCGACATATCTTTTTGCATTTTCGACAACATAAGGTCGTAAAATCAATCAATGAAATACGTCGACTGTACATAGAATTGCAGTCGAGCTTAAGGTAGTGTAGTTGAAATATCAACGACCGATCGTTGGAGTATTTGTCGAGTATAGCATTATCGTCAAATGTACAGTCTTTGTTGGTCAGAAAATTGACAACAAATTAAGTTTTTTTTAAAAAATAAAATATATTATGAAATCTATTAATATATTATAGTGATTTATGGGTGCCATCTATACGTGATTTGGTTGCTATGGGTGTCATCTAATGTTTTCTTCATGGGTGCCATGATAGTTTTTCATCTTGTTGGTAGCTCCAAATGAACCAAGCATATGAAAATTAGCTTCCAAATCCACTTTTATATTTCTACTAAAAACAATCTCAAAAGTTTTTCCAAATTCCCACTTAAATATTTCATTAAAGCTCAATATTAAAGTGAAATTTTTATATTTCTTTTAGTTTTCACTCAAGCAATTTTATTTAATTAATTAGAATAAAGCTATCGATAAAATAATACTCTATTGGACAACTTCAAATAATTAATTTAATTTATTCCATTATATTTTGACATTAGCTTACATCAATAAAATAGGCCTAGTAGGCCATCTCTAGTTACTCCTCTAAGGGGACAACACAATTGCACATTTGGGGATTTACATCATAACCTAAGACCTTCAACCTAAATAAGTGATTGATGGCTTACATGCAAAAATTTTAACAATTAGTCAAATTTAAACATTTCATATAAAACAAGAGACACAAAGCATCAAAGTTCCTACCTCTAGTGTGATGATTTTAGAAATGAGGTAAAATAAGATAAAATTGCATAAATAAAATAAAGGTAAAAGAATTTTATATGACAATTTTCTTAACCTAAAAAACTTGAATAAGAAAACTAGAAAATCAGGAAAAAATATTCTTTATGGGATCAGTAAATTAAATGATCTTCTAAATTTTTATAATAAAAACTACTAACATTTGATGGCAATGGTGCACCTGAGAGTGAAAGAATCATCTATTCTATGAAAGCCTAGATCTATATAATATTCTTTCTATTGAAGACTCTAGGAACAAAAATGCAAGTGGATGGGAAGCATCAATTCACAAGGAAATCATGGGTTACTAAAAATAAACAAGTAAAAATGTATAAAAAAGTATTAGGTGGGCATCTCTTGTTGAACATCGCAATACATGGATGGCCCTTTCTTATGGCCTTGTTAATTGCATGCATACCTTTATTGCCTCAATAGTCCTGGTAAACTTCGTCTTGTCTTCATTCTTCACAGATGTCAAGCATAGAGTAGTGGAAGTTTTCTTGTGCATAATCTGCAAAGAATAAGAACACATTTTGTCAGCTCTAAAAAATCTTGTCAAATAAAAACACCAACACTTATCTAGAAGGTTGGTTCAAGATTCACAGTAACTTACAATTTCCAGGATCAAGATATGCAAGGACATCAAAAATCCAGGTCTAATAAACTTGAATAAATTCTTCTGTCATAACATTTATTCGAGAAAAAATTGCAATATGAATTATAGATGAAATATCAAAAAGATCAGTTTTGCATCTAATGACTGGCTTGAAAATAGCTCAAAAATATTTTGAGATTGACTGATGCCTAGAGTACACCACATGACTATAGAGCTTTGTCAGAATATAAACATGGTTTCACAATGACCAGAGTAAACCTGTCAACGAAGAGAAAAACACAATAGTGTTCATGTGGTATAATATAGTTGTAAGGAAAAACAAATTTAGAATAATAGAAATCCCCAAAAATATAGCTGTTATAATATAGCTGTAATGGAAATCCCCAAAAATTATGGGAGCTTTGGGATGAGGTAAGGATATCCATTAAAGCAATATGGAAAGTGAATTTTTGTCAGGTGTACTTGGAAATACTTTGGTAGACATCTGTGCAAAATGTAGAAGCACAGACAAGACATGTGGATTGTTTGACATAATGTCAATGATTTGGGGTGTGTTCTTTTGGATTCTAGGTGAGGGACATGGTTTGACTTAGAAAAGGTGTGAGAAGAAACTAATGGTTCCTCATCAAAGTCAGATTAAAAGATCCAAACTTACTGTATAGTGTATAGAATGATTTCTTTTCAGCATTAGTATGTATGAGAAGTAAAGGACAAAATTTGTAGAATTAATATTACCAAACCCTACCTAAGCAGAAATTTCTTTAAAACTATACAATCCAAAATCAATCTCCCTACAGTTGTTTTAACTTTTCTTCGACAAGATTTCAAATCATGTTATTTGTAGACAGAATGTAGTAGAATTTGGGTGACCTCCCAGAATGATTCAAACTTTTTATTTTTCAATCCCTTTAAATCCCCTTTGTTGTAAATTAAAATTTTGTGGATTTATAAGATTCTATCTCGTACACATGTGCTTTAAGATCACAAAGGTCTAAGTTGTTTCGATATGTGAAAGAAGCACCCTAGGAGCTGAGATAAAATGCTTACTAGCCAAACAAATTTTGAAAAACTAGAAAGAAAAAAAGTTTAAGAAAGTAAAATAGAGCTTTCCCTTGAAATTTCCTACCTACATTCAAACATTCTAAAGATGGGATTTTTGTCTACTCACTTGAATGAATCCATTATATAATATAATAATATATTATGCACAACAAATCAAATCTCAAGACCAACAGTAGTGCAACAACAATAATTCCATTCAATTTACTCTTGGCGAGATAGGGGATAAAAGTAAACCAAACCACCTACATGAGAAATAGAATAAAGAAACACAACCTTATTAGAATTCCTCTATTTTTTTCATTTAGCCTCACTATTAAAAAATATTGCAAATTTTGACCTTGCTAAACCACTCTATGTAAGCACATACATGCCTCCTACGGCCAGAATCTTTGTCCAGATTTTCCAAGCACCATCAATGATAATATTTTCATAATTTAATGAATTCACAACAAACCATATCGAACATGTTGTTGCAGTGGCACAAAAAGTGAGTAAGGGAATAGCCCCTACTATAGCCAATTGCAACAGCACAATGAGGGTGGTTAACACACCTATTGCCTGGACTATGTTGGCTCCCCTCTCCTTGTTGTCCACAAAATAGGAAAGTAGGGACAAATTTCCCATGAGGGATGTAAGTTGTGTCTATAAGAGAAATCTGAGCCCATCACAAAGATGATGACATCATAGTGTAAATATAAAAATACAATATTTTTATTAGAGTTTTAAAGACCTCTTTGCACTTCTCCATGATATTGGAAGTCTTCAAGGAAAAAACTACCTAAAACTTTTGTCAATTGGCATATAGAGGACTACAGAAATAAAAAATTGGAAAAATTCTATTTTTATATATGATGAAATGTAATAGATTTGCAGTCTTGGGTATAAAGAAAAAATTATGTAACTTCTATGGATAGTAAGAATTCTGTGATAGGAATTTAAAATTCATAGCAATTTGAATATGAAATTGTACCTAATCTGCACAAAATCTATGCTTATGCTACCAATGCATTGTATTTGATTATGAAAGAAGAATTTTCAAAATAATAACTAGAATGAGAATGTGCCTCTGTGATTCCCCGTAGAGCAAAAGAAAGAACTACCCAGTTCATTTTCCAACATGAATCTATGTTTGTAAAATTCATGCTTGTAATTCTGAAAAATAGTTTGAAAGCTTTCTGGAAGTGGCCAAAAAAGTTTTAGAAGAAGTCTGAAGCTTCTAGATTTATTTGTTTTAATGATATTAATCATTTTGTTTTTTTTTAAATAAAAAAATTGATTTTTCTGCTTAGCTCAACCAATAAGAAATCAGAAAATTCATACTTTTAAATTATTGAAAATACAAAATTAATTATCAACTATAATATTTTTGTCCAAAAAAGTTTAATACTTTATTTTGATTGGTTGTTTGAATAGTCAAATTATAAAAAATTACACTGAACGGATGCATAAGTTACCTACATACGACAGGAACTAATAATGACCTAATTTAGAGAAATGCCACCATAGACTGACTCCCAAACTTCATCCCAAATGGCATATCACTAAGGAGACACAAAGTACATTGAAAACATCAAAAAAAAATTATAAGGATATCCTACTAACCAATAAGAATTTTCTTGAGATGACCAATGATTATGCATTTTGATGGCAATGTGCTAGCTCAAAAGGATAATATAAATCTGAAATAATTTTTCATATTTTCTCAAACTATAAATGTGGTTAAAGGGAAAATATTATGTGGAAAACCCACAAACCAAGCTAGCAAATGATTGTACTTCAAATTATTCCTATATTCATTCAAGTATTGCTATGCTTCAGCTACCTGACCTTTGAGCTTCATCTAGAGGAATGTGTAGCTTTAAGATAGAGTTACTTCTTGGGCCTTACAATAGGGTGTAATATGATCAAGATTTGTTTAGGATGTATCTTTGTTAGTCCCATTGTTAGGTTCTTATGGTTCATGTTTGAATCTATTATGGTTGTGTAAGGGATTTGTAGATGCTTTTTCTAACATAATGATTGGACACCATGATTAGAACAATTGGTTGTTGGCTATTGTACACATGAATCATAACTGTCAATGGTTCTTTGTGTTCAAGAATTTGTTGATCTATCTTTGAGATTTATTGTCCCATCTTTAAAAAAGTGATAAAAGATATAGTGAGTGCTATCTGTTCCAAGTGTTTTGTGGGTGCCATTATCTTCTAGGAGTAATTGCTGGAACCAAATTATGTTATTTGCCTCTAGGAAATATTGCAGACACAATCATCTTCTTAGTGAAGGGTTTCCCCTATGCCCATAAGGCACTATTGCATGGTGTCCATTCCCTTGTAGTGTAGTGAACCTAATTTAGTACAAGTGTGCACTATTTTGGGATCCATGATTTATGGCCCCTACACTGTGGTTGTTAGCCTAAGGCAGGCCTACCTTTGCATATAATAAGAGGTCAACATGAAACAAACATCTAGAAGTTAGGGGGTTATTCCCTGTCCATAATTTATTATTTAAGTGCTAAGTGATGATGGGTATATCATGTAATTCATACCTAGTGCATCTCTTTTTTTCTCTCCATAGTTCACATTAGGAGTATATGCTATAAAATACTAAAGAAATCAACTATTGGTCAAATCTAATCAAAATTGCAATATAAGGATTAAAATAGATCTTGAAGAAATATGGGAACCATTTTTGACATATTTTGTACAAACGAAGAGAACACTCCCAAGAGGAAATGCTTCAATGTGGAACAATTGAAGGACACTATTTTACTTTTATATGCACATCTATAATGTTTTTAATATATTTCTGAGATAAAAAAACCACAGAAAGAATAGCATATAGAGGAAAGTAAAGAATAATGATCATACTTTGAGATATTGTGGAAACTTAAAGGAAAGAATGTCTGGTGGGGTTGTATTTTGAAATCCTTATGCACCTAGATTTGATCACTTTGTTCAATGGATCTTTTTGCTACCCTGGTCAAAAGCTCTGCACCATTCCACATTAACAAATTATCTTCATATGTTGTAGTGAATTCAGAGAGGCAGTCCAGTAGAAAGGGGCTGCAAAAATGACCATTAGATATTGATTCAGCTTATGACATATACAATGATCAAAAATCCTAAAATCAGTTTAATCCAAAAGCTTTCCTACTAACCAAAATGGACCAGCAAGACCTTATGTAATTAAAATCAAAGAAAAGTGTAGTCCAATAAATAATAACCATAAATAGATGTGATTTTATATGTTAGATATTTATCATGCTTAACATATTTTTATCTAAATGTACTTCAAAGATAAGGTATCTTCTATCATAAAAAACACCAAAATGTTCAAAATGGTGATAGCTCTGCCCTATAGTGTGATCTGCTATGCAAGTAAAGAGAGTTCATTTTGTGATACCACCATTCTCATAAGCTTCCTAATGAACCTGATCAGACAAGCTTTCCATTAACAATAAGTGCTAATTACTTGTACCAATAGATTATGCAATATACTTTTCAACAAGTCTTAGACCTTATAATGTTTTCCTAATAGTTTAGATGACATGATGAAACCCCTCTCAAAAGTGAAACTATATCTCAATTGATGATTATATGTACAATCTCCATTATATCTCAATCAGGTTCACAAATAGAAGAAATGAAAAAGGAGGTGTGAAAACACACATCATACATGGCACAACTCAAATAAACACCCCTTGATTTGGCTTTAGAGACTGGCCATTTACAATTAGCACTTCATAATTGTAGTGCACCAAAAAAATTACAAATTACAAAAGGAAAATTTAAAAATTTGAAGAAAGTGGAGGAAAGAAGATTTGTGGCATCAACAATTTGACCAATTTTTCCTTGTCACTTTGTTGTGATTAAATTTGTTTTTTTATCACACATTGAGGTAAAAAGAAAAGTTTGAGAGACCTAATTCAAATTTTATAATTCAGATTTTGTTCCCCACCAAAATAATCTTCCCTCCAAACTACCTAAATCTCAAAATGAAGTGCAACTGTAAATATAGTTTGATCTAGAAATCGTCACATAGAAAGACTCACTAAGGTGACCACCATTAATCTTAATAAATGTGGTTAGATCCAAGGCCTTCAATCTATCCAAATAATTCCTAAAATAAAAGCCATTTGTTAAAAATCTCAATGTCAAATAAAATATAAATTTCTACAAATCTTAGATGCAAAATGAAGGGTGAATTAGAATATATGAGTACCAAAAGAAGGTAGACCAAACTAATCAAATAACACCAAAAAATTCAACATGATGCCAAAGATATGTTTCTTAATGGTACTCATCTAAAAATATCACAAAGAGGATTTTTTTATGCCTATCTCTTTTCCAAATGTTGACAACTAACTTTAAACTACTTAATATCACATGGGTTGATGATTTCATGACACTCAAACTTCAAATGAATTCTAGATATGTGAGTCAATTATTCAAATAGAAGATGGATCTCCCCACTCAAAGCCAATGGACAGCTTGACTTGGTAGTGATTGTGTGTGTGAAAACTGTACCTAGCTGCGGACACAACACTTCAGTAAAACATTAAAGGTTAGCAAAATTGAAATCTGTAAATAAATGAAACTAAGCTAACTAGGCGATTTACTTCCTTCTAGTATGTGTGAGTATGGTATTCTCAGATTAGAACAAGATTAGTGACAATGCAACACCTAAACGAAGGATTTAAAATGATGAAAGCAATGAAATATGAATGCAGATTAATCTATTTTTTTGGATTTTGTATGCAATAAGATGAAAAACTTGATATGAAAGTAATCTAGAATGAATTGGAATGATATGAAAATTAATCTAACAATGATATGCTATGAATGAATGAATGCTATGAACCCTCAAAAACAATAACAAAAATCTCACAATCATCTTGTTCGCAAAAGCTTGATTCTTCAGATGCAAATTCGAGGGATATCTTTGTGAAGAGCTAAGCCTTGTTTTTATAGAAATTCGGGGCTTAAGGATGCATTGAGAAAATCCATAAATCACTCTTGATAAACTCAGGTTGATTTTTGAGTTAACAAGAAATCAAGAATAAATAAACTCATAAAATCATGCAAAAGCAGTTTTTATCTCAAAATAGAGTTTAGTTCTCTTTTTCAACTCATCATCAGATGTTGAGTTTAGAAAGTTAACAAATTGAAATTGAAAATTGATTTAAATTTAACTACTTTTCTGATTGTGCATGATTTAATATGAATTAATTTAATAAATAAAGTGATTTATTTCCACTTAACTAATTTTTTTGAATTAAAACAATTGATTTATGAGTTAATCAATTATTAAATCAAACTTTATTCCAATTAAATCATTAAATTTGACAACTTTGATTTTAAATCAATTAAATAAATATTCGATTGATTGTTTGTAGGAATTTTGATTTATTGTCAAAATAAAAACAATATTAATTAGGAATAAATAGAATTAAATCTAATTAAATAATTAAGTGACAAAATTAAATTAATTAATTAAATATTCATCATATTCAATTAATCAACTTTAGGATAAATAATGACATTTATCGCCAAATAATATTTAATTAAAGATAATTATGATAAATTAGGAATATTCCCCGATGCAGAATTAAGATAATCAATTAGGTTTTTGATAAACTAATGTGCCGATGTGCCTTAGGTTAGGACTTTGATGTCGATTTTGATCGAATTATTGGTGTAAGAGGTTAATGAACCTATAGCCCATTTTTGGGGTATTACATTTTGCCCCTCTTTGAATCACTGTGAGAAGCATAGTGGTTCAAAGATTAGTCTATTTTTTATGTTGAAACTAATTTGAGAGATAAACCAATTCTAAGACAGAAACTGATTGAAAGATTGGAAAAGTTGATTCAGGTCTTGGTTGACCAAGAATCATGATGATGTCAACTATAGCAACAATGAACCAGTGATTACGAAAAAGTATCAAAACGCCTGATTCTAAACTTTATGATTACAAAGAAGTGAGTGACTTGATTCCAAACCTGATTGTCCAAAGGAATTGCAATGGTATCACATCTGAATCCTTCAGTTAGGAAGAACCAAGGAAATAACACTAATGAACCGATGGTTATGAAAAGCTGATACAATTTACAAGATAGATTAGGATACCAGATTGATATGGATCCCAATGAATCTAATATGCCCCAAGCGATGAGGTCTTTTAATGAATCAACAACTAGACATGGTTGTCATCTTGGTTACTGAGGAAATATTTGATTTACAGACTAATTGATGTGCAATACCATGCCCCCTTTAGGATGAAAATCAAAATATGACAAGAAAAGTCAGTGTCAAATGGTTTAAAAGCATGTTAATTGATTTGAGAAGTGGTTATACACGTCCAAAAATGTGTTCTGCATCATTTTAGAGGTCCTGGAGACCAAGTTTGACTAGGTTTGACCATGAGTTGACCATGGGTGGCCAAGTTGAAATTTTGATAGTTTGATGTAAGATAATCAGTTAAGTTGAATTATGGATTTATGTGATGATTGAAGGTTGATTATGCAAGTAGTCGACCGTCCTGGGTCTGCAAAATTTTAAATCACTATTTTGACAATTTAAATGAACTTAGATTTCAATTTTGATCCTGAAAATGGGTTAAGAATGTTGAAATTAGCCAGGGGTATCTGCTTGGTGATTTTTTAAGAAGACCTTTGTGTGATACTCAGTCGTTATGATATGTTTAGCATAGATTTTAGAGAATCATTAAGCATCAAGCTAATTTGGGCAATAGTGAGATAAATACAATCATGCAAAGTGCAAAATGAAATGCAAACCTAAGACCTAGGACCTAGTCACTGATCATGTGTTGGTCATTTTCATCATTGAATTTTTAGGTAACTAGATAAATCAATACAACATCTACTAGTTAGAAAACTATGGATATATGAATATTGATTTGTATGCTCAAAAGTCAATACAATGCCCATTGGCTAGACAACCATGGACATATGAATATTGATTTTATTCTTGGAATGTCGAATTAGATATAAGCACCAAGGCACAAATGCCATGATGACCTGAATATCATGTCCATTTTAATATAGCAAGTTGTATAAGCATTAGAATGCAAACGTTGTGATGACCTGAATACACCTTGCAGAACAAACACATTAAGCAATCAAGAGATCATTCTAAATTCAGTGTGAATAACCCGTAGTGACCCTTTATTGTTCACATCCTTAGGTAAGATCGTGTTTCACAGTAGGAGTAAGAACTTTCTCAAAAATATAATAGTTAGATCAAACTTCCTTGAATTTTTTGGGTATCAATGGTCGAGGTACTCATGGTCATCCAATACGAGATGGAGGCTCTTACAGAAGGACACCATTTCAATCCAGAATTTCCAAAGTTGTTAGATGTTCACATACAAGAAGAAGACAAAGAAAAGATTTTACCCCTAGTCATCACTCTCTAAATCCAATAAAGGACATCATCAAAGAGCTCGAAGGGACAAAATATGCAGAAATCTCAATGTGAATTAGTAAGCATACAAGGAGATAAAAGCATGTGAAGCATAGATTGTTTTCATTTTGTTTTTTGTTGTAGTTCGTTTGTGTTTGATTGCAAAATCCTTTCTGGTAAGGAGATTGACTAACTGACTCGGATGTAGCTTCAAAGGACTTTGACTAGATATGACTCATCTGAGGTATACTGGAGACCATAGGATATGACATTGATTGCCCCCAAGTTTGAACATTGATAGGATATAGACGTTTGAATCTATTGGTGCACAGACCGACTTTATTGGAAATAGGAATGCAGAAACAAACCAGGAGATATGTACAAACTAAAGCAAGACTGAAATCTAGGAGAGACCAAGATTGTGATAATAGATGGAGCATTTTGAAACAAGTGGTGCTCATTTTCCAAGTTTTCACTATCTTGGCAGAGATTCTATTTTTGCTACCAAGGTGCCTATTTCCAGGTTTTCGCCAAGGCACTTTTTCTTTTTCTTCTTTTTTTGTATTTTTCAATTTTTTTGTACTTTTGATTTTATTTTATTTTTTTGTGATACATCAAGGCACCTATCGCTAGGTTTTCACCAGGATGATCATTTTTTCATGACTTTTTCTTATTTTTATGATTTTTTAGGACATTTTTGAATGTTGAATGGCTTAGGCATAGAATTTCTTCAGATGGAGAACATTGATTAGTTCTCAAAGTTGTTCTCCTTCATTCGTTGAGAGTTGATAGGCACCAAAGCCAAAAGTAGTAGTGATAACAAAGGGACCCATCCAGTTGAGTTCAAACTTCCCCTTGTGTTCTCTATGTGATTGATTTTTAGGATTCTCTCTCAAGACTAGATTGCCAACCTGAAATTCTCTGTGTCTGACTTTCTTGTTGTAACCTATAGACATTCTCTTCTGATATACTCTAAGATGATCATATGCTTCTTGTCTGTGCTCATCTAGTAGTTCAAGTTCTTGCAACCTAGACACTTTATAGTTATCATCAATTACTAGACCATGCATTTTGATTCTTAGTGATGGGATTTCAACCTCAATAGGTAGTACCGCTTCAAACCCATAAACTAAAGTGAATGGTGTAGCCCCAGTGGAATTCTAATACTTGTTCAGTAGGCCCAGAGAGATGGATTGATCATGAGATGCCAGTCTCTTCTTGTTTTATTAACTATTCGGTGCAATATTTTTAATAGATTCTTATTTGAAGCCTCTGCTTGTCCATTCCCTTGAGGATAGTAGATTGATGACCAATGTTGCGTAATCTTGAATTTGGAACACAAGGAATCTAAGTCCTTATTCTTGAATTGGCCACCATTACATGTGACTATTGAATGTGAAATTCCATACCGACATATGATGTAGTTCAGAATGAACATTGAAATTTGTTTTCTGGTTGCTTGAGTCAAAGGGACTGCTTCTACCCATTTTGTAAAATAGTATGTAGCTGTAATAATATGGGTATACATTCCATTAGAAGAATGAGGATGTATGGCTCCTATAAGATCAAATTCCCATTGGTGAAAAGGTCATTGTGTAGTAAAGGGAATTAGATCTCTCCCTGGTGCATGAATTAAGTTACCATGTACTTGGCACTTTTGACAGGTCTTAGCAAACTTGATAGTCTCTTTTTCCATTTCAAGCCAATAGTACCCAGCCCTAATAAGTTTTTGAGCTAGTGTTAAAATGTTTGAATGTGAGCTACATATACCTTTGTGGACTTCCTCTAATGCACGTTGAGACTCTTCTTGTTCTAAACATCTAAGCAATGTACCATCTAGACCTCGTTTGTACAGATAGTGACCAATGATGACATACTAAGATGCATTTCAGATAAGGTATCATTTCTCATAGCGGTTGAAGGTATCAAGAATGATTTGGTCTTGGAGATAGAAGAAAAGGTTTTTGTATCGGGATGAATCATGACCTACAACATTATAGATCATGCGGGTTTCGGGGGAATCATATGCAGGATATGATAGTGCTTCCACCAGGAACTCATAGCATAGCTCATGTTCGTAAAAGCTTGATTCTTCAGATGCAAATTCACCAAAGTAAGGATGCAATTTTGAGGGATATCCTTTTGAAGAGCTCAGCCTTGTTTCTATAGAAATCCAGGGCTTGAGGATGCATTGAGAAAAGCCATAAATCACTCTTGATAAACTCAGGTTGATTTTTGAGTTAACAAGAAATTAAGAATAAATAAACTCATAAAATCATGCAAAAGTAGTTTTTATCTCAAAATAGAGTTTAGTTCTCTTTTTCAACTCATCATCAGATGTTGAGTTTAGAAAGTTAACAAATTGAAATTGAAAATTGATTTAAATTTAACTGCTTTTATGATTGTGCATGATTTAATATGAATTAATTTAATAAATAAAGTGATTTATTTTCCACTTAACTAATTTTTTTTAATTAAAATAATTGATTTATGGGTTAATCAATTATTAAATCAAACTTTATTCTAATTAAATCATTAAATTTGACAACCTTGATTTTAAATCAATTAAATAAATATTCAATTGATTGTTTGTAGGAATTTTGATTTATTGTCAAAATAAAAATAATATTAATTAGGAATAAATAGAATTAAATCTAATTAAATAATTAAGTGGCAGAATTAAATTAATTAATTAAATATTCATCATATTCAATTAATCAACTTTAGGATAAATAATGACATTTATCACCAAATAATATTCAATTAAAGATAATTATGATAAATTAGGAATATTCAAGGAATATTCCCCGATGCAAAATTAAGATAATCAATTAGGTTTTTGATAAACTGATGTGCAGATGTGCCTTAGGTTAGGACTTTGACATTGATTTCGATCGAATTGTTGATGTAAGAGGTTAATGAACCTATAGCCCATTTTTGGGGTATTATAGTGTAGATTAATTTAATTGAAAAAATTAGGAAAACCAACTCCATTATAAGCTCATTTTACTCTTCCTTGCCTTTGTCACTTGACAAACCAGTAGATTTATTCACCACAAACCTCATCTTAAGAGAAACAAAAGAGCACTGAAATGAATCAAGGTGATAAGAGGCCAAAGTGGAGTAAAAGAGAATATATCAAGTTTGAGTTTTACATTAAAAAAATACCAAGTAAGGTTGATGTAGATGCACAAAAATTCACATTAGCTTTTATATACAAAACTCAAAATTACAAAAGTAATAAAATGACAACTTTTATGGACTAATACAAAAGTAAACATATGCACGAAAAGATGAAATGGAAATAAAGAAATGGAACCTGTCATTGCCTAGAATGACGTATCCCATAGTTGTTGGCAACGTCCCTAGTTTCCTCTTCAACTTCAGCTCCAGTTACTTCACCATCCAAAAGGCCTATAGGGAGAGTTAAAAAATGATGTTAGAGCTTAGGGTCACATTTATTTCTCTACATTTTTTTTTACATGGATAGCTTACTCATACAATACATCAAAAACAATAGCATGAATGAGACATAACATTAATCTTTAAAAATGATTTTCATTAGGTGAATAAAAGATTGATATGGAAATAGTTCTACCATGTTGCCATACAAAATAGATCAAAATGGCATAGGAATTTTTAGTCAAAGTAGAGACAATAACTCTTATTTGAGAAAGGAAGCAATAAAAGTCACAGTATTAGATCATGTTCATTATATGCCAATCAAAAGAAGATATGTAGCATTCATAGGTATGGAGGTATAGAATATCAAGTTACAAATCACCAACATGAGTACTAGTGATAAGAGCATAAATATATAATACTCAAGGACATGGTATGATCAATATTTCTCTTCAGTTCATCAACATTCAATAACTTATTGTCCCTCGGTAAAGCTCTCTGACGCTCGCTTCTGTTCTATAGTTCGGTTCTTCTTCAACCAGTCTGATTAGGCATGCATGAAGCTATGTTCAGGCGATATCTCTATAGTCTCCTTCTTCCAGCATGCATTTCATAATGAAACCCTAGTCTTTTATATAGACAAGTAAATCATGTTCTTTTCATCCATCAGATTTTGCCGCTTAATCTCCTTCATTGATTTTGCCACTTAAACCTTCCTCAGTAGATGTGTCAATGACATGTTTCAATTCCATCCTTTAGATCTTCTTCAAATTTTTTTATTTGTTGATCTCATAAATAACTTTATCTTTCCACCTCATAATCATACACTTTACAGCTCATCAATTTATGTCGGCTAAACTAATGATTTAATTCTTTTGTCCATACTCAATTAACAAAGAAACATGTCGGTGAACACAAGCTTGATTGATACTGTCACTTGGTATACACTATACTGGCTTGGTGTATACTGGAATGCTCCATTAACCAACCACACTGATTTGTAACATTTTTCTTCTATCTTCATAACATATTACTGTAACATAATCAAGTCAACAATATGAAGTCATAGACTCATCAATAAGTTACCAAGAGCACTCCTTATCCTCATCTGTCATATCCATCTTCCTCCATGTAGATATCTCATTTCTTTATTTTTTCTCCTCTTTTATAGATGTATAGATATTTGCAACTACCATGATAAGTACTGTCAAAACTAGTTGACATCAATGACAACATAATGACTGATTCAATTATCTTACATATCAATTCAGTGCTCGATGATATCTAATCACTTATAGTTCATCAATCAGGTTCTCAATCAATTGTAGTTCATCATCAAAAAGATAAAATTCATAATACAGTCATGGCATGGTTAGAAGATGTATTTGTCTCAAGTTCAAATGAAAAAAGGCTACTATAAGAAGAGGAAGATGCAATCATGACTGTCAAAGGAATCTAAAAGAAAAACCATATCCATGCAGTCATATAGAACAACACTGAAAGAACAATGATGCACCATCACAATGATACACATTAAAGTAATAAGGACACTATATAAAAGTAGTGGATCTACAGCATGGAAGAAGAGAAAAGAAGTGTGACAATGCAAAATACCTAGCACCTATAGAATTTCTTTCACAATGGGTCTGGAGTATATATGAAAAGAAGTCAAAGTATCAGACTTTATCTAGGAACTTTGTATCCTAAATAGTAGACATAGATTTCAATGGTAGTACATATTACCTTTATTTTCTTTCAAGAAATCAATCATTTTAAAGGAAGTCATTATTGGAAATACTTGATTACATAAAGTATAACTTCTATATGTCCTAATGTATAACTTAAAACTATCCAGTTTATTTAGAAAATGAGTCAATACAAAGCATTAATATCAATATGGAGGTCCATAAACCATACCTGAGGAGTTTTTTCAACATGTGTGGTGCATATTAGATCAATTTAAAACATCTTTAAATCACATATTATTGAGATAGTCGGTTTTAGACTGTTTAGGGATAGTTTTGGGGTAGTTAGAAATGGTTGCAGTTGGTTTTAGGGAATTAGAAGTCTATATCAATGTTGATCCATGGGTTTGGAGACATGATGTAGAGTTGGTGATGTAAGGGGACATTTTTGTAATGTATCAAATCAATAAACACCAGTGATTCTTGCAACTGTGTCTTTGCCCATGGGTACAGTCCACCATAACAAGGTAACAGTGAATTCTCATGTTCATTTAAAATGTGATCTTGATGGGATGATAGTGTAGAATCACAGACTAGTGTTTTATTTGTACATGTTTAAGAAACTATAACATGTTTGGATTGTTCTTGAGACAAAGAGATTGATTGGTATTTGGGTTTGTGACTGATTTTTGGGTACAGTCAACAATATAGAGTTACTCCTAGGGTCTGCCCAAGGTGGATCTAACATATTTTGATGTTAATAACATCAATTCCACCATCCCTAATACAATTCTACCCATCCACTATCCTATCAACCTTAGTGAGCCATAGAATTTATAAAATATGATTCTTTGTTAGACATATATTTGAGATTTTCTATCGAGCTTTACTTTGCATTTTTCACTCTCTTATCTATAAATATAATTTGATGAACATGGTGATGTATATTGGTTGATGAACATGTTTAAGAAGTAAAATATTTCTTAAAGTGAATGGTAAATAATGAGTAGGTGTTTTTGACCATTGAATCTACGTCATTGGTTTAGTTTGAGCTTCACTTGGTTTCAAGAATAGTTTAATATTCTCTACTTAACAAGGCCAACCGCATGAAGGTGGAAGCTCATTTGGCCCCTCCCCCCCCCCCCTAACATCACTCTAAATTCCCCATTAAAATCTAATAACATTCATTCATTCATTTATCCATTTTGTAAATATAACATTCAATCATTATAATCACATAACATTCATTAACACATAAAATTCATTAACACACAACATTCATGAATAATTCATAAACACATCATTTATCAACATTTACTAGTACAAAGTTACATCCATTAAGACAATGTTCTTTCATTAGCAAAAAATGTTACTTACAATCATTTCTTTTTCTGTTTCTTGCTCATTTTTCTAAGGTAATGGCTAAGTGGAGCATCAATATCCTCATCATTCCCCTACTATGTTGGTTCTAATCTCAACACATGTATCCTCCTCATCTGTTCAGGAATAGGAGGCTACTATGCCAAAGGGGGGTCCGCTGCAATAACAACTATGTCATGAGTTAAATTCACACCATTTTATATTAGTGTTACAAGTATTTCATTAATTAAAAGAACTATAAATCAAAAAAGAAATTTAAAAGAACAAACCATAGATTTTATTTACCTAAATGTGCCACATCATCTACATGGTGATCACTCCGAACATCCTCCACTCATTCAGCATGACATTCTATATGCTCTAAAATATACACAAAAAAGGTTACACCAATTTCAATTTAAGATGTTAAATTGTATTAATAATTATATAATTAATTTTCAATAGCAAATGAACACCTCCATCGACACTTCAATGCACATCAGGGCCTTCGTCATGCAATGTAGGTTCTATGTTAGGATTACAAGGCTGCATTGCAATGTCATGCGCATTATTATCATTGTTTGCTTTTTAAAAACAAAAATAGTCAATTTTTTTTTGAAATTAACATCAAATAGATTGTTGCTCAAGTATTCAATTTCAATTTTTTGGGGGGGGCATATTTACCTGTTCAACCGATGCAGGAGACTCTTGGGTTGGGCCAGTGGAAGGTTGGCATAGGCATTCAGCCATGGCTTGATAGCCTTCCTTGAAGGCAATTTTTTTGTGTTTTGTTGTGGTGTAGTACCCCGCCCCTAGTCTGATTTTCTTTATGTATAGTTATTTTAGGGTGATAGATTATATGTTAGGAAATCATTGATGCTTATGATTTTACTAACCCCATACTTGCATGTGTATGGTTGATGTGTTTGTTTTATATTTCTGTTTGACGTGCCTGATGTGGTTGAGGGACGGAGTCGTAGTTACTTGCTTGTGAGATCCACACGATCGGTTGATCCCTGCCATTATCGGTTATATGTTTATATATGTATGTACATGTGGGTTTTGTATGCAGGTTTGCAGGTACCGGGCATCGACTTTCTTGAATTGTCAGGATGAGCGTGCCCTATCACAATATCTCAAATGGTAAGAGAGGGGAGATAACATAGGTCCAAAACCCTAACCTAAGGCCATTTGTCCTAGGATTGGACAAGTATCAGTTTGACTACCCTACCTAGATTTGTCTAGTTGACATGGATTCGTGGATCCCTTCTCCTGAGTTTGCTTGGTTTTATGTTGTCTAGTCTCAGTTAATTTATTTCTTAAGTGGGTGATTTTCTGTGATTATTAGATTAATGATTATAGTTGAAATTTAATATTAATCATATTCCTAAGTTTATTTGAGAAAATGTAATTAAAAGTTAAATATTTGATTAGTTGGATTTAATTGATTATTTAATTATAATTATATTTAATTATGCTTGCGGGCTTTATTAAATAATTAAATATTTAATTGCATAGTTTTATGATGCTTTAAATATTTAATCTATTTAATATAAAATTTTAATATTAGCATGTGCATTATTGAAAAGTGAATTATTCTCAAAAGTTATCAGCCTGTTTCAAAAAGTCAAGTTGAGTTGTGCATATAAAGTGTTTTTAAATTATTTAATTGTGATTTATTTTCATTTTCTGATTTGGAGTTGATGTGGGAGTTAGCTGTTGAGTTATCTCTAGGGTTGCATGAAAAGGGGAAATTGAATCTCTATTAGGGGGAATTGCATTCATTTTAGGATTGGAGAGGTTTTGGAGGAGAATTTTTGAGAGTTTGTGCACTTTAAATTTTGGGGAGAATTTGGATTGTGTGATTTCTTGTTTGTGCATCTGGATCGTGTGTGTGCCTCCTACGTAGACCCAGATCTGTAGGTTGGATTCATCTTAGGAGAAATTCTAGTCTTCAGATCTTCAAAAGTTTTCTATTTTAGTTTTAGCTTTGGATCCAAGGTAGGCTTTGAAATCCTGCCTGTTAGTTTTATTTTGCATCTGTCTGGCTTTCTTTTATTGTTTAAATTTTAGTATATTTCAATAGATAGATCTATGTTCTTGAAATTCTGGGTATTTAGAAAACCCTAGTTTAGTTGTTTTTATGTTTTTATTAAATTTTAGCATAGCAGGGTTATGCTGGCAAAATTTTGTTAGAGGATTCTCTATCAAACTCCTAGAAAATGAATTATTAAATCAGGGATATAGTTTAACTATAGGGTTTGAAAAATAAGTTTATCCATTAGAAAAGAAAATCAAATTGTTATCAAGAAAACCAATTTTGATAGGAAAATATATTTGCTAGAAATGAATAGTCAATATTGAAAATAAATTACATAGTAAAAATAAAATAATAAGACTGGTAAAGGACAAATCACGAAAAGTCAAAATCAAATGCATGATTTTGATAGAAATGTGCTTTATTGGTTTTTAAAATATATATATAATATATTTATATATTTGCATGTTTGTTAAAAAACATTGTGTTAAAAACAAATTAAAAATAATATATAATAATTTTATATTGGGAAATTGTATTTTTTTTTTAAAGTTTATAAAAAAAAATTAAATTAGATAAAGGGGAGGCAGGGGCCACACCCCCCCCTTACCTTCCCCCCTCATGGCAGAGGCCTGCCGGATGGCAGACTAGGTACTGTTGGCAGTACCTAGGCTGTCGTGAGCAGCTAGGGCTTGCTACGGCCAGGGTAGGGGTGTGGGCTGTGGGCCCCCCACCCACCATTTTTACTTTTGTTTTATTTATTTATTATTAATGTTTGTTAAATTAAAATGTTAGCATGTGAGTTTATAAATTTAGTTTTTAGTTAAATATTAAATTTAAGATTTAGTTAATTATATGTTATTTAAATTAAATAAAATTTGTTAATTATTTTATTTTTTATTTAAATAAGAGTTGTTTTGTTTGGTTTTCATTTTAAATGAAATTTGATTAAATAAAGGTTGTATTAATTTATAACATATAAGACCTTAAATGTTAAATTTAATTAATTTTAATTTGGGAAAATTGATTATTAAATAAGACTAATTTAATAACATTTAAATTAGGTTTTATTCTTATTGATCAATATTTATTTAGGCATTAATATTTAAATAAATACTTATAGTCATATTACTAGTTTGTTTGGGAATTAATGGCTAATAGATTGTTTAGACATAAATTATTAAATTGTATAATTTATGTTCTAATAAATTAAATTAGACCTAATGTTTTAACTTTCAGTTGTGACATATATGTGTACAGGTTAACTAGGGTATATTTTTATGTGTAAATGAAACATAATTAGTTGTGAATAGTTATGTTTCTTAGTGGCAAATAAATTATTAAAGGTGTTATGTTTCCATTGAAATTGGGCATTTTTATCTTGTTAGAACTATTAGAAGACTATGGATAATATTCTTTTATTTATGACATTATTGGGATGTTTATGTTAAGATTCTCTTAGTAGTTTTATGTGTTTCTATTTCCAAATTTGATTATGCCCTTTATGAAATTTATATGCTTATGGTTCAATTTCAGTTCTTTATGATGTGAGTGTTGTATTCTTCGTTCCTGAAGTGTCTTCTTATACTTATTGTGATATCGGGAAGATAGAGGTCAGGGTTTGTGTCAGTTGTTCATGTTTTTAGTATTATGTGTTGATGTGTGTGTGAGATCCAATTATACCCTGACTTGACCATTTGGGCTCATAATGCTTTGTATTCTATTTATGGTATCTTTGTAATCATTTCTAGTTCTTGTGTGTGAAATTAGATCTGGGATTACCTGGTTGTATACCTGATTTGATCTATGTGAGATTTGTGAGCCTAGGGTAGTTTACCTATTTATGGGGTGGCTTGCAATAAGCGTTGAGGCCCACAAGTGGCTTCCATGATCACTTATTGTAAGTATTGGTAATTAAGTGATAACTTAATATAACATTGAGAGATTTTAAAATGAACCTAATAAGATATGCTTCCTCACCTAGGCATTAGTGCTAGTACAGACTAAGATGAAGGATGAGATGATGTGTGCCACCTTTTAAGGTGTGTTTCTAGCATAGTTAATGGCTTCATCTATACAAGAGGTCATTGACACCGTGTATGGTCACTTGGGTGCCGAGATCCAGAGAGATTACTAGGACAAAACTCAAGGGTTAGACGTACATGATGACACCTTCCTATGTATAGTCTAGTTATCCTACATGTGTTGGTTGCCTGTAGATTAGTGAATCTTACCTTGCTATCTTTTGTACACCTTGAGTTAAAGAGCTTTCAGGATCCTTTCCTTAGCTTGTTCTGTTTGATATTTGTTATCCAAGTGGTATCTATTTTTATCTCCTTAGCACGGTGGGAGTGGACCATTTAGGTTCACGAGGTCGGCTAGTAGTGATTCTTTTACCATTTGAGATTCTGACATTCGTGTACCAGTGCTAGATGATCCCTATGGCAATTGTTCCTTCTTGAGCTTCATTGATGGAGTTGTGTTCTTCTTCTTCTTCTCTTTATGATCTTGTATCTTTGTATCAGTTATTTAGAGATATCATGTGTACTTCTTTTTAATTATTGTATTACATACCCTATGACATGTGCAATGGATGTAGATTTATAGATACCTTATGGTACCAATTGTATTTATGTTGTCTTATATGTGATGTTTCTTTTATCTTTCATTTGTTTATATGAGTTTTGTGATTGTACCTAGTCTAAATTAATTAATTAATTAATATTAACGTAATCTTTATCGAGGAACCCTTGAGAGTTGTAACCTGTGTTGGTTGTTTGTATTAATGTGAGTAAATGGTAATTGCTTCTGCATTGATGTTTATCTTGTATATTAACTTTAGAAAAAAAAATTATTCTGCAAACTTAGATGCATGTTTAGGTTAAGTTCTCCTAGGTTCCCTAGCGGGGCATTACACGTGGCCTCTAAATTAAATTATGAGCCCTGCATTTTTTGACTAAACAAAATTATTTATATTTTATAAATAATTTTGATCTGGGATTCATTTACTGGTACTTACAATTCTTGCTTTAATTTTTTAATATCCACCAAAGCCAAGTTTGTGTTGCCCAATCTTTTGTAGTCTAGCCTTTGTTTCCTTTTATGTGTCCTGCAACCTATGAAAAGTTTGAAATATGTTAGATGATATAGATATAAAGATCACTAATTAGTGCATTATTACATTCTACTAGTAGTTAATACTATTGCATACATTCTTCTCTCATTTGCTAGTGTAATTCCTCTTTGATCATCCCCTTTCTCCTTTGAATCCAAAATGAACTCATTCCAATCCCTCACTGAAATAAAGGGAGGACACTCGTACTTTGGGTTCTGGACGAGACTCCTATATGAGTCCCTCATAGTCTTAAGATGTTTGGTAGCTTTTTCTAAAATTTTCTTCTCAAAAATGTTACTACCAAACTCATGCTCTAAATCTTTTATGAGCTGATCTTTTAATTTTTTTTCTTGCAAGTTCCACCTTTTAAGAAAAAACACAAAATTGTTAGATAGAAAAATTAACTAAAGTTGTGTACCTTGAATATAGTAAAAGAAAAGTCTTGAATGAAAGGAAAAATATTGTACCTATTAATGATATGAAATAAAAATAGGGATAGGGTTAGTTCACTTATGATGTTCCACCTTGTACATATGGTGGGCCCGAATATCTTCAATGTGAAGTCATAAAGCATCTTATAAAAAGAATCATTTTCTACAAAAATGTCATGGGATCATCAATCCAAAACTTGTTATGAATAGGTAAATGCATATTACAATATAAATAATAATAATTTTAAAGTACCTAGAAGCTTAAGACATTTTAAAGGCATCAATTCTTTATCATCAATCAACAATGATGTCTGCATAACTCCCATGCTAGAAACATGGGTAGATCTAGGAAACAATGGTGAATTATCACCAATACAGGTACTCTGATCCATATCTGATGTGGTAGATAGTGCTGGTGTATCTCCTACTCCACAAAATTAATCCACTATGAGATGCACCCAAGATTAAAGTACAAATTATCAAATCATAATTAACACAAAACCATATATAGAAAAACAAGGATTTACTAGGCATAGACCATGAAGGCGTCGATGTTTGCATGCCCCTTGTTTTTGACATTGCACTCAGCAATATCAGATGGACGTCGATCGACCTTCTAGGAGGAGTCGTCTGCACTTGATGACCTGAAAAATACATTGTTAGCTAAGACATTCTGAAATAATAAAAGTAAGAGTTGCTTTCAATAAAGTTTGAGCAAAAATTTTCTTATAAATTTTGAATTAGTTGTAACTATTCCTTTTCCTATAGTTGTATCTACTATATCAGTAAGTCCAATGAAAAATGTACACTTCTAATCAATAAGTCCAATGAAGTTTTTGAATGTTCCAAAGAAAAAATTCCTTGTAACTTGTTAACTTAAGGATCATTTTACCTAAGGTGGTCGGAGCTCTACTAGTACTGTCCTCACTGTGATGTCCATGACCAAGTACTTGGGTAAACAAAAAATCCTATAACAAGATCACATACATATTTTAGTTCACAACATAAAAGAGTATAAAATATAAAACTTTATTGAACTTCTGTTATAACTAAAGATTCATTATTGCTTACTTTGTAATGACATGCTTGTGCCATCAATTCATCTATCCTCTCTAGCATCTCCTCAGTTGGATTTGCATATTCCAAAATGCTAATAATTTTTGCATTGACTATTTTTAGTTTTTTCTTCACCGTATTTATTATATTAGGGATATCTAGGATATCCTAATCCATATCTACATCTATTTCCTCTATTGTTGCAGGTTCTTTTCCCCTATCTTGAACATCAATTTGTGACAGGAATATCAATAAAACTATCAGAATAACTCCAAAACTCTAAATAAAATAACATAATAATATAACATTTTTCAACTATCTAATTTGTACAATTACAATAAGGTTTACCATTGCTGAAGAATGGGTGGGAAGAGCATCTCCGCAGCCTCTATCATGTGGGGATCCATGTCGTCATGTAACAAATATTAAATATAAAAACTTTAGTGAACTGAAAGCAATAGACTTAGCAAAAAAAACTTATTAATAAAATAGTATATTAGAGTCATAAAATTGAGGTTAGTTTAAATGATATACAGTACTTACCACCCTCATGATAGTAATTTTTTTTTGTATCTATGTGATTTTAATAGTAATCTATTAGCAGTTCTTCCCCTGCACTTCTTGATTTTATCGCACATACAAAAACACGATTCCCCTCACGCACCTCAAATATGTAATTGGGTTGTTTATTAGTTGAGGAAGGTCACATACTATTTATAAACACATAATATTCCATGTTGCTTTTGGTCTCCCATCAATGTACATAGAAAATCTTTTACTTTGATCATTTTCTTTTCATTGTATATAATTTATTGATAGTGCATATGATGTAGCACAACACTCTCTATTAACAATAAAGCTCAATCACAAGACAAATATACACAACTTTGAAACCTTCAATATTTTTCCATTCATCTCTAACTGCTTCTACAATTCGCTGCAAACTCTTAAGTAACCAAAAAAACCTAGAAAAATAAGAAATCTAAAAATTACCCTTTTTAGCAGTTTCTTTCCATAGTTATTTTTTGCCATTTTTGGTAATTTTCGAAACAACACCTAAAAAGCTAATTTTTTCCCTAAAAATTCCCTTGACTAAGTTAGAAAGAATTTCCAACTAATATCTAAGATTTAGAAACATAAACTCAAATTTATTACAAAATAGACTTTCTAAAAACTAGAGAAAACACACTAAAAGATGATTTATGAGACCTAGATGAAACTTTCAGCTCCTGAAAATGTGCTAAAATGGACCCCAATCAATCTGAGATCATTGGAAAAACCAATTCCACCTCCTGACACATGCACCTAAAAAATTTCAGCGAAAACCTACACCTGAGTCAAAAGTTATGACCTTCGAAAGTTTTTGTATTAGTTTATGACGTACATAAGGTCCTGCATCATTCTCCCCCTCTTTAAAAGAACATAGCTCCTACAAGTGGGTGTTTGTGAACTACTATAACTTTGTGGGCTCCAATTTCATCAATTCCCATTCTGAGATCCAGGTGCTATCTGTTGCTGGTAATCCCTCCCACTGAATCAAGTACCTATTGTAATGATCATTTTGGGGGATTGTAGACTTCCTATCCAGAATGTGGGCAATCTTTTCCTTCTTTTTACTTGGAAGGTGGTGATGCCAATCCACCTCATCTATATTTTATGGCTCAGATAGTTCTCCATGAAATGCATATAAATCAAAAACATTAAAGAAAGGAGAAATAGCCAAATCATCTGGTAGACAAACCTCATAAGCATTATCATTGATCTTCTTCAAAATTTGGCAAGGACCTATCTTTTTGTATTTTAGCTTATGATATGTGCCAGTGGGAAATCTCTCATGCCTCAAGTACACCATCACCAAATCACCTACATGAAATATCTATCTCCTTTTACTGACATCTGCAATAGCCTTATACCGACCATTGCTATCCTGCAATTTACTCCTCACATCTTGTTGAAGTTGTTGAAGGTGTTTAGCAAATGCTTCCCCATCATCGCTAATTCTATCATGCATAGGGAGTTGTACAAGGTACAAAACACCCTGAAGATTCTTACCATATACGATTTGAAAAGGAGATTTTCCAGTTGATCTATTAACAGAACTATTGTAAGAAAACTCTGCTTGAGGCAATGCCAAGTCCCACTACTTGGGCTTTTCACCAACAATACACCATAACAGGTTTCCTAAACTCTGATTGACTACGTTATTTTGCCCATCAATTTGGGGATGATAGGCACTGTTAAACTACAACTATGTTCCCATCTTCTTCCATAAGGTCCTCCATAAATGACTCAAAAACTCAGTATCCCTATCAAAAGTGATAGTCTTTGGAATGCCATGGAATCTAACAACTTCTGAGAAAAACAAGTTGGCTATCCTTGTCGCATCATTAGTTTTTCTACAAGCAATAAAATGAGCCATCTTAGATAATCTATCAACAACTAGAAAGATAGAATATGTACCTCACTGGGTGTGGGGAAGCCCCAATACAAAATCCATACTCACATCTATCCATGGCTCAATGGGTACAGGTAGAGGTGTATACAATTCTGTGTTTTGGGAGTGACCCTTAGCCACTTGATAGATTCTACACCTTGCCATGTACTTAGTAATGTCTCTTTTCAATTTTGGCCAGTAGTATTTGTCTTCAACCAAGGCTATTGTCTTGTCCTTCCCAAAGTGACTAGCCAAACCACCACTATGAAATTCTCAGATAATATTTTCCCTCATGGAACCATCTGGTATACAAATTTATTTTACTCTAAAGAGGTAACCATCCTACATAAAGTATTCTCCTCTCATGTGATCTAAAAGACTAGTTCCTGGTTCTTTAATCTTCTCTATAATTTCCAAAAAAGCATCATCAACCTCATACATAACTTCAATAGCATCAAAACCAATGACCTATGTTTCCATTGTAGTCATGAGTGTAACACACCAACTTAGGCCATCAACAACCTGATTCTACTTTCCAAACTTGTGCTTCAAAACAAAATTATACACTTGCAATAAAGACACCCATTTAGCATGCCTATTATTCAATTTCTTTTGTGTGTTCACATATTTTAGGGATAAATGATCTGTAAATAGTACAAATTCTTGTGGGACCAAATAATGCCTCCAATGCCTTAAGGCTTGAACAATAGCATAAAATTCTAAATCATAAGTAGAATAGTTCTTCCTCGCATCATTCAACTTTTCGATGAAAAAGGCTATGGGTTTACCTATCTGGCTAAGAACAACACCTATTCCAACATGGAAAGCATCACACTCTACTTCAAATACTTTATCAAAATTTGGAAGTGCCAATATAGGAGCTTCAGTTACCTTTTTCTTCAAGAATTGGAAACTTTGCTCACCATCTGTTGTCCATGTGAATTCCCTTCCTTTCATAAAATATGTTATGGGCACTACAATACTGCTAAAATTTTGAATGAACTTTCTATAGAAGGTTTCCATTCCATGAAAACTTCTTACCGCTATTATGTTGGATGGACTAGGCCATTCTAGGATTGCCTTGACCTTTTCTAGGTCCATTTGAACACCATCTTTAGAAATGATGAAGCCCAGAAAAGTCAAACTATTTTGCATGAATCTGCACTTCTTTAAATTTGCACAAAGCTTCTCTTTCCTCAGTACACTTAGAATTATCCTCAAGTGTTGTAGGTGTTCTCCTTTGTGTTTGTTGTAAATTAGGATATCATCAAAATAAACTACAACAAACTTACCAATGTAGGGTTGTAAGATAGTATTCATCAATCTCATGAATGTACATGGTGCATTAGAAAGCCCAAATGGCATAACCATCCATTCATACAAGCCATCCCTAGTCTTAAAAGTTGTCTTCCACTCATCTCCTTCACAAATTCAAATCTTGTGGTATCCACTTCGTAGATCAATCTTGCTGAAGTATTTGGCCCCTGCTAATTTATGCATCATATCCTCTATACAAGGAATAGGAAACTGATACTTGATAATAATCTTATTAATTTATCTATTTTTAGTACACATCCTCCATGTTCCATCCTTCTTCAGGGTCAACAATGTAGGCATAACACATGGGCTCATGCTTTCTCTAACCATGCCTTTCTCAACTAGTTCTGCTACTTGTTTGTTGAGCTCTGCATGTTGTGTTGGGATCAGTTGATAAGCTTCTTGATTAGGAAGAGTTGGTCCATGAATCAGATCAATATGGTGTTGTGTATCCCTTTTTGGTGGGAGTCCATCAAGTAGCTCATTTGGAATAACATCAGCAAATTATTCTAGTATCTTTACTACATCATGTGGTATTACGTCTTCTTGTTCTTCTCCTCTTTTTACTACCAATGCATAGAAGAAACCTTTCACATTAATTTCTTTGACAACATCCTTGGTAGACAACATGGTCTCATTCTTCCTTTCATCCTTAAGTGGTAAGAGAGTCACTTTAGAGCCATCCTTCCAGAAGGTATATGTATTTTTCTCTCCATTGTGCATGATCTTCCTATCATACTGCCATGGCCTTCCCAACAAAATATGACAGGCATCCATAGGAATAACATCACACCATATCTCATCCTTATAGATTTCACCTATAGTAAACCTAACCAAACATATTTTATCTACAGTAACCTCATTTCCTTTCTTAAACCATTCAATACAGTAAGGAAGAGGATGTTTCTCACATTGTAGATTTAGTTTCTCTACCATTTCCTTAGCTACCATATTCTCACAACTACCCCCATCGATAATAACTCAACATACCTTTCTTCCTGAAGTGCATCTAGTTCTGAAGATGTTGGTTCGAAGCTAGGAATCATCAAAGTTATTTACAGGGACTTCTTCCTTCTCTGGAATGATCATTGATCTCCTCATCATGAGAGTTTCTCCCACGTCTAGTAGGACTTCTTGTTCTATTCCTGCTTCTATGAATTATGGCTAAACCATGTTCACTCTAGGCTATCCTCCTTAGTTTCTTTCTGGCATGTTATAATTTGAACATTCAAAGGCTTTGTGTCCTTCATCTCCACACCTAAAATAAGTGAAAGGCTTTCTCTGATTCTCCTAGCCTCTTTTGCTTCTGTAGCCTCATCCTCTCTGAAACCCCCTTCCTCTTTCTTGATTTGGAGGATCTTGCCTTGTGTCCATATTTTTTTCAAATCCTTGAAAATAATCTCCCTGACCATTATTAGAACCTCCCCTAAATGGATTTTAGGTACCCCTTTCACCACCTCTATTCCTCTGGATATATTGCTTATTCTTCTTTTCTTTAGCGTTTAGGGCTAATTGGTAGGCTTTGTCCATACTGCTAACATGATGCATGCTCAACTCATCTTGGATGGAGAATTTTAGGCCATTCATATATCTAGCAACCATTTTCTTATTATTTTTTTGATTTTCTATGTGGATGGATAGTTTGTATAATTCATTTGTATAGTCTTGCACTGAAGACAAGTTTTGTTTCAGATTTTGGAACCTACGAAAGAGGGTTTGTGAATAATCCATGGGTAAGAATTTTTCTTTGAGGTTTTTCTCCATCTTGCTCCATGTCTTAATCTTTTCATTTCCCTTTCTAGTTTGTTCCTTTTGGATATGATCCCACCATATCATTGCATGTCCTTTTAATTTTGTGCATGCAAAATTCATCTTCTTTTCTTCTCTCATAGGCTTCCATTCAAAAAATATCCCCATCTCATTTATCCAGTCTACTAATTCTTCTGGCTTAAGACTACCAACATAGTCTGAAACATCAATCTTGATTGTTTCACTCCTTCCTTCCAAAGCCTTGAGAACTCTATCTTCATAGCTTATTTCTTCCAACCTCTCTTCTGTATTTTATTAATTTTGGTTTCTCTCTTCATCAGATTCATTTCCTCCTTTTATTCCTTGATTATCCATTCGCTCACTGAGTCATTCAATCTTCCTCTACATATCCATCATCAATCTTTGCATTGGCGTGACACCTCCTCTTCCTCTTCCTCTTCCTCTCCCAACCATCTTCTTGCACTGATACCAAATGATGTAGCACAACACTCTCTATTAACAATAAAGCTCAATTACAAGACAAATAAACACAACTTTGAAACCTTAAATATTTTTCCATTCATCTCTAACTTCTTCTACAATTCGCTGCAAACTCTTAAGTAACCAAAAAAACCTAGAAAAATAAGAAATCTAAAAATTACCCTTTTTGGTAGTTTTTTTCCATAGTTGTTTTTTGCCATTTTTTGTAATTTTTGAAACAACACCTAAAAAGCTAAGTTTTTTCCTAAACATGCCCTTGACTATGTTATAAATAATTGCCAACTAATATCTAAGATTTAAAAACATAAACTCAAATTTATTACAAAATAGAACTTTCTAAAAACTAGAGAAAAAATACTAAAAGCTGATTTCTGAGCCCTAAATGAAACTTTCAGCTCCTGAAAATGTGCTAAAATAGACCCCAATTGATCTGAGATCATTGGAAAAACAAATACCACCTCCTGAGGCACGCACCTAAAAAATTTCAGCAAAAACCTAGACCTGAGTCAAAAGTTATTACCTCCAGAAGTTTCTATATTAGTTTATGACCTATGGAAGGTCCTGCATCATTCTCCCCTTCTTTAAAGGAACACATCTCCTACAATTGGGTGTCTATGAACTGTTGTAACTTTGTGGGGTCCAATTTCATCACTTCTCATTCTGAGATCCAGGTTCTATCTGGTGCTGGTAATCCCTCCCACTAATTCAAGTACCTATTGTAATGATCATTCTGGGTGACTGTAGACTGCATGTCTAGAATGTTGGCAATCTTTTCCTTCTTTTTACTTGGAAGGTAGTGATGCCAATCCACCTCATCTATACCATCTAGCTCAGATACTTCTCCATGAAATGCATATAAATCAAAAACATTAAAGATAGGAGAAATATCCAGATCATCTGGTAGACAAACCTCATAAGCATTATCATTAATCTTCCTCAAAATTTGGCAAGGACCTATCTTTTTGTATTTCAACTTATGATATGTACCAGTGGGAAATCTCTCACACCTCAAGTACACCATCACCAAATCACCTACATGAAATATCTATCTCCTTCTATTGACATCTGCAATAGCCTTATACTGCTCATTGTTATCCTGTAATTTACCTCTCACATCTTGTTGAAGTTGTTGAAGGTGTTCAGAAAATGCTTCCCCATCATCGTTAATTCTATCTTGCACAGGGAGTTGTACAAGGTCCAAAACACCCTAAGGATTCTTACCATATACAATCTAAAAAGGAGATTTTCTAGTTGATCTGTTAACAGAACTATTGTAAGAAAACTCTGCTTGAGGCAATGCCAAGTCCCACTACTTGGGCTTTTCACCAACAATACACCGTAACAGGTTTCCCAAACTCTAATTGACTACCTTAGTTTTCCCATCAGTTTGGGGATGATAGGCACTGCTAAACTGTAACTGTGTTCCCATCTTCCATAAGGTCCTCCAGAAATGACTCAAAAACTCAGTATCCCTATCAAAAGTGATAGTCTTTGGAATGCCATGGAATCTAACAACTTCTGAGAAAAACAAGTTGGCTATCCTTGTGGCATCATTAGTTTTTTTACAAGCAATAAAATGAGCCATCTTAGATAATCTATCAACAACTAGAAAGATAGAATATGTACCTCACTAGATGTGGGGAAGCCCCAATACAAAATCCATACTCACATATATCCATGGCTCAATGGGTACAGGTAGAGGTGTATACAATCCTATGTTTTGGGAGTGACCCTTAGCCACTTGACAGATTCTACACCTTGCCACGTACTTAGTAATGTCCCTTTTCAATTTTGGCCAATAGTATTTGTCTTCAACCAAGGCTATTGTCTTGTCCTTCCCAAAGTGACCAGCCAAACCACCACTATGAAATTCTCAGATAATATTTTCCCTCATGGAACTAGCTGGTATACAAAGTTATTTTTCTCTAAAGAGGTAACCATCCTACATAAAGTATTCTCCTCTCATGTGATCTAAAAGACTAGTTCTTGGTTCTTTAATCTTCTCTATAATTTCCTAAAAATCAACATCAGCTGAATACAAAACTTTAATAGCATCAAAAACAATGACCTCTATTTCCATTGTAGTTATGAGTGTAACATGTTGACTTAGGGCATGAGTAACCTGATTTTGCTTTCCAGACTTATGCTTCAAAACAAAATTATACCCTTGCAAGAAAGACACCCATTTAGCATGCCTACTATTCAATTTCTTTTGCGTGTTGACATATTTCAAGGCCAAATGATCTGTAAATAGTATAAATTCTTGTGGGGCCAGATAATGCCTCCAATGCCTTAAGGCTTGAACAATAGCATAAAATTCTAAATCATAAGTATAATAGTTCTTCCTCGCATCATTCAACTTTTCACTGAAAAGGGCTATGGGTTTACCTGCATGGCTAAGAACATCACCTATCCCAACATGGGAAGCATCACATTCTACTTCAAATACTTTATCAAAATTAGAAGTGCCAATATAGGAGCTTTGGATACCTTTCTCTTCAAGAATTGAAATCTTTGTTCACCATCTATTGTCCATGTGAATTCCCTTCCTTTCGTACAATCTATTATGGGCACTACAATACTGCTAAAATTTTGAATGAACTTTCTATAGAAGGTTGCCAATCCATGAAAACTCCTTACCCCTAGTATGCTGGATGGACTAGGCCATTCTAGGATTTCCTTGACCTTTTCTAGGTCCATTTGAAAACCATCTTCAGAAATCATGAAGCCCAAAAAATTCAAACTATTTTTCATGAATCTACACTTCTTTAAATTTGCACAGAGCTTCTCTTTCCTCAATACACTCAGAATGATCCACAAGTTTTGTAGGTGTTCTCCTTTATGTTTGTTATAAATTAGGATATCATAAAAAATAAACTAAAACAAACTTACCAATGTAGGTTCGTAAGACAGTTTTCATCAATCTCATGAATGTACTTGGAGCATTAGAAAGCCCAAATGGCATAACCATCCATTCATATAAGCCATCCCTAGTCTTAAAAGTTTTCTTCCACTCATCTCCTTCATGAATTCAAATCTGGTGGTATCCACTTCGTAGATCAATCTTGTTGAAGTATTTGGCCCCTGCTAATTCATCCATCATATCCTCTATACGAGGAATATGTAATTGATACTTGATAGTAATCTTATTAATTTCTCTACTATCAGTACACATCCTCCATGTTCCATCCTTCTTTAGGGTCAACAATGTAGGCATAGCACATGGGCTCATGCTTTCTCTAACCAGGCCTTTCTCAACTAGTTCTGTTACTTGTTTGTTGAGCTCTGCATGTTGTGTTTGGTTTAGTCGATAAGCTGCTTGGTTAGGAAGAGTTGCTCCAGGAATTAAATCAGTATGGTGTTGTATATCTCTTTTTGGTGGAAGTCCATCAGGTAGCTCATTTGGCATAACATCATAAAATTCTTCTAGTATCTTTACTGCATCATGTGGTATTATGTCTTCTTGTTCTCCTCTTTTTACTACCAATGTGTATCAGTAACCTATCACCTTCATTTCTTTGACAACATCATTGGCATACAACATGGTCTCATTCTTCCTTTCATCCTTAAGTGGTAAGAGAGTCACTTTAGACCCACCCTTCTAGATGGTATATGTATTTTTCTCTCCATTGTGCATGATCTTCCTATCATACTACCATGGCCTTCCCAACAAAATATGACAGGCATCCATAGGAATAACATCACACCATATCTCATCCTTATAGATTTCACCTATAGTAAACCTAACCAAACATATTTTATCTACAGTAACCTCATTTCCTTTCTTAAACCATTCAATACAGTAAGGAAGAGGATGTTTCTCACATTGTAGATTTAGTTTCTCTACCATTTCCTTAGCTACCATATTCTCACAACTACCCCCATCAACAATAACTTGGCATACCTTTCCACCTGAAGTGCATCTAGTTCTAAAGATGTTGGTTTGAAGCCATGAATCATCAAAGTTCTTTACATGGACTTCTTCCCTCTCTAGAATGATCATCAATCTCCTCATCATGAGAGTTTCTCCCACATCTGGTAGGACTTCTTGTTATGTTCCTACTTCTATGAATTCTGGCTGAACTAGGTTCACTCTAGGCTGTCCTCCTTGGTTTCTTTCTAGCATGTTATAATTTGAACATTGCAAGGCTCTATGTCCTTCTTCTCCACACCTAAAACAAGTGAAAGGCCTTCTCTAATTCTCCCAGCCTCTTCCACTTCTGTAGCCTCGTCCTCTCTGAAACCCCCTTCCTCTTTCTTGATTTGGAGGATCTTGCCTTGTGTCCATATATTTTTCAAATCCTTGAAAATAATATCCCCAACCATTATTAGAACCTCCCTGAAATTGAGTTGAGGTACCCCTTCGACCACCTCTATTCCTATTGATATATTGCCTATTCTTCTTTTCTTCAGCCTTTAGGGCTAATTGGTAGGCTTTCTCCATACTTTTGACATGATGCATGCTCAACTCATCTTGAATGGAGAATTTTAGGCCATTCATATATC
This sequence comes from Chamaecyparis obtusa, assembly GCA_027943335.1. Classification (NCBI taxonomy): domain Eukaryota; kingdom Viridiplantae; phylum Streptophyta; class Pinopsida; order Cupressales; family Cupressaceae; genus Chamaecyparis; species Chamaecyparis obtusa. Next base: position 828,036 of record BSBK01004276.1, read on the forward strand.
TAGCACCCATTTTCTCATTATTTTCTTGATGATCTATGTGCATGGATAGTTTGTAGAGTTCATTTGTATAGTCTTCAACTGAAGACAAGTTTTGTTTCAGATTTTGTAACCTACGAAAGAGGGTTTGTGAATAATCCATGGGTAAGAATTTTTCTTTGATATTTTTCTCCATCTTGTTCCATGTCTTAATATTTTATTTTCCCTTTCTAGTTCATTCCTTTTGGAGATGATCCCACCATATCATTACATGTCCTTTTAATTTTGTGCATGCAAACTTCATCTTCTTTTCTTTTGTCATAGGCTTCCATTCAAAACATTTCCCCATCTCGTTTAGCCAGTCTACTAATTCTTCTAGCTTAAGACTACCAGTATAGTCTAAAACATCAATCTTGATTGTTTTTCTCCTTCCTTCCAAAGCTTTGAGAAATCTATCTTCATAGCTCATTTCTTCTAGCCTCTCTTCTATATTTTCTTCATTTTGGTTTCCCTCTTCATCATATTCATTTCCTCCTTTTATTCCTTGATTATCCATTCACTCACTGAGTCATTCAATCTTCCTCTACATATCCATCATCAATCTTTGCAGTAGCATGACACCTCCTCTTCCTCTTCCCCTTCCTCTCCTAGCCATCTTCCTGCTCTGATACCAAATGATGTAGCACAACACTCTCTATTAACAATAAAGCTCAATCACAAGACAAATAAACACAACTTTGAAACCTTCAATATTTTTCCATTCATCTCTAACTGCTTCTACAATTCCCTGCAAACTCTTAAGTAACCAAAAAAACCTAGAAAAATAAGAAATCTAAAAATTACCTTTTTTGGCAGTTTTTTGCCATTTTTGGTAATTTTTGAAACAACACCTAAAAATTTGTGTTTTTCCCTAAACATGCCCTCAACTATGTTAGAAATAATTTCCAACCAATATCCAATATTTAGAAACATAAACTCAAATTTATTATAAAATAGAACTTTCTAAAAACTAGAGAAAAAATACTAAAAGCTGATTTTTGAGCCCTAGATGAAACTTTCAACTCCCAAAAATGTGCTATAATAGACCCCAATTGATCTGAGATCATTGGAAAACCAAATGCCACCTCCTAAGGCATGCACCTAAAAAATTTCAGCAAAAACCCAAACCCGAGTCAAATGTTATGACCTCTGGAAGTTTCTGTTTTAGTTTATGACCTACGGAAGGTCCTACATCATTCTCCCCTTCTTTAAAGGAACATAGATCTTGCAAGTGGGTGTCTGTGAACTGCTATGACTTTGTGGGGTCCAATTTCATCACTTCCCATTTTGAGATCTAGGTGCTATCTATTGCTGATAATCCCTCCCACTAAATCAAGTACCTATTGTAATGATCATTCTGGGTGACTATAGACTATCTGTCCAGAATGTGGGAAATATTTTCCTTCTTTTTACTTGGAAGGTGGTGATGCCAATCCACTTCATCTATACTATCTGGCTCAGATAGTTCTCCATGAAATGCATATAAATAAAAAACATTAAAGACAGGAGAAATATCTAGATCATCTGGTAGACAAACCTAAAAAGCATTATCATTGATCTTCTTCAAAATTTGGTAAGGACCTATCTTTTTGTATTTCAGCTTATGATATGTGGCAGGTGGAAATCTCTCATGCCTTATGTACTCCATCACTAAATCACCTGCATGAAATATCTGTCTCCTCCTACTGACATCTACAGCAGCCTTATACTGCTCATTGCTATCTTGCAATTTAATCCTCACATCTAATTGAAGTTGTTGAAGGTGTTCAAAAAATGCTTCCCCATCATTGCTAATTCTATCTTGCATAGAGAGTTGTACAAGGTCCAAAACACCTTGAGGATTCTTGCCATATACGATTTGAAAAGGAGATTTTTGAGTTGATTTGTTAACAGAACTATTGTAAGCAAACTCTGCTTGAGGAAATACCAAGTCCAACTACTTGGGCTTTTCACCAACAATACACCGTAATAGGTTTCCCAAACTTTGATTGACTACTTCAGTTTTCCCATTAGTTTGGGGATGATAGCCACTATTAAAGTGCAACTATGTTCCCATCTTGTTCCATAAGGTCCTCCAGAAGTGATAGTCTTTGGAATGCCATGGAGTCTAACAACTTATAAGAAAAATAAGTTGGCTATCCTTGTGGCATCATTAGTTTTTATACAAGCAATAAATTGAGCCATCTTAGAGAATCTATCAATAACTACAAAGATAGAATTTGTACCTCGTTGGGTGTGGGGAAGCCCCAATACAAAATCCATACTCACATCTATCCATGGCTCGATGGGTATAGGTAGAGGTGTATACAATCCTGTGTTTTGGGATTGACCCTTAGACACTTGACAGATCATGCACCTTGCCATGTACTTAGTAATGTCCCCTTTCAGTTTTGGCCAGTAGTATTTTTCTTCAACCAAGGCTATTGTCTTGTCCTTCCCAAAGTGACCAGCCAAACCACCACTATGAAATTCTTAGATAATATTTTCCCTCATGAAACTAGCTGGTATACAAAGTTATTTTCCTCTAAAGAGGTAACCATCCTGCATAAGTATTCTCCTCTCATGTGATGTAAAAGATAAGTTCCCTGTTCTTTAATCTTCTCTATAATTTCCCAAAAATCATCATCAACCTCATACAAAACTTTAATAGCATCAAAACTAATGACCTTTGTTTCTATTGTAGTTATGAGTGTAACATGCTGACTTAGGGCATCAACAACCTAATTCTTCTTTCTAGACTTATGCTTCAAAACAAAATTATACCCTTGCAAGAAAGACACCCATTTAGCATGCCTACTATTCAATTTATTTTTTGTGTTGACATATTTTAGGGCCAAATGACATGTAAACAATAAAAATTCTTGTGGGATTAGATAATTCCTCCAATGCCTTAAGGCTTGAACAATAGCATAAAATTCTAAATCATAAGTAGAATGGTTCTTCCTCGCATCATTCAACTTTTCACTAAAAAAGGCTATGGATTTACCTGTATGGCTAAGAACAATGCCTATCCCAACATGGGAAGCATCACACTCTACTTCAAATGCTTTATCAAAATTTGGAAGTGCCAATATAAGACCTTCAGTTAGCTTTTTCTTCAAGAATTGGAAACTCTATTCACCATCTCTTGTCCATGTGAATTCCCTTCCTTTCATACAATCTATTATGGGTGCTACAATACTACTAAAATTCCAAATGAACTTTCTATAGAAGGTTGCCAATCCATGAAAACTCCTTACCCCTATTATGTTGGATGGACTAGGCCATTCTAGGATTGCCTTAACCTTTTCTGGGTCCATCTGAACACCATCTTCAGAAATGACGAACCCCAGAAAAGTCAAACTATTTTGCATGAATCTGCACTTCTTTAAATTTTCATAGAGCTTCTCTTTCCTCAATACACTTAGAATGATCCTCAAGTGTTGTAGGTGTTCTCCTTTGTGTTTTCTATAAATTAGGATATCATCAAAATAAACTACAACAAACTTACCAATGTAGGGTCGTAAGACAGTATTCATCAATCTCATGAATGTACTTGGTGCATTAGAAAGCCCAAATGGCATAACCATCGATTCATACAAGCCATCCCAAGTCTTAAAAGTTGTCTTCCACTCATCTCCTTCACAAATTTGTATTTGGTGGTATCCAAAGCATAGATCAATCTTGCTGAATTATTTGGCCCCTACTAATTCATCCATCATATCCTCTATATGAGGAATAGGAAACTGATACTTGATAGTAATCTTATTAATTGCTCTACTATCAGTACACATCCTCCATGTTGCATCATTCTTCTAGGTCAACAATGCAGGCACAACACATGCACTCACACTTTCT